>CM045761.1:36393892-36712089 GCA_025200525.1 Camellia lanceoleosa
GTAATAGTTTTATTTTAGAGTCTGGTTGTAATTATAAAAGTTGTTTAATTAATATAATGCAAGGCAAAAATGGTGCGAGGGAAGCAAATACCGCCCCCTCTTCGTTTTTTTATTAGGGTGGGAGAAATTGAGGAGCTCATGCAGGCAGTGACGGACGGAGGAATTATAGTAAGAGGGGGCCAAATTATATATACTCAAAATTGATACCAAAGTTTTAATTATTTCATCTGTAGAAAGTATTGTATCTAAATTATACTAAAAAGATATATTTTTAAAAAAATTCTCAATCAATATTGAGATGGAGTTTGGGTTTATTGAGATGGAGTACATGCCTTGTGGAAATGGAAACTCTCTTTGATGTGCTGCACTGCACTGCACTGCACAATAAGAGCAAGCGACACAAGACGGAACCAAAGATTGGGAATTTTGGAGAACCTAAGTTCGTTTTTGATTCAGACAAAAAATTGGAAATTTTGGGGCTGTGGTGACCAAAAATGGGAGCAAAATTCTCTCCCTGGCTTATTATTTGGTGGGTCATTGAATTCACTTTTAAGTCTAATTTTAATAATTCGAACAGTTTATATTTTAAGATTTATTAAATATATCATATTTATAAAAATTAAATTAATAGGATATAAGAAAATCACATGTTTAGATCATCGAATTAAAAATCGTTTATTAAAAAAAATTGAATAAACAGTTATCGAAATACGTAATTTCTTATATCTGATCGACTTAATTTTTTACAAGTATAATATACTCGACAAATTTTAAAATATGAATATTTCGGATCATAAAAAATAAACTCAAAAGTAGGCCCAATAACCCGCTAAGTAAAGAGCCAATGAGAGAATCCAAGAGAAAATCCTTGCTCCAAAAATGGTGGGCTTTCAAAATTGAAAAAGGACTCAATCAAAATAAATAAATAAACAAAAATGTCTAAAATTCTTTTTTTTTCCATCTCCTTTGACCCTCTCTCTTATTGGTTGGATATTTTTTTTTTTTTTTTTACTTATTCTTCGATCACCATCCGTCAGATGGGGATTGGTGGTTGAAAAAGGACAAAACACATTAGCTCTTCGATTATTGTGTCATATTTTTATTCTTGTAATTTTAAGAAAAAATTGATGAAAAGTTTACCTAAAGGCATAGGTGTTGTGGCATAAAGCATAACACACACGTGTTGTTAGGCTTGTTTGGGTGTCTCAAGTCTATTTTCATAATATGAAAGTTTATATTATAAAGTTTGTTGAGTAAATTTTATAAATAAATAAAAAAATTAGATCAATTAGATATTTGTACCCTTATAACAAGTCACATTTATTTTAAACAAAAATAAATGATCGGTATAATTTTGATAATTTTTTAAAATATAATTAGGACTAATCATGGGTTTCGTATGTTTAATTAACTTGATTTTTTTTTTATGAATAATATACTCGACAAATCTTATAATATAAACTTTTCAACTTATCAAAAAAGACTCAAGATACACCCCCACAGGGCTTCACAGCATGGATTACCACAAGGCACAACACCCACCCTAACTCTAAGAAAGATCTTATTTGGTGAAAAAAACATGCCGGAAAAGATCATTGGAAAAATCGATGGCGCTGGAAAATTTGTCGAAAAATTGGCCAGAAAAGTTGTTGGCGGTGGTGATCGGCAGCTAGCAGCAATAGGTTGTGATGGTGAGGTAGAGAAATATGTGCTATTCAACAGATAGATTATTAAATAAGTGACATGTATCTCATTTCAACAGATAGTTAGTTTGGTGAATTTCAACAAATAGTTATCTTTTTAGACAAATTGTGTCATTTTGGTCCAAAAGATTCATAAATGAACTTATGACGCTCTAATTTTAATTGGTTTGATATTTATTATAAATTTATGATTTTATATCAATTTGATCTAGCCTTTGTTTGGGAAGTGGGTTGGCTTTTTGGCTTTTTAGTTTTTTTGACTATTTTAGCCTGGAGCTAAAAAACCTGGTTTGGGAAGAACTTTTTGACTTTTTTGACTTTTTGACTTTTTGGTGATGTGTCTTCCTGTTCATTTACCAAAGTGCCCTTGTTGTTGTTGTTGTTTTTTTTTTTTTTTTTTTTTCCTCTTATTTTCGGTTTGGATTTGGCTTTTTTTGCTAACTTTTTTTTTTTTTTTTTTTGGATTTTGGGTTTGGATTTGGCGTTGCTTAAATTTTTTTTATTTTGGGTTTTATTTTGGCGTATTTTGGTAAAATATTTATTTTTTTATTTTGGGTTTGGATTTGCCGTATTTTGCTTTATTATTATTATTTTTTTAAATTTCTGTTTTTGTCATTTCTATTTTTTTATACATTAATTAGTTCTTGTTTTTTAATTTACGTTTTTTGTCTTATTTATTTTTATTGGTATACAATAACATTTTTTTATTTATGTGTTTAATTTATTTGTAAATTACGTGGCGAATGGTCATTTATGTTTTTATGTTTTTTTTTTAATATATTTTTGATGTGTTTTATTTCAAAAACGGGTTTTCATGTATTTTATTTATTTATAAATTACATGGAAAATGGTAATTTCTATTTTTTTTCTTTTTGGATGAGGCTTATTTTTGTCGTTCTTTTTTTTTTTGAATTTACGTTTTGTAATTTTTTAAATATTTTTGAATGAGGCGTATTTTTTTTAAATAATTTATGTATTTTACGTTTTTTTTTTTTTTTTTTTTTTTTTTTTTTTTTTGCAAATGGTTTTTTCATGTGTTTTTTTATTTTATTGTTATTTTAATTTTATTTTCATTTTCTGTGAAATGATAAAAAGTGAGGTTTTTTTACGTTTTTGTCATTTTTTTTATTTGTATACATTAATTTTTTTTTTTCATTTTATGTAAAATGATAAAAAAAAAGTGAGGTTTTATATTATTGTCCTGTGTATTTTAAGTATTTTAATTTTAATTTTATTTTAAATATTTAATTTTATTTTTATTTTAATTTGCGTTTTAATTTTTATTTTACTTTTAATTTTATTTTAAATATTTAAATAATGTAAATAATCTAAAAAATTTAATAAGTAAAAAATTAAAATAAATGTTCAAAAAATTTAAATCGTAAAAATTTAAATAATTTAAATATTCAAAAAATTATTTTAACAAAAAAATTTAAATAATTTAAATATTCAAGTAATTTAAATTATTAAAAATGTTAATATTTTAAATTTAAAAACAACTCTACACTCAAATCGTAACCAAACACATAAAATAAAACACAAGTAATAATTTATTTTTAAAACTCATAACCAAACACATAACTTGAAATCAAATTTAAATAATTTTTTATTTTTTTTTACTTTTTGTGTGAAAGGACGCATGCCCGAGGTAGTTTCGTAAATTTTGCTTGTCCAATGTTGTTGTCTCTTTCCTGTGCATCTTTTGTCCTTTTTTGGCTAAATAAGCAATTTTTGTCCTTATGTGACTAATTTAGCCCCCAGCTTGCTTCCCAAACACTACCCTAATAGATTACTTTTGTTAGCATTTTATATATATATATATAATTTGTTCACATGAATAGCATATGTCATGGTTTTAAGAACAAAATTGTAAAATTACTCAATTCAGTGATTAAACTTAACTAATTTGGTGACTATTTTTTTTGCCTAAAACCCTAACCAAAAGTATAAATTGAATTAAATTGTTTACAAAATTCAAAATTAATGATTAATGTTAAACTAATTAAAAATATGGAACCAAAATCAAGAGAGATAAAATGCATGCACTGCTGGTGTAATTTCTCCTTTTCCTTTTCTATGTTCATTCCACTTACTTGAATATCAATTCTTGAATTCTTGTTCAATAATATCCCGAACACAAGCTTGGCTCTTAGGCATGGTGACCAATGCGGTCGCTTCATGTCCTAAATTTTAACAAAATTTAAGAACCCTCAACTAATTTTAGGTTAATCTAACGTAAATTTAATTAGTAACTTGTAGGGCTGAGCATAGGGTTATTCGACCAGCACAACCTGCCCTACCCGATCTGAACCGCACATGTATGGGCGGTTTCGCAAATTGAATAGGGTAGGGTGCGGTTTGGAATATATAAGATTTTCGGGTTGCGGGTTTAAACTGCACCCGTCACAACCCGCCCGCACTTAGCCAAATATATATATATATATTTAAATAAAAAAACATGGAAATGCAATTAAAGTTGTTTTCTAGTTTTCTTAATTTTGGTCAAACAAAGTTGCTTTATTTGTTTTCTAGTTTCTTAATTTTGTGATGTTTCTGTGCTAATACAATTAAAGTTAGAGTTGTGTTGATCTTCTGACATATTTGGTAGCTCAGAATCATATTCTTGTATGGATTATAATTTCATGCTTCATTCAGGAACACTATAAAGTGTTTTTGGTTATTTTTTTGACTTTTTTTTTTTTGAAATGTATAAGAGGGCTATGAATCTGTTTAATTGAATCTGAAATCTGGATTTTAATTTATTTATTTGACTTTTTTTTTTTTTTGGAATGTTACAAAATGGGAAAAAAAAACTCAAAAATTAATTTTTAAAGGAAAAAATCCAAACCGCAAACCGCCCGCACATCCGCAAACCCTATCCGCACAAACTATAAACCACACTGCGAGCAGTTGCGGTTTGACTTTTTCCCAAACCGCATAGATGCCGGTGGATCAAAATCGAACCGCAAACCGCACAAATCCGATCCGCGAACACCCCTAGTAACTTGTATTAAAACCATGAAAATAAGTAATATTTAATTGCTACATTGTTGTAATTGATTTAATTTTATTTTGTACTATAATTAGATTTTATTAAAATAAATAAAATAAAATAAACTTGTTGTAAATGAATTTTGTTGAACTATAAAATAGTGACATCATATTTTTGAGTTTTAATAATGATTACTTCCTATTTTAATTTATATAAGTAAATTTTAGCATTTTAGTTTAGTGATTTTTTTTTTCAATAGATAAGAGAGTATTTATAAATAAACGAAATATTTAAATTATCAAACAGACTATTAATCCATAATAGTCAGAAAGTCCACAAAGCATAACAATCAATAAACCAACTAGTCCAAGCCTAACACTTGAATCCAAAATGTCACACTGTAAAGTGTGTTAACAACCATTAGACCAAATACCTTGATTAATTTAGTGATTATTATATATACAAATATAATTTGTGTGGATATTAGCAAATAGAAAAATTATGTGTAAGTTTTTAAGGGTTGATCCACAATTTTTGTTTTCGTTTTTGTAATTATATATAAAGGATATTAATTTTGAAATTTGCCTAAGACTCCAACCAATACAAAATGATAAGAACTGAAATTTTTTGAGATGTGCAAATAAAAATCCCACAACACAATTCTATGGCTAACACTCTTACTACCACAAACAACTGCCACCACTACCCTATTACGATGGCCATAACACCATCCTACCACCACCACCATCCTACTACACCACTTACTACTACCACCACTACAACCCTAATCTCTACTACCATCCTACTATTGTCGCCCCATAACACCACTACAACCCCAACCTCTACTATCATCCTACTATTGTCGCCCCATAACACCACCACCGCACCACACTACACTACAACCACCATTGTCACCACCACTACTCATGTCACCATTTTCACAAATATCAACACCATTATAATTTACAAATATTTAGATTAGTTGTTACTAATTTGATTTTAAAATTAAAAAACGACACATTTTATTCAATTAATTTAATAAATATAACCAAACATGATAATAAAAATTATCATTTTACTTTTCTCATTCCATTTTAGTAATTAAATACTGAAATGAGAATAGACAATCATTTCGTTCAACCTCGTATTACATCATACTATCATTTAAATTCTCTAACAAAATCGAAGAGTTAGTTATTTTCCTAAAATTAATTTCATACAAACATCAATATAAAAACAAAAATATAAACCAACCTCAATAGTGTTGAAGGTAGAATTAATGAGAGTAGGAAGTGCTCTACTCCCAACGTACACATCTCCCTCTATTGACAAATGTTCGTACCGGACTTCAATCTTTGGAATCTCCATTCCCACCCTGTAAAGTCATCCAACAAACTCACCAGCTTTAACCAGAACTTTATATCAAAATCTATACAAATCATTTTCATCTATCAATACTGTTATGTGAAGCCTTGAGATGGTGTCAACATAAAATGTCTCATTATTTTTAGACTATTAATTTTTTTTTTTTTTTAAATTGCACACGCATAAAGAGTATACATACACTCTACAGAGAGTTAGAGAGAGAGAGAGAGAGAGAGAGAGAGAGATGACCTATGAGTCCTGTCCTTGAGTCTCTGAAGAAACTTGTCATGATCATCTTCAACAATATTTAGAATGCTCTCCATTGACTGCTTCTTATCTTGAATTCCCACCTTCATGACATCTTCACTTAGCACCGCCTTCCTCACCCGCTTGTAAGTTGTGACCTTCTCCATCGCAGCCTACCAGAGCTCCTCCTCTTTATTCCTCCTGCTCTGGCTGAACACGTCCTGTGCCGCCTCCTTAAAACTCGCAGACCTGATCAATCAATCCTTCAGATACAAATGACTTATATCAACAATTGTTTATTGGTGAATGTTACAGAAAATCACTAGAATAAAATATGACTTGTAAGAGGGTAATTTGTGTAGCCAAATTGAACCGAGTTAGGTAGAAGAGACTGTAACTTGGGCCGAGTTAACCTCAAGAACTATAGTCGTGTTAGGCCGAACAAAAGGAAGACTGGTCAAAGATAGTTGACCGGACTAATAAAAGCCCAGCCACTTCTTAATGGCGGTCAAAGCATTGACCGAGCTATAGCAAAAGACGGTCAAACGGAACTATGAATGAGGTTCCGACCAAGTTACGTGTCAGGCCGCACTATATTAAGATAGTGGCACGCCGTGTAAGCCTAAGATAGTAGTGCATGCTGCTCGGTATTTTCAGTGGTAGACAGAGAAAAATTAGCTCGGTCAATTGTGTTGACCGAGCAAGGAGTTGAACCATTTCACTTGGTTTGCAGTGGGGAGGGTGTCAAAAGATAAGTAATATCCTTAGGAATAGGATTCTTAGGAGAACTCTAGTGAGGAGATATAGAATTCTACTAGGATTGTACCATGTGGAGTTTGTAAAAGCTCAAACCAAACTCTCATCCAGGTATGACAATTCATAGTTCTGAATTTACAGAGCTTTTGTATCCGTAGTCTACTTGTTGACTTAGGCATCGGAGGGGTTTCCGGCACACACTCATTTGCTAGCTCATATTTGTGATTTTAGGTATTGCGATGATGTTTGAAGGAGCGCAATCTTAATCAACAGGATTATACGGATGAAGATTATTTCGTGTTCGTACAACTTGTATAAACTATATTTTATTGGTGAATATTAAAGAAAATCACTAGAATAAAATGTAGATTGACTTACGTGTAGGTCTTAATAAGTGGACTTATTATCTAATAGGTTCTATGAGAATTAATATCGTTTTTCGTCAAACACTATTAAAAAACGTTACTAATTGTTGATTTTCAGTGATAATTTAAAATTTTTGTGACAAAAAATGTTACTAATTATAAGTTTTAGTGACGGTTTAAAAAAATTGTCACAAAAAAATCACTAATTTTTAACTTTCAACGATAGTTTAAAAAATTCATCTCAGAAAAAGTCATTAATTGTAAATTTTAGCGATAATTTATAAAAATCGTGAAAAAAAAATCACTAATTGTCAATTTTTAGCGATATGTAAAAAATCGTTATAAAAAATTATTGTTAGTGACAATTTTACTAAAACTTATTTTCAATAGATTTTCATGAGAATTAAGTCAAACTATTAAAATTTACTAGTTTACCTTAAAATGTATTGAGATTATAATAAATGTGAAATTTAACAAATAAATCAGTTGAGGCACGAATATTTCACTCTCTTTTTTTAAGTCTTTGCGGTCGGCAAAATCCACAACATGGTCAAAAAAGAATAACACTGGAATAGGAGTGTAAATTGGCCCATGAACCCACGGCCCGGTTGCCGCAACTTGAATTTTTTTTCCGTTAGCCCGCCCCAGCCCGCCTCAATGGTAAAATTTCCTACCCCACGGTCAAAATTTTGAAATTTGAAAAAACCAAACGATCATATTATACTCAAACCGCCTAAATTTTTTTATTTTTTATTTTTATAATTTGACCCCTTCTCCCTCAACTCCTATAAATACCACTCTCTCTCCCATTTTATTTTTCACAAATATATCTCTTTCTTAAACTCTCATTCTCTCTCAATTCTCAATTCTCTTAATTAATTTTCAAGTCTCATTTGTAAGTGGCAGTTGCTATTGTGCAAGAAGAAACTCTTATTAGAAGAAGCTAATTTTTATATCGCATTCGCTAGCCAATAACATTAATTATTTGAATTAATATTTATTAGCTACTCATTTTTTTACGTTCATTATTTCTTAACATATATTACTTGTTATTGTTTACTCTTTATTTTAATTAATTGTTAGTTAATATATATTATTTTACTTATATTACTATGGATCCTAATTTTCTTAATGGTTATGTCGATGTTGATCAATATATACAATATGAATCTGTCGATTTACCTTCTACTATACTTAATATCCCTCATCTAATAGTAGCATTATCATCCGGGGGCATGTCTAGTATAGTTTGTGAGCATTTTGAAAGAATATCTGTAACTAATCCTGAAGGCACAATTTTAGTTAAAACAAAATTTAAATATTGTGCAAATTTACTCAGTGCTGCATTAGCGGGGGTACTAGTCATCTAAAAAGGTATGCTCAAAGATATTTACGAAGTCAACAACATGATTTTAGAACTCAAATGCAATTAGGGGCTTTATCAACTGGTAATTTACAAACATTTTCATATAATCTTATACGTGGACAACATTCTGTAGTCAATTAAATTATTAAAAAAGAACCACATTTTACTACCAGCGAATGTCCCGATTTTTTTAGAAATGATTCACGGAGGTTTTGGCACCTCAATATCATGGCTTTTTTCAATAAATTCTACTAGAAATAGGATTTTAAATTTTTTTGAAGATATTAAAACTAAATTATTTAACATTTTTAAATATTAGAATGGAAGAGTTTGTTTAACATCTGATCTATGCTCAAATAATGGTTTAAAATATCAATGCATCATTACACATTATATTGATAATGATTGAAAATTAAATAAAAGAATCATTTCATTTAGATTAGTTAAATTCCCATTCAATGGTCATTCACTTGGAGTAATAATAAGGAATGTATTATATGAGTGGATTTTGCAAAATAAAATATTTACCATTAGTTTAGATAATGCATCATATTACAATTAGACTGTAGCGCATTTGAAATCAACTTTACAATTTCTTGTTGATGGTGATTTATTTCATGTTCGTTATTGTACTCATATTTTAAACTTGATTGTTAAAAAAACTATGCATGTATATGACACTTTTGTACAAGTAATAAAACATGTGGTTCTTACTATTATGTTTTTTCTTAATCGAATTTCAAAATATAAGAAAATTTGTCAATGAGAAGGTATCCAATTTAAAAAATTAATTTTAGATGTAAACACCAGGTGGAATTCAACGTATAATATGTTAAAGAGAGCTTATAAACCAAAAAAAAGTAATAGATTTATTTTTTTGCTATAACAGTAATAAGAGGAATATTGACTCCTACAAAAGATAATTGACACCACATAAACTTATATAAAGATTTTTTAAAATTTTTTCATACTGCAACAAAATTATTTTCTTATATATATATATGCCTATCTCACCATTTGTTTTACATATATTAGCAGAAATAATGAAAGTTGTCACAAAATATATGGGTAATGAATATTATATAACCATTATTACTGCAATGAAAGAAAAATTTAATAAATATTTTGATTCATTACCTTATCTTTTAGGTTTAGCCATCGTAGTTGATCCTAGGTGTAAAGACACTAGTTTACAAGAAGTTTTGCAATTTATTTTCATTGATGAAAACCAATTTGACCCAATTATGCAAACATGTAAAAATTATTTGAAGAGTGTAAGGAAGTTGTACTTGCAAATAGACCTACACACACTACACTAGCCTCATCTCGAGGTGAAAGATTAAGTATTTTTTCAATAATAAAAACTAGAAGTGTATCACAAAATGCAATCATAAGTAATTCTAAATTACAACGTTATTTGGATAACTCACCTATGGATGATGACAATGACTTTGATATTTTGGATTGGTAGAAATAAAATAAAACTATGTGGCATGTGCTTTCACAAATAGCCTCTAATATACTAACCATTCTAATTTCTATAGTGACTTCTGAAATAACTTTTACTGTAGATGGACGGGATTAAGCGATTACCGCAACAAATTTTCACTTGAAATGGAACAGACACTTATGATATCGAGAAATTATATGCCTGCGCTTATAAGAAGATAAGATTGTACTGAAAATGATAGAAATCAAGGCAATTTAGATGATATATTATTGGGTTGCCCGAGTGAATTGTCCAGCTCCCTTAATAATTGATCAATAATTTTTTTCACTATTTAATTTTGTAATATTTTTATTAAATTATTGAGGTGGAGTATAATGTAAATGATTGGTAGGCTAGCAGGTGATGTACTTGATTTATAGTAATGCAATTTTTCTACCATTATCAATAATTGAAATCTATTTTGTGTAATGATATAAATTTTTATAATATTTTATTTCATTTTGGTGTAAAAATTATTCATTTCATTTCTTTTGGAAAAGACTATGTACGCACCTTATAACTAAAAAAGCACAACTCATACATAACTAACTATTACTAAATACCACCGTATGAAATATAACCAAATATCTCATTAATCTTAATTAAAATACTATAGTACGGATTTTATTTTATTTTTTATCTCATGAATAATCTATATATATAGATATATAATATATATCAATTAGTTTTTGCCAAAAAAAACCCACTAGGCTAGGCCTGTGGCCCTATTTTGAGTGGGCATGGCCCTAAATTTCTGGCCCGTGAATCGGCTCGGATTGAATTATGGGGCAGCCCGCGTGGCCTAACGGTAAGCCAAGCCGGGCTGGGCTAGATTTACATTCCTACACTGGAGTAGCAAATTTTCATAATATATTCTGAAATCTAAAAAATACTGAATATGAGTTTTCATGTGTGTGAATCAGTTTAATTAGTTGGACTCCCTCAACTATATCAGTGGAACTATTAAAAAAGGATAAATTACACTGACACCCCTGGAGATTTCTATTTAATACAAATTCCCTTCACGTTTGAAAAATTACACTAATCCCCCTATCAGATTAAAATAACATATTTACCTTTTAGTCTTTATACATATAAAATAATAAAATAATGCTGAGATTTTATTCATGTCATTTCAAAAGAAATAACAATCATCTTCTTTGGTTTAATTCACACAAAAAATTATTTTTTTTTTAATTTTTCATGTTTTTTTATTTTTACTGATTTTTTTTTATAAAATATTTTAAGCAATTTTTTTTTTAAAATTTTTTGGATGCACCTAATCTATGTCTACTTAAGAAGTATAATATTTTGTGATTTGTTTTTTAAATTTACCAAATACAAAAAAAATATAAAAATTCAATAATACTGTAATAAATGTAAATGACAGCATTTAGTAATATTGTAATAAATGTGGATGAATAGTCGAGAAAAAAAATGATGGTGGAAATAAAAGTGAAAAATTCTATTCATATATAAAAATTTATACAAAAAAATCATAAAAATATTGTGATAGTGATGTTATTGTAAATATAAATTATGTGTATCGGTGTTTTTTTTAAAAGTGAAAGATCATTATTAAGCTATATCATTATGTTTCAAAATTTTATATAAAATTTATGTGTGCATATGACTCAATAAGAATATATTTAGGTATAATTTAATGATGGAAAATTGTAAAATGTAGTCATGATGATAGGAAAAATAAATTGTAGGAAAAATAACAAAATTGTCATTTAGAAAATTTTAATGCATTCAAGGGGCAATTTATAATGAGATTATAAACCTTAGGGAGGGGAATGTGATTTTTCAAATTTGAGTGGAGAATCTATATTAAACAAAAATCTCAGAGGGTGTCAGTGTAATTTACACTAAATAGATGAACATAGATGAATGATTTAAAAAAAAAAATCAAAAAATTAGAGTTTAAATTGATAAAATTACGAATTTAAGTTTTATTTTGTTACAATGATCAAACCTTATGATTTTTTTTCTTGTTGTTGTAATTTTCAAATATATATATATATATATATTGAGAAGAATGGAGAGCACCGAGCAGAGATGGTAAATAGCGGTATTTGGTAACGTATCAGTATCGGTGATACCACCGATTGTCAGTTCGTATTGATTGGTATACCTGTAAATAATGGGCATCGATAGTGGCAGAGTCAGGAATTTAATATTGGAGACACCTATTAATTATAATCTCAAAATTTTTCTTCCCCAATCAATAACAATAACATAATAATAATTTTTCAAGCTAATATTAAATACAAAAAATTAATATTAGCATAAATTAATATTTTAATTTTAGCACAAATCAAATCTCTAATTTTAACATAAACAACGACAAATCAAAATCCATAATTTTAATATAAATCACCACCAATCAATATTCATAATTTCAGCATATCAAAATCTCTTATTTTAACATAAATAGTAATATTTTTTTTTACAAATAAAAATTTAACAAATAATTATAAATTAATACTCATTATTTTAAATTAAAAATAATAAATAATAAATAAAGTTATCTATAAACAATGAAGAGAAGACACAAAGGTTGTAGTGTGATCTCAAATCTGTGTTGTGTGATCCTAATTTGATAAATCATGAGTCGGTAAATTGTAAAGTAACAAAAGAAAATAAAGAAAATACGAAACACTTGACAAGGACTATGAATAAATAATAAAATAAAAAATTTCATACACTTTTGGAGATCTTGCCGGCTGTCACATCGACACTTTGGAATTGGGGGGTGGGGGTACTCAATGTTTGTCTATGTTAGTGTTTAACTAAGGATTCGTTTGGTTTGATTTTCTGAAAAAATTTTAGGAAATTTTCTCTACAAATAAGTTTTCAAAAGTAATCAAATCAAACAAATTTTTCTAAAAAAATTTCCCAAAACTTGTAAACCAAACAAGTTTTTCAAACAAATCTATCTCTCACACATATCAAATCAATCACTTTTTTCAAAATTCTCTTTCAAAATCATTTTCCAAAACATCTTTTGAAAAAAACCAAACCAAACATGTTTTCGTACTTTTTATCTCTAAAACACATCTCTCAAACACAAACCAAACATACTCTAAAAGTTTAGAATCCTTCCGAATCAAATTTTAAATTCCATCAAATGGACCGATTACATAAACCAAAATCTCCCCAAAAATTGAAAAGTCAAGACATGAACTATATGTGTGTTTGGTTTGGGATTGTGTTCCAGTTTTTAGCTAAGAGCAAAAAAAATAAAAAATAAAAAAATTTGAAATGTCAGGGGCATGTGACCCCTTAGTATCTTAGTGTCTCTGGCCCTGGGTATCGGATATCAGAGGTTTTGAATACCAGTATTTGGAATCGATATTTAGAACCTCACTAGCAGTAACGTATCAGCCAATATTTAAAACCTTACCAACAGTAAGTTTGTTATGACAAGATGGAGAAGCAATGTTTCAATGTCGCCGGCGAGCAAGAGTTCTCCGACGAGACTTGTCGTGTCGGAGTAATGAGGTTTGGAAGAAGTTTGTTAAGCAGCGTTTTGAGAGAGAGAGAGAGAGAGAGAGATATGACGAGAGAGAGATGGTTGGCCAGGGAATGAGTAAGAAAGGTTTTATGTAAGCGGGCAACCATATGCTGTGCCTCCAAACGCCACCGTATTAATCCAAACGGAAATTGTGTGGGACGTATCCATCATGTTACGTATTTTTGTGATACATATTACATAAGTTTTTTACGAAGTTTGTTTGGTTTGAGTTTTGAATTCACTTTTTAAAAAATTAATTTTTTTTGTTTTGAGTGTTTTTTTTGTTTTCATTGAATTTTTTAATATTTTAAGTAATTTTTTAATTTTTAAATACACCTAATATAAATATATTTAAAAAATATAATATTTGTGAAATTTTTTTACAAAAAATTTACTAAATACCAAAAATATTTTAAAAAATATAAAAATTCAGTACATTTCATATTCTTGTATATTGTTTAAAATATTTTTTTACAAATATTTTATTTTTTAGATACATCTAATTAAGGTATATCTAAAAAAAAAATTGTTTAAAATTTTAAAAATATTCACTAAAAGCAACAAAAAAAAAAAAAACACGAAAAAAACTCTCTATTTTCAAAAAATTGAATCCAGAAAATTGAAACCTAACACAGTGAGAGAATTTGTGGTTCAAAAATGAAATTACACATTTTATGATAATGTTATGTATTTTTTTGATAATGTTAAGCATTTTTTTATCTAAATATTTTCTAAAAATGTATAATGTTACCTCACAAAAAAATGCATAACACTACTACAAAATACGTAATATCATTTCTGAATCACAAATTATTATAATTCTACCAAAAAAAATATGTATTATTTATTATAAAAATACGTAATATATATTACAAAAATATATAATAAAAGTGCATATGGTGTGCATAGCACGAGCCTAATCTAAAATATGCTGTCCTAGTAATACAAAAAAACTAGCAATCACGAAATCTCATCTCCAAATTTATCCCGAAGTGGTGGTGGTAATAGCAATTACGACTATAATTAATGATGGTGTGGTGGTAGTAAAACGATAATTATATATGGTAATAATGACAATAGTAATAAAAGTGAAGATAGTGATAGTGATGATGGAAAGGGTGACGATTGTGATAGTAACTATAGTGATGACTTGATGGTGTTAGTGGATGGGTAGTGATGATGGCAATAGCTGTAGTGGTAATGATATATATCTATGTTTTATACCTAATATTTATAAATTCAATTAGTATTAAGTAAATTTTTTTATCTTTTAAATTTCTCGTAACTTTTAATTTATATGTTAAGAATAAGAATCACTTAAATTTGTAAATCATACTCATTGTGGTTATTAAAAAAAATTATCAAACACTATTATTAATTTGAAGTGTTAAATTAAATTATCAAACACTATTTAAATAAGTATATTAAAAGTAAAGAACAAAATATGGCATGTGATTGTGAGAGACATGTAATTGCTTCACAAAGTTTCTCTTAAGAGGAGATTTTTAATTCCACTGGACTCAAGTCCTTGGGTGTGAATTCAACTTATACGTGTTAGGAAAAATCAATGTGATTTTTCACAAGTAAATTAATTAATGGGAATAAAAATTAATGTGAAAAAATTAAATTAAAGGCAACAAAAGAATTTTACGTGGTTCCCTCAATGTGAGGTACGTCCACGGGATCGAAATCCGATTCCACTATCAACCAAATAAGTTCCAAACGATTACAAACGAGACACTAATAGTCTCACAAAACCACCCTTAGGTGAATTCCAAATAATGACAAATAAATAAGAGGAAAGACCTCACCAAATAGATGAACCAAAATCTTCAGAACCAAAGTTGAAGAAGATCCAAAATAACGAACAAAACACTAACCGAAGATGCTTCAAAACCAAGCTTCAAAAAATCGAAATTGAATGAATCTATCAAACTTCAGCACTGTCACCGAAAAACCAATGAGATAGTATAGCCGGCGCACCTCCTTTGTATGTTGAACCAAAAATAATATATATATATATATATGATATACATATTATTAAATCTTGAGTTTTGTAATTAAATCTTAATTGTATCCAAATTGGATTGGGCCTCCACAAATATAATATATAAAAATATTATACCTAAACCAAGTCAAATTAAAACTCTTTTTCTAAAACCAATTGGGTCCCACACTCCAATAAGAAGGTATACCCAACAATTCTCCCCCTACCGACTTAGGTGGAGACATCAACCATACCCGCCAAAATTCGACACTTTAAATGTTTATCCCTTAACAAAGTCTTTGTCAACATATCTGAAATATTATCATCTGTGTGAACCTTTTCGAGTTGTAACAATTTCGAATCTAACACATCACGAATCCAATGGTATCTCACATCAATGTGTTTCGATCTCGAATGAAAAGTAGAATTTTTACTCAAGTGAATAGCACTTTGACTATCAGAATAAAACACATACTTTTCTTGCTTCAAACCCAACTCTTGCAAAAATTTCTTCAACCATAACTCTTCTTTGCAAGTTTCCGTAATGGCAATAAATTCAGCGTCGGTAGTTGAGGGAGCAACACATTTTTGTAATTTAGATTGCCATGCCACAGCTCCCCCTGCAAAAGTCATCAAATACCCCGAAATAGATTTTCTAGAATCAACATCACCAGCCATGTCAGAATCTGTGAACCCATCAAGCATCGGCTTACTATCCCCAAAACACAAACACACTTTCGAAGTCCCTCGAAGATATCTTAGAATCTATTTTACCGTTGCCCAATGTTCTTTACCCGGATTAGAGAGAAAACAACTCACCACACCAACTGCGTGAGCAATATCCAGCCTTGTACAAACCATGGCGTATATCAAAGAACCAACTGCTGAAGCATAAGGAATTTTCAGCATCTCTTCCTTGTGTTTCTCACTTGTAGGACATTGATTTGAATTAAGCTTGAAGTGACCTGCAAGTGGACAACCAATCGGCTTTTCTTTATCCATGTTGAATCTTTCAAGAACTTTCTCAATGTAGCTCTCTTGAGACAACCAAATCAGCCCCCTTTTGCGATCACGAACAATTTTCACACCAAGAATTTGCTTTGCTGGTCCCAAATCTTTCATAGCAAAAGACTTGCTCAACTCCAATTTCAACCTGTTAATCATGGTAGAATCTTGACCCACAATTAACATGTCATCAACATAAAACAAAAGAATAATAAATTTACCATCCGAAAATTTTTTCACAAACACACAATGATCCGAAGTGGTTTTAGAAAAATCATTATTCATCATGAAAGAGTCAAATTTTTTGTACCATTGCCGTGGAGCTTGCTTGAGGCCATACAAACTTTTCTTCAATTTGCAAACAAATTTCTCTTTCCCTTTCTCCACAAAACCTTCTGGTTGCTCCATGTAAATTTCTTCTTCAAGATCACCATGAAGAAATGCGGTCTTCACATCAAGTTGCTCAACTTCAAGGTTCATACTTGCAGCCATGCCAAGTACAACCCGAATAGAAGACATCTTCACAACTAGCGAGAAAATCTCGTCAAAGTCAATGCATTTCTTTTGCCCAAAACCTTTTACAACAAGACGTGCTTTGTACCTCAGATTCTTCCTATCATTCTTCAATTTGAAAACCCACTTATTTTTCAGAATTTTCCTCCGTTTAGGCAACTTTACTAAATCATAAGTCTGGTTTTCAAGCAAGGAATTCATCTCCTCTTTCATGGCCTTTTTCCAATCATCTTTCTTTGCATGCTCAATTGCTTCTTGGTAGCTCTCCGGCTCCCCTTGATCAGAAATCAACACAAATTCATTGGGAGGATACTTTCTTGAAGGTTGTCGGTCCCTTGTAGATTTCCTCAACTTAAGTTGTGGTGGCGGTTCTTGAGTTGGATGCTCTTCCTCAATTTCTACTGAGCATCAAAAAGCTGATATTTTTACAAAACCCCTTGATCTTCTTCGATTTGAGTTTCTTAGAAAGACCTTGGGTGTAATGTCTCAGTAACTAGGCTGTTTCTTGTAAGGTGAGTGTGAGTGGTTGACTTACTGTTCTTGAATGTGATTATCTGTGTTTGAATTCTGATTTCTTTTCATCAAAATTTATATGAACACTGCTCCTGTTGCATACAAGATTTTTTTTTATCTTTGTCCATAGCTCATTCTGAATGCCCATACTCATTTACTTCATGATCTCATTCTGTACACATCCTTGAGATAAACTGTTGCAGGGGTTTCCGCACAAGTGATCAAAGTTGTCTATGGACCACTGATAGTGTTTCTTGTACTCTTACAGAGGAATTGACCTATACTGGTATATCATGGGTGATGTTAAGTCTTTTAACCATCTACCATCTTATTTCACTTCCATGGTTTCTCCCTCAGTACATGATTTCCGGGCATTAGGAAAAGGCTACCTCAGAGGCACCAACCAGGCCATCATTTTGATTTCATTCTTCTCTGGTTTGGACTCCATACTCTTGAGCGTGTATGCCACCAGTGAGTGCCCACAAGAAAAAAAAGTTTCAATAAAAAAAAAAAAAAAAAAAAAAGGGATCATTGTCTGAGGGGGAGCTTCCGCATTTACTCAACAAATACCCCGTGATTCCCAGTGGTTTGACTTTTCTTTGTGATGGTCAGTTATTCTTGTTGGAGGTCCAGCCATCAGATCACTACAAGGATTAACTCTAGCTTTGTGGCTCTCAAAGATTGCACACACACACATTTTTTATATGAGCTCTCATGTGTGTTTTTGAATTCTCATGATGTGTGTGGCTTTGATTTAATATTATCTGTTTTATTCATGAGCTGTTGTTTCACCTCTTTTCTCAAATTTTCAGGACTCAGAATTGATGGATACTCTTGTTCTTGTGGAATAGTCTGTCACCCGGTCACCTTGCTTGTTACAAAAATATCCTAGGTGTTTTTATTTTTATTTTTTTTTTAAAAAAAAAATGTTTTTTTTTTCTTCTCTTGGCTCGAGTGACTAGTTCCTCGCTCGAGCGTGCTTCTGCTTCTGAATTTGACCTGAAAGCGTGTGTTTTTGGCTCGAGCGACCCATTCTTGGCTCGAGCGACCCTCTGCGCTTTATTGACCTCGCTCGAGCGAGAGAGTCTTCGCTCGAGCGACCTGTCGCGATTTAAACCGTTTCAGGGTGTCTCTTAAGTTCATTTTCTTTTCTCTTCTTCATGTTTCTTCTATCTCTCTCTTTTCCCTAGGGTTTCTGAGTGCGCCATTGCTGTCTCTCCTGTGAGTTTCTCTCTGATTTCTACGGATTTCCATACATTTTTGAGCTTCCCCAACTTGGTAAGTGTGTTTTCTCTTCGTTTGTTTTTTTTTCCCGATGCTCTGTTCTTGCTCGTGGATTCTCCTTTGTTATTCTCTACATTTGATTATTTATTCTCATTGTATTGAATCTCTCTTGCATCTAGGGTGTATGGGCTTGCATTTTATACTCTGCATTTGTTCCTAGGGTTTCAGTTTGGGTTGATTTGTATTGGAAGTTTCTTGGTGATCATTTTGGGGATTTTGTCTTTATATATTGTTTTGTTATCCATTCCATGCTTGTTTTGAATGTTGCACAAATGGTATCATCATATCTTGCTCCATGTCTTCCTGGCTTTTATAATGCTGCACAAATGTTTTTTGTTGGACTCATACTGCTGCACTGAACTTTTATTGAACTAATGTTTCTTGTTTTGTGCTTCTTGTTTGGCATTGGGGTTGTGGGGTTTTTACTGGTTTGGATAGTTTTTGGGTAGTCTGTTTTTAGGTTGTGTTTTGTTCTGTTCTACCTCTGTCTTTGTTGTGCCTCTGTGGTTTGTCTAGTAATGGCAGAACCTTCCAAACGTCGAAAGACGACTGTTTCTCGCCCCTCTTACAACACTGCCAAATTTGAGTCAAAAGAAAAGGCAAAATTGTTTCGGGAGTCTTATGTCTCTCGCAAAGTTCATTTGGAACGCAATGTTTTACCTAATGCGTTTGAGGTCATTCCTATTCGGTCTTTGTTTGATCCGTTAGGTGGTGACCAAGTGCTACATTTTTCCGGTCCACAAAACCTTAGTCTCATCCGCGAGTTTTATTGCAATATTCATTCTATTAATCGCGAAGCTTGCACTTTTCAGACTTGGGTTAGGAAACAATCTCTTGTTATCACTGATGATGTGTTTCGTGAATTTCTTGGTCTTCCTGCTATTGATGATTGTCATTTTCCTTTTCTTACCCGGGCTGGTGTTAATTTTGATATGGTTGCTTCCGAATTGTGTGGTGTTTCTAGGACTTGGATCGCCGGGGCTCTCATTCAGCAGAATGAGATGCTTCCTCGGTTCCGTCTTCTTAACATCATTGTGTGCGCCAATATTTTTGTCACCACCCATTCTTCTCATATTACTCAGGACCAGGGGTATGTTTTATATTGCATTCATCATCGCCTTCCCATTGATCTTCCCGAAATGATTATCTCAAAAATGATTGGGGTTTTTGAGGGCCGAAAATCTTTAGGACTTCCTTATGGGTGTTTTCTTCATCGTTTTCTCACTTCTCTTCATGTCCCTGTTTTTGAGGATGATGAGTTTGCTTCTCCTGTCAAACCCATTACTAAACTCACAGTTTCTCAGAGTCAGGCTCATGTTAGGGGGAGTGGGTCCGGGGTTGGGGGAACTCATGCAGGTGGTCCAGTTGATGCAGGTGATGATGATGTTTTTGCAGAGGAGGAGGAGGTTGAGGCTGCCCACGCGGGACCAGCAGCAGATCCTCATGATTTGGATCCAGCTCTTGCCCGTCGGCTTGACCTTATTGATGCTCGTCTTGATGAGCACAGTGCGATGTTGTCTCAGATTTTATCTATTCTTCAACCGCAGTATCCTCCACCATCTTCCTCCTGATTGTTTGGTTTCTATGGTATGGTATGGATGTATTTGATTTGGATATTTGGATATATTGTTTGATCTGGATATTTTGATATTTGGATATATATGATGGATGTATATGTTGGATATATTTGTTTGATTTTGAAATATATGTCTGGATGTATCTAATGGTTTTAATTTGCAGGATTGTTATTGTGTTTGAGGAATGCATGCTTATGATTGGTTTCTTTACAGCTCAACGGTTGTTGGTTTATTTATACAGCCTAATGATTGGATGGTTCTCAAGTTTGGATTTATTGTTTTATTTTCATCGAGTTGTAATTTATTAGGTCATTAGATGAGTTGTATTCGTTTGGCAAATTCTTTTGAGTTGTAATTGTTTTAGTTAGATCTTTTGGTCAGGAATCTTGTTTAGAAAGTTTTGTCCGGGTATTGACAAAGGGGGAGATTGTTAGGACCTATCTTGTCAAAATCCCGCGCACAAAACTAAGTATTGAGTTGTAATTATTTCTGAGTTTTTTGCCTTCCTCGCTCGAGCCAGGAAGTCCTCGCTCGAGCGAAGGACTGCGTCTGGGCAAAACCTGAAGGCCATGTTTGTGCGCTCGAGCAAAGAGCATGGTGGCTCGAGCCAAGCACTGCGTCTACACTTGAACTCGAAGGATGTTTTCTCGCCGAGCGGCGGGGCTCGTGGCTCGAGCGAGGTCACTAGTAGAAATCACGCGAGATACACTTCTCGCTCGAGCGAGAGGAGCCTCGCTCGAGCGAGCTTCAGAATCCGGGAATTTTCAAGTAACTGGTTTCTTTCAGGATTTGGACTCTTTTTGGTTTTCTATAAGTAGATGGTTTTCTCCTAAAACCAATCTAACTTTTTCTAGATCAGATTTAAGAATTCTAGAGTTTTGTTTGAAGTGTTCTTCTGAGAGTTTGATGAGTTTTCTTTGATGTTCTTGAGAGAGTTCTAAAACTCATGAGTTGAAATTCACACATCAAAGAGGTTGATACTTAATATTCAAGAGTGTTCTCTTCGGTGGAATCCGAAGATCATTACGTAAAGTTTCAAAAGGTGTTTGTTTCTTTACGTAGTCGTTAATTCGACAAATGAAGTTGAGGTGTGGAACCAACTTCAATCGCCTGCATGGCGTGGTGAAAGAGTTACAGAAGATTCAGAGACAAATTGACTGGGTTGGGTAATTTGTATGGTTTCTTTGTAACCTTGTAGTCCTTCTGTAGTGGATTGATTAGTGGCGGTTCGCCCGTGGTTTTTGATTACAATTGAAGGTTCTTCAATTGTGGTTTTTTCACGTAAAAAATCGTTTGTGTTGATTTATTATTTTTTCCTAAAAACAAACAAACTAAAATCACTCTCGTAAGTGCTTGATGATTTTAGATTGAGTGTTTTGGGTTAATTGGCTTTGGAATATTTTAATCCTTATCTAATCACGAATCACATAGGTTTTTCAGTTTGGTCTCCAAGAAACACAACATCACAGCTTCGAATGACTTTCTTGTCAATCGGATCCCATAATCTATACCCGAATTCATCACGCCTATAGCCAAGAAAAATACATTGTCTTTACTTACTATCTAGCTTGGACCTCTCATCCTTTGGAATGTGAACAAAAGCTCGGCAACCAAACACTCTCAAGTGCTTATAAGACACATCTTTGCCAGTCCAAACTCTTTCAGGAACATCACCATTCAAAGGATAGCAAGGAGACAAATTGATCACGTCAACCGCTGTACTCATTGCCTCACCCCAAAAGGATCTTGGCAATTTAGCTTGTGAAAGCAAACACCTTGTTCTTTTTACAATGGTGCGATTCATCCTCTCAGCAATGCCATTTTGTTGAGGAGTCTTCTTAATTGTCTTTTGGTGCCGAATACCTTGGCTGCAATAATACTCATCAAATGGCCTAATGTATTCACCACCATTGTCTGATCGGATGCACTTCAATTTTTGCCTTGTTTCTCTTTCAACCATGGCCTGAAAATGCTTAAATACTTCTAAAACTTGATCTTTAGATTTTAGTAGAAAAGCCCAAACTTTCATTGAATAATCATCAATGAAAGTAACAAAATAAAGTGCACCACTATGTGTTCTAACTTTTAAAGAACCACAAACATCCGAATGAATCAACTCCAAAACTTTTTCTTTTCGAGAAACAACATTTTTATGAAAAGAAACTCTATGTTGTTTACCCGCCAAACAATGAACACAAGTTTTAAGATGTGTACCTTTCAAACCGGGTAGAAGCTTTTTCTTAAACAAAACTTGTAGCCCCTTTTCACTCATATGACCAAGCTGCTTGTGCCACAAGTCGGTAGAAGTATCATCTTCAAGTGCATTGACAACACCTTTACAAATTTTTCCTTGCATCGAATAAAGTGTATGAGTCTTCTTGCACTTAGCCACCACCAAAGAACCCTTTGTGAGCTTCCATATTCCATCACCAAATTTGTTGTTGAAGCCTTCATCATCTAGCTTCCCAGTAGAGATCAAATTGAGGCGAATGTCGGGAACATGCCTCACATCTTTAAGCAACAATTTGCAGCCCAAATTTGTTTCCAAGCAAACATCACCCATACCAATAATCTTGGACAAACCTTCATTACCCATTCGAACAGAACCATAATCTCCTTCGGTGTAGGTAATGAAGAAATCAACTCGAGAAGTCACATGAAAAGAAGCACCAGAATCAATCACCCAATTGCTCTCTTGGCCCACAAAATTGATACAATCATCTTCACAAACGACCATGAGATCATCGGTAGTAACTGTTGTTGTGTCTTCTTGCTTCTTATCCACACTTTTGTCACACCTTTTCTCCTTGTTCTTGAGCTTTCGGCATTCCCGCTTCATGTGTCCTTTCTCATGGCAATAATAACACTCAACGTCTTTCTTTGAAAAAGAACTATCTCTTGACTTGTCACGGCTTTGATCACGACCATGAGGAGTCTTACTCCTCCCTCTTGTTTTGCTTCGGCCTCTCACAAGAAATGCTTCCGAATGAGAGGAACCTGCTGATTTTCTTCTAGTTTCTTCATTCAACAAGCTACTAGTGACTTGGCCCATTGTGACTACTCCATCGGGTGCCGAATTACTAACTGTCACAACCAAAGTCTCCCAACTTTCGGGTAAGGAACTAAGTAGCATCAAAGCCTGCAACTCATCATCAAAAATAATTTTCATAGAAGCAAGTTGGTTAACAATACTCTTTATTTCATTCAGATGTTCCGGAATAGGGCTGCCCTCTTTATATTTTAAATTAACCAACTCACGAAACAGAAAGGCTTTATTTGTGGCTGATTTTCTATTATAAAGACTCTCTAATTTTTTCCATAAATCATGTGCCGAAGTTACCCAATTGCTTCCATTGAAGCTAGACATACGACCCACATTCCCCTCCATTGATTTACACAAATAAATAGATCCAAATAAACCTTAAGCTCTGATACCAATTGTTAGGGAAAATCAATGTGATTCCCCACAAGTAAATCAATCAATGAAAATAAAAACTAATGCGGAAAAATTAAATCAAAGGTAACACAAGAATTTTACGTGGTTCCCTCAATGTGAGGTACGTCCACGGGATCGAAATCCGATTCCACTATCAACCAAATAAGTTTCAAACGATTACAAACGAGACACTAATAGTCTCACAAAACCACCCTTAGGTAAATTTCAAATAATGACAAATAAATAAGAGGAAAGACCTCACCAAATAGATGAACCAAAATCTTCAGAACCAAAGTTGAAAAAGATCCAAAATAACGAACAAAACACCAACCGAAGATGCTTCAAAACCAAGCTTCAAAAAACCGAAATTGAATGAATTTATCAAACTTCGGCACTGTCACTGAAAAACCAATGAGATAGTATATCCGCCGCACCTCCTTTGTATGTTGAACCAAAAATAATATATATATATGATATACATATTATTAAATCTTGAGTTTTGTAATTAAATTTTAATTGTATCTAAATTGGATTGGGCCTCCACAAATATAATATATAAAAATATTATACTTAAACCAAGCCAAATTAAAACTCTTTTTCTAAAATTAATTGGGTCCCACACTTCAATAAGGAGGTATACCCAACAATACGGAGTACTAATCTAACAACTTAAGAAAAAATAAAAAAAATCAATATACAATTCAAATCACTATCAATCCTTCTTATACTAGATTTTTAAGGGAAAAATACTATTCAGTGTAGATGTAAAAAATAAATTACTCATAAGTGGTAAAATTTATGTATATTAATAATTAAAATTTTAAATTATATATATATATATATAAATATTTTTTCAAAACTCACCGGCTTGTAATTCTCCAATTTTTTAATGAACAAACCAAAAAAAGGAGAAAAATACAAAGCATTCTTTTCTGGTCATATACCAGTGCACTTCTTTTTCAGAATTTACGTGTTCTGTTGCATTAAAAGCTTGTCGTTTGTACTTTAAGTTTTAACCTTCGTTTGGAAAAAAATAAAAATAAATAAATAAAAATTAACCTGACTTTTTTATTTTTGGATTATTTCAACTTGGCTAAAAAAGTTCTATTTGAAAAGGATTTTTGGTTTTTATTTTTTGTAGTTTTATAAGAGAAAATATGAAATAATTATGCTTTAGATATGATATTTGTCTTATTAATTTTTTAGTTTATTTTATCTTTTAATAAGTTAAATTAATCTCAACTTACTTTCGAAACGAGGCCGGGTCAATAGTATTGTTATGCTTGTTTTTATTCCAAATTAATTTCAAATCAAATTTTAATTTTTATCATGCCTCAACTTACACTTCTAAAATTAATTACAACTCAAATAGACAAATACAAATTGAATTGGTTTTATCTAAAGAATTGACAAATCAATCTAGAATAAAAATCTTGCATTAACAATAGTAGAATTTTTTTTTAAAAAAAATCATAAAAAATAAAATATTTTCTACCAAAACAAACAAAAGATAAGTGCAATTTTTTTTTTTCTTTTTTTTGGCTAGTAAAAGATAAGTATAGTTGATTGGGTATATATATCATTTTCTCCGGAATTAACATTCCTAACCCACCTCAAGGGTTGGCCTTGTGACTTGAGACTTGAAATTTAGGAGTTTGCTCTCTCTAGGTCTCATGTTTAATTCTCCCAATTAACATAAAACTTTTGAGGCCACGGACTGCAGGAAAATTTGTTTTGAAAGGCTCGTTTAGATTGTAAGAATTTAATTTGATGCTCAAAAACTAACACATAATCCCTAATTCTAATCCAAATCCAAATGCTCCTAGGTCAAATAATCCACATGGCGACTTTCCTTCTCTCTCCACTTAAATTCATTGTACCACATTATTAATTTGAAAAAGAAATGTCCGGTACTCGAGAACGTGTTACAAATATATATATATATACATATGGTGTAAATTTAGTTTAAATAATCCACATGATGACTTTCCTTCTCTCTCCACTTAAATTCATTGTACCACATTATTAATTTGAAAAAGAAATGTCAACTACTTGAGAACGTGTTACAAATATATATATATATATATATAGATGGTGTAAATTTAGGTCAAATAATCCACATGATGACTTCCATTCTCTCTCCACTTAAATTCATTGTCCCACATTATTAATTTGAAAAAGAAATGTCATATACTTGAGAACATGTTACATATATACAGTGTAAATTATTAATTCGAAAAAAAAATTTCATGTCCTTGAGAACGTGTTACATATATATAGTGTAAATTTAATTAGTGTGATGTGAGACATTCTTAAAATAAATTTAATTTATATATTTTAAATAAATTTTTAGATATGCAAAGTTATTGAATGTGAAAATATGTGAAGGAGGAAAATTTTATTTGAGAAATGTTACATATCCAAATTTTTTTGTTTTAAAAAGTGTTCACAATTTTATTGAATAATATAAATTTAAATTTAGTTAATTAATTTAATAGTGGGTAGGGTTGGGCTAGACTGGATTAAAAGTATAAATTTCAAGCCTATCCCATTAATATATTGGGCTGAAAATATTGACCAACATGGCTCTATAGATTAAATAACTTTCCCAAATCCTAAAAATATAGGGCTGGACAAGGCGATGTCCACCCCTCGTTTTGCATGGCTGAGACATGCTTTGTTTTTCAGTAATTTTCTATGCGTCGTTTTTTCAGTAATTTCTGTGCACTGTGGTTCAATGCATGGGGTTTGCATAGTTGCTAACACACTGGTTTTTCAGGGGTCTCCATTCCTTTGCTGCCTTCACCATTGTCACTGCACCTAATTGGAATTTGTAGCACTTTTTTTTAAAAAAAAATTGTTAACAGATTTTCCAATTTATGCTTTGATGTAATATTTGATGATGCATGGGGTTTGCATAATTACTAACACACTGTTTTTGCAGCGGTCTCCATTCCTTTGCTGCATAATTGTTAACAGATTTTCCAATTTTTGCTTTGATAATATTTGAAAATGCATGGGGTTTTTGATGTAGCCAAGACATAGCCAGCCAGCACAGCAAGCAATCCGTGAGCTAGCACAGCACAGCAAGCAATCCGTGACCATGGCTTTAGTTGCCATTATTTTATTATGTTCACTTTTGACAATTGCTTTAGTATTTGCCTCTTTCACTTTTGGCAATTGCCTTAGTATTTTGCTTTATATTTTATTAGTTGCATTATTTGATTTGTTGCTTCGTTGATTAGGCCTCTGTTTTTTATATTTTATTAGTGTTGCCTTATTTTATTTCCAAAACTGTTTGTTTAGGCCTCTGTTTTTCTTATAAATAGTGGGTGTAAAGCCTTTAGGGCTCTAGAGTTTTTTGATGATTAATATATTTTGAGTTTTATTACTCTTTGTTCCAACTTTGGTTAATTCTGTGTGAATCAACTTTGGTTGAGCCTTTAAACTCGGTATTCTTGGGAATCAATGGATCTAAAGAGGAGTCTTATTTCCGGTATTCTTGTGTGAATCAACGGATCTTAAGATTGTTACTATTGTTTCAATCAACACTGCATCAGTTGGTATCAGAGCATAGGCGACGATGGCATTGAGGAGGCGGCCCATGGACGACATTTATGAAGCTGACGCGGCGAGGATGCAACAACAAATTGATGCCCTGACCGAGCAACTTGCAACATTGCAACAACAGCAGCAACGCCAGCCACATCCAAACCCACAGTCTATGGAGGATGAAGAGAGTATGGAGGAGATAGACGACAACCCTTTTGCTGGAAATTTCCGAAGGGAAAGAGTTCGACAAGGTACGGAAGCAAATTCACGACGGTGGGAAGCAGGCTTGAAAATTGACATTCCTGAATTTCACGGCAGTGTTCAACCCGAAGAATTCTTGGATTGGCTTTTTGCTATTGAAGAGGTTCTTGATTTCAAGGAGGTTCTGGAGAACAAACGAGTTTCCTTGGTGGCCACACGCTTCAGGGGAAGAGCAGCGGCTTGGTGGCAACAAATAAAGTTAACTCGAACCAGACAGGGAAAGAGTAACATTGCTTCTTGGGAAAAGATGAAGAAACATATGCGTATGGCGTTCTTTCCTCATAACTATACACGCATGATGTACCAACAAATGCAAAATTTACGGCAAGGGACGAAGACAATCGATGAATATACCACTGAATTTTATCAATTGGTGTCACGTAATGACCTTACTGAAAACGAAGACCAACTTGTTTCCAGGTACATCGGGGGATTGCAAGAACAATATCAAGATACCCTGAATTTATTTGATCCCTATTCTATTTCTGAAGCACACCAGAGGGCTCTACAATTAGAGAAAAGGTCAAAGCGTCGCTCAGGAGTTACAGGGTGGCCAAGTGGAAACACTAATGGCAACCGTTATCTGCCCTCAACAAACCGAAATACGAATACGAATCTACCAGGGGCAAGGTGGGCACCACTCCAAGTTGATACGGCTAGTAAACCACCAGGAGGACAGTCGAACAGGAACCCTGGTACTAGTGGTGGGATGCGTTGCTTCAAGTGCGGAGAAGTTGGTCATCATGCTGCAGATTGCAGAAAATGTGATCGGATTGGCAAGGGCTTATTCATAGACAGCGAAGAGATTGTCGAAGATGGGACTAATGAAGTTCCGTAAGATATTACCAACGATCCCGAAGATAGTATTTATGAAAAGGAAGAACGAGTTGCCGGCGATGATGGTCCTCTATTGGTTGTGCGCAGGGCTTGCTATACACCTCGAGAGATTGAAGGGAATGGGTGGTTACGAAACAACATCTTCCAATCCACGTGTACCATTAATGGGAAGGTGTGCAAGTTCGTAATTGACTCCGGAAGTTGTGAGAATGTCATTGCCGGCGTTGCTTAGTCCCATTTTCTATTGGTTCTAACTATAGGGACAAAATATGGTGTGATGTGGTTCAGATGGATACTTGTCATATTTTATTAGGAAGGCCTTGGCAATTTGACCGCGACGTGTTACACGATGGACGAAGGAACACTTACTCCTTTGTATTTAACAAGATCCGTATTGTTCTCGAGCCTCATAAAGAAGAAGCACCAAAACTAGCCACTGAGAAAAGTTCTAGTTTATTGTCTATGCACCGATTCTTGGAGGAAGTGGCTGAAACAGGAATGATGTTCATGCTAGTAGGAAAAGACAGTGCTGTAGAGAGTAAGATCCCTGAACCTATGAAGGGTCTAATTGCAGAGTTCCATGATGTATTTCCCAAGGAGTTACCCCCAGTGTTACCACCCATGAGAGATATACAACATCAAATTGACTTACTTCCAGGAGCGAATTTGCCAAATAGACCCCATTACCGCATGAGTCCAAAAGAGCATGAAGAACTTCGGCGACAAGTGGAGGAATTGCTAGCCAATTGACACATTCGAGAAAGCCTCAGTCCATGTGCCGTGCCTGCACTACTAAACCCCAAGAAAGATGGTTCGTGGTGCATGTGCATCGATAGCAGGGCAATTAATAAGATCACTATCCGCTATAGGTTCCCCATACCTCGGTTGGATGACTTATTAGATCAGTTGAGTGGAGCAACTGTGTTTAGCAAATTGGATATGAAAAGTGGTTACCACCAGATTCGGATTCGGGAAGGTGATGAATGGAAGACGGCCTTCAAAACTCGAGAGGGGCTTTACGAATGGCTAGTCATGCCATTTGGTTTATCAAACGTTCCCAGTACTTTTATGCGTGTGATGAACCAACTATTTCAGCCTTTTATCGGGAAGTTTGTTGTTGTTTATTTTAATGATATTTTGGTTTGTAGCACTAATAATGAATTGCACCTCCAGCACTTGCGCCAGGTTCTATCAGTACTGCAAGAAGCAAAATTTTATGTTGGCACCAACAAGTGTTCCTTCTTAACCGATACTGTTGTGTTCCTCGGTTATGTCGTATCTAAAGATGGCCTCTCTGTGGTTGAAAGCAAGGTTAATGCAGTTTATGACTGGCCAATACCAAAAAACATTCACGACATACGAAGCTTTCATGGGTTAGCTTCATTCTATCGGAGGTTCATTCCCCATTTCAGTAGCATTATGGCACCAATTACGGACTGCATGAAAGCTGGCCAATTCTATTGGACAGAGGCAGCGACAGAAGCATTCCAGCAACTCAAACAAAAATTGACTTCAGCACCAGTCCTCATATTACCAGATTTTGCTAAAACCTTTGAGCTACACTGTGACGCATCTAAAGTGGGCATTGCGGTTGTTTTGAGCCAAGAGGGTCGTCCAATTGCATATTTTAGTGAAAAGCTTAGCGGTTCCAAAGGCAACTACAGCACTTATGATGTGGAATTTTATTCCATTGTCCAATCCTTGAAACATTGGTATCCTTATCTATCCCAAAGTGAATTCATTTTATTTTCTAACCATGATGCGTTGAAGCACATCAACAGCCAAGACAAACTTTCTTCAAGGCACGCCAATTGGGTAGCATATCTGCAGCAATTCACCTTTGTGATTAAACATAAATCAGGCGCCTTGAACAAAGTGGCTGATGCACTTAGCCGCCGTTCTTTTCTATTTACTACTATGAGAAATACAGTACTTGGATTCGATTCCTTTCAAGAACTATTGTCTGTTGATCCCTATTTCTCTTGTATTGTGGCGGAAGTCAAATCAGGTCAGAGGTTGGACTTTCTTCTCCATGACGGATTCCTCTTCAAAGGCAACCAATTGTTTGTGCCTGCATCAAGTCTTCGATTGAGAATTATCAAGGAGTTGCATGAAGAAGGCCATGTTGGGCGTGACAAGACTCTGCAGCTGGTGGCGGGTTCTTACTTTTGGTCTTCTATGAGGAAAAAAATTTTCAAGCTTGTGAACGGGTGTCGCATCTGCCAAGTATCCAAAGGATCCGCAACCAACGCAGGCTTATACATGCCATTACCCGTGCCCAACCAGCCATAGACTGACGTTAGTATGGACTTTGTTTTGGGACTCCCGCGCACTCAACGAGGTTGTGACTCCATCTACGTAGTCGTGGACAGGTTATCAAAAATGGCCCATTTCATTGCGTGCAAAAAGACGACGAATGCTGTAAATGTGGCCCAATTATATTTTCGAGAAATCTATCGTTTACATGGGCTCCCTCAGTCCATTGTATCTGACAGGGACACCCAATTTCTTAGTCATTTTTGGAGATGTCTGTGGCGCTTGGCTAACACAAAGCTTGATTTCAGTAGCGCCTATCACCCTCAAACCGATGGACAGACAGAAGTTGTCAATCATTCTTTGGGCAACATGTTACGGTGTTTAGTAACAGATCATTTGAAATCATGGGATCACAAATTGCACCAAGCAGAGTTTGCTTACAATCGCTCTGTAAATTGAAGTTCGGGTTTTAGTCCTTTTTATGTCAATTATGGCTACCAACCTCGAGCCCCTCTAGATTTAGTACCTGTGCCAAACTTAAAGCGCATAAATGGGAAAGCAGAAGAGTTGATTCACAACCTTCAAGAGGTGCACAAATTAACCCAGTCCAACTTACAACAATCAGTCGCCAAGTATAAGTTAATAGCCGACAAGAAACACCGATTGGTCGAATTTGAAGTTGGCGATTTAGTGTGGGCAGTTCTTACAAAAGACAGGTTTTCAGCCGGTGAATATAACAAGTTGGCAGCACGAAAAATTGGGCCCCTTGCAATTTTGGAGAAAATCAATTCAAATGCCTACCGTTTGCAGTTGCCTAGTCATATTCGTACTTCCGATGTGTTCAACGTTCGATACCTCATTACTTATTACGGTGACAACACCCTCGACAACGCTGCGAATTCGATGGCGAATTCTCTCCAACCAAGGGAGGATGATGTAGCCAAGACATAGCCAGCCAGCACAGCAAGCAATCCGTGAGCCAGCACAGCACAACAAGCAATCCGTGACCATGGCTTTAGTTGCCATTATTTTATTATGTTCACTTTTGGCAATTGCCTTAGTATTTGCCTCCTTCACTTTTGGCAATTGCCTTGGTATTTTGCTTTATATTTTATTAGTTGCTTTATTTGATTTGTTGCTTCGTTGATTAGGCCTCTGTTTTTTATATTTTATTAGTGTTGCCTTATTTTATTTCCAAAACTGTTTGTTTAGGCCTCTGTTTTTCTTATAAATAGTGGGTGTAAAGCCTTTAGGGCTCTAGAGTTTTTTTGATGATTAATATATTTTGAGTTTTATTACTCTTTGTTCCAACTTTGGTTAATTCTGTGTGAAACAACTTTGATTGAGCCTTTAAACTCGGTATTCTTGGGAATCAACGGGTCTAAAGAGGAGTCTTATTTCCGATACTCTTGTGTGAATCAACGGATCTTAAGATTGTTACTATTGTTTCAATTAGCACTGCATCAGTTCTCATAATTGATAATATTTGATATTATTTCTGCTTTGATAATATTTGCAGCACTTGATAATAATATCTGCTTGACGATGCCAGTCCTAGTAACGTCGGTCGTCTAACAACACTACGAGACGCAGTTGATGAAATTACAGTCCAGCTCGTACAAGAAACTGATGACAGATTGCTGGAAGCGTGCAACAGTGTTGGCACATATTATTACCACAATTTCCATAACGTTCCACGAAAATCAAGTGCTGCAAAGGTTTTTTGGCACCGTTCAAGGGGTACCGGTATCACCAAAATGCATTTCAGAACCGACAACGGCCGGATGACTACAAACAGTTCAACAAGGCACACTCTTTGTTGCATAGTTGCATTGAGAGGACGTTTGGGGCGTAGAAAGTTCCATAAAGTTCCAAAAAACCTTTAGCATTGTCGGTTGTTTGTTCAAGCTGATCCCTTAATCTCTTTATTTGGTTTTTTTTATTTTTAATTTTTCACATGCCTGTGCACGTACGTCGGGATGTTTTTTGTAAAAAAAATTTGAAGTTTGTTTTTTTTGTTTTGTAAAAGTTGTGCTCACTTAAAAAAAAAATTTCATGTACTGTAAAAAAGTTTTAAGTTTGGGATAAAAATATGGTTGTTGTACACATCTAACTATGGTGTTGGTATGGAACAGGAAATCAATTCGTGTGGAGGCAATGAAAAAATTTGAAAATTGGAATAAAATACATCAAATTCAAAAAACAAAAGCAAAAGAAATGCATGCATATTCCTTCAGCGACTCGTGACATGTAGAAATATAGCTGACTGACCTGTACCCATGTTTAAAAAAAAAAAATTACCATGCCAAATTTCGTAGTGCAGCATGTGTTAGGATATTTTAATAAAAATAAATAATATTTAATGTATCGGTCATGGAGTTTTATTTCAAAATCAATACAAATCTTAATTCATTATTTATGGAGGTTTATTACATAATAAATCTATCACAATATTTAGTGTGTCTCAATTTAAAAACCGTTTTATTATTTATGGAGGCTTTATTTCATTGATTACAAGAATTCCTGTATAAACCTATATTTCTCAACTTATCTTGAAGGTGGATTTTTGTGGAGAAGAAAAGAGATACCAAGAGATGGTTGGAAAGTATTTTGTAGAGAGAATAAAATATATATTTGAAATGTATAAGTTGTTGAGAGTATATTCTATATATTTCACATATATTGTTTGTGTTTTGGGTAATTTTGATTCGTGGTATGGTTCAAGCCTTTTAGTGGTCGTGAACACTAGACGATAAATGTTGCGAGTAATTTGGATTTTATCTTGAAACTACTTCACTTTGATTGTACTTTCACGAGGGGAGGAAAATAATTTTAAAACAGTGATGGTTGCAAAGTATTTTGTAGAGAGAATATAATATATATGGGTAAATTACACTCACCTCCCTTGAGGTTTCTAACAATTATAGGGATCTCTCTTATAGTTTCAATAATTACAAAAACCTCCTTTACTTTTTTTGACATTGTCAAGATTCTTGCTTCTCGTTAATTTAAGCCAAACGGTGTTAATTTTGGTTGTACAAATGACCATAATACCCTTTACACTTAATACCCTTTAATTGTAATTTACTTATATATTAAATTATCATTCTATTTCTCACAATTTTTTATTTTATTTATTTATTTTTTTTTTTGTATTTCTTTGACTTTGTATTTTTTTTTCCACTATAAATTTTGAACTTTTATAAGTTTAAAAAAAAAAAAAATCAACCATTAATGAAATTAAGAAAGAATATCCATATTTCTTATTTGAATTAATTTTGAGATTTAATTTAATAAAAATAATTTAAATGAAAGAAACTAAGATGGAGATATAGATTTTAGATGTAATAAATAACAAATTATCTGAGTATTTTATTATTTTCAAATAATTTATTTCTTCAAGTAAAATTCTATTTTAATTAGATGTAAGAAATAACAAATTTAAATAGTTTATTACTCTCAAATAATTTCTTTATCTTTCATTCTCTATCATCTAATTTTAATTTATTGTAATGTGATTAGATATTTTTTCACTTTTATATTTATTTTTAAAAAATTTATTATTAAGGTGAGAAATATTGACTTATTTTTTAAAATGACAATTAAAATTTGAGAATAATATAGGATTGTGAAAAGATAAAATGATAATTTCTTTTATATATATTTATGAGGTACCATTTGGTAATTTTTATAAGTCATTTTTTTTTTATTGTAAATATGAAATGTTATTATGTTTATTTTTCTTAAAAAAAATTAATACACAAATATGTTTAAAAAAGAAAAGAAAAATTAATGTTTCATAAGTTGCTATGGTATTGGGTGATGCTAGCTAACATTAATGAAAGAGAAAAAATGATGAAAAGAATTGAGGAAAAAACATGGAGAAGAGAACAAATAATACTAATAATAATAAATTATATGGTGTTTCTATTTGCTGCCGTGACACTATAAAAAAATGAATGAGAAAATAAATAGAAAGAAAAATGAAATAAATAAAATAAAGAAAATGGAAAGAGAGGGATAATTTCTCCAAATATGTATTTTTCATACGGAAAAAAAAAATCAAATACATATATGTATTTTTAAATTTTTATTCAAACTCTAATTTCTCAAAATAATTATTTATAAAATTGGTGGTCTTTTTAAAAAATAAATAATTTTTATACTTTGTTTCATAATTATCAAATAAATGATTGTATTTAATCTAGTATAAGGTTTAATGGTGATCAATTTATTAGCTCTTTTTTTATTATTTATTTTTGGATAAGGTAATGTTTGGTTATTCTACTATATATATGCTTGTCTTAATAATTTAGAATTTTTTTAAATATTGTATAGAATTTAATAATTTTGTTTAACATTATTAAAATAATGTATGGGTCTTTATTAATTTTTTATAAAATCTCAGGAGAGGTGAATGAAATTTACTATTCGAATATATAAGGGCAATTTTGGAATTTTTTACTCATAGTACATGATATCAGCATGACGTCATCATATTATGTTAAATAAATTAACAGAAGATTAATGGTGGGGGAATTTTAATATTAGTTTCAAAAGTAAGGATGATTTCTGTTATTATTAAAACTATAAGGGAGGTCCCTATAATTGTAAAAAATCTCAAGAAAATTGAGTGTATACTCTATATTTTATAGATGTTGTTTGTGTCTTGGGTATTCGTGACATGGTTTAAGCCTCCTAATGGTCGTGAATACTAGATGATAAACGTTGTGAGCAACTTAAATTTTATTTTAGAACTGTTTCACTCCAATTATACATTCATAAGGGAAGAGAAAATAATTTTAAAATAGTAACAATGCGACTCCTAAAATCTTAGGATTCTATTTCTCTAATCTTGGTTTGCTTATATAAAAAAAATGCATCTCTAATCTTTTTTTTTTTTTTTTTCTATATATATATTTGTTTATCGACATTGTTATCATAATAGTTGCACTATATATATTTTTGTTTATCGACATTATTACCATCTGACGAGTAAAAAACATAAATATTGTTCACCACCAAAAACAAATGGAAATAATGGTTGTTGTGAAAGTTATGCAATGTACAAAAATGAGAGATAATGATTGTTATGAAAGTTATGCAATGTACAAAAATGGTTTTTATTTTTATGCAAACAATGGACCTGCCTTTTGTTTGTACTTTTTCAAGCAATATTGGAATGAATTAAAAAAAATTACATATTACAGAGTCGCATTTGGAATGACATTGTTTGATAATAGGGGTGTAAAAGTAGCCCGAGACCCGCTCGAGGTAGGCCCGGCCCGTTTCAGCCCGGTTAGGGCCGGACCCTAGCCCATCCCAGCCCCTTGGGCCTGGGCCTTCCATTTGTGGCTTGGCCCGTAAGTCCGGTCCCGCCCACCCATTTAGCCCTCTCTCTACCAATGGTCAAATTCTGAAAAATAAAAATAAAAACAACTTGCAACAGTTAAATAATTATAAATAATAATAAATAAAAAGATTGATCATGTAAAAATAAAATAAAAAAAACAAAAACGAAATAACATAATAGTTAATAGTTAATAATTTGTACAATTATTTGTAATTGAATTACAAGAACTAAAATAAAAATTTATGTAATTAAATAAATAACAATAATAATTTAAAAATAAAACAAAAAATAATAATAGTTTACCCACGCCTAGCCATAGGAACAAGAGAGGAGAAAGAGAGAGACAGAGAGAGAGAGATGGAGTGTGGAAGTGGGCACTGTGACTGCTATAGCAGCTGAAATAATGGAACAAGAGAGAGAAAGAGAGAGAGAGCAGTCGAAATGACATTGTATTGAAGAAAAGAAGAGTCTGCCCGCGGTACCTTGCCCCTACTAGCCTAGCCTACTCTGGTTTGTTGCATCTCATCAATCACTCAACTCACACTCTTCTTCATTCATTGAATAATAAATAAATAAATAAAAAATCAAACAATCATAAATTAGTAGAGACGTATAGTCATAAAAAAAATTCAAACGGTAATATATATACAAACGGTCATAATTCAAACAATAATATATATATAGATATATATTATATAAATTTATTTCACTCTTTAAAAGTATTATAAATATATTTCATTTTTCAAAATAAATCTCACAACAAATAATTCTCTCTCTCAAACTCTTTTAATCTCTCAATCTCTCCCAACTCTTAATTAATTTTGAAGTGTCATCCCTAAGTGACAATTGTAATTGTCCAACAAGAAACTTTTATTAGAAGAAATTAATTTTTTGTATCGCCTTCGCAAGTTTGTAACATTAATTATTTTAATTAAATTTATTAGTTACTCATTTTTTTCATTAATTATTCGTGCACATATATTAATTATTATTTTTTACTAATTGTATTTACACATTATTTAAATTAATTGTTAATTCTTATATATTGTTTTACTGATATTATTATGGATCTTAATATTCCTAATGTTTATGTCAATGTTGATACATATACCACACAACATGAATATGTTGATTCTCTTTCTAATATCTCCCTTCTAACAGTTGGATCATCATTTAGGAGCAGAAATAGTAGTGTTTGGGAACATTTTGAAAAAATATATATAAATAATCTTGAGGGTACAATTACATTTAAAGCAAAATGTAAATATTGTACACATTTACTTAGTACTGCATCTGTAGGAGGTACTAGTAATCTAAAAAGGCATGTTAACAAATATTTACAAACTTAACAACCTGATATTCGAAATCAAATGCAATTAGGAGCTTCATCAATTGATAATTTGCAAACATTTTCATATGATCCTATACGTGCACAAAATTCTGTAATTGATTATATTATTAAAAAAGAACAACCTTTCACTATTAGTGAATATCTTGATTTTACCAAAATGATTCACGAAAGATTTGCACCGTAATATTAAAGTTTTTCAAGAAATATTACTAGAAACAGGATTTTAAGGAAATTTGAGGATATTAAAAGTGAATTATTTGACATCTTTAAAAATTTGAATGAAAAAGTTTGTTTAACATCTGATGTGTGGTCAAATAATGGTTTTGAATATCAATGAATTACTGCACATTTTATTGATAATGATTGAAAATTAAATAAAAAAATTATTTAATTTAAATTATTTGAACTTCCATACACTGATCATTCGCTTGATATAGAAATAAGAAATGTATTATATGAGTGAGTTTTACAAAATAAAATATTTACGATTAGTTTAGATAATACAGTCTATTATAATCAAATTGTAACCCATTTAAAATCAACTTTACAATTACTTGTTGATGGTGATTTATTTCATGTTCGTTGTTGTGCTTATATTTTAAATTTAATTGTTAAGAAACTATACATGTATACGAGACTTCTGTATTGGTAACAAAAAATGCAGTTGTTACTATTAAGTCTTTTGGTAATCAAATTTCAAAATATAAAAAAATTGTCAACGGGAAAATATATCATTTAGAAAATTAATTTTAGATGTAGATAGTAGGTGGAATTCAACATATTATACGTTAAAAATAACTTGTAAATAAAGAAGAACAATAGATTTATTTTTTGCAACAACATCAATAGGAGGAGTACTGACTCCCACAGAACTTAATTGGCACCAAGTAGCCTTGTATAAAGATTTTTTAAAAATTTTCGATACTTCAACAAAATTATTTTCTTATATATATTCTTACTTCACCATTTGTTTTACATATACTAGTAGAAATAATTAAAGTTTTCATAAAATATATAGGTAATGAATATTATGTAACCATTATTATTTCAATGAAAGAAAAATTTGATAAATATTTTAATCTTTTGCATCATTTATTAGGTTTAGCCATAATAATTGATCCTATGTGTAAAGAAATTAGTTTACAAGAATTTTTAGAGCGTCTTTTCGCTGATCAAACACAGTTTGCCCCTATTATGCAAAAGATTATTTGAAGAATACAAGGTAGCTGCATCTATAAATATAACTGCACACACTACACTAGCAGTCTCATCTCGAGGCGGGAGGTTTTAGTGTTTTTTCAATAATAAAAAGTAGAAGAATATCTCAACATATAAGTGTAAGTAATTCTGAATTACAACGTTATTTGAAAAGCCCGTTAGTGGATGATTCCGATGATTTTGACATTTTAAAATGGTGGAAACAAAATGAAACTATGTGGTCTGTTGTTTCACAGATGGCTCGTGACATACTAACCATTTTTATTTCTACAGTTGCTTCGGAAACAGTTTTTAATGCAAGTGAACGGGTGCTGAGCGGTTACCGAAGCAGGCTTTCACCCCAAATGGTTGAGGCACTGATGATATCTAGAGATCATATGCATGCGCTTACAAGAAGACAAAATTATAGTGAAAATAAGTGAATTCAAAATGATTTGGATGATATATCATCGGGCAACGCGATTGAAATGTTTGTCTCCTCCGATGATTGATCAACAATTTATTTTTTACTATTTCATTTCGTTTTTGTATTTGATTATTGAGGTGGAATATAATGCAAATGATTGGGAGACTAGTAGGTGCCAAACTATTTGGGATGTACTTGACCTATAGTAATGCAATTGCTCAACCATTATAAATAATTTACACCTATTTTATTTAATAATATCAATTTTTGTAATATTTTATCTCTTTTTGAAATAAAAATTATTCATTCAATAAATGTTATATAAATAATTTAATATTGTAATATTGAAAGTTTCATTTTCATAAAAAAAAAAACTACATAATTGAATACTTTTTTAGTTATAAGTTCATATTTAAAAAAAAATAAGTCATACATAATTAAATTTAAATATCATCATGAAATATAACCAAACAAAACATCTCATTAATTTTAATTAAAATATTTTAGTATAATTTTTTTTATTTATTCCTAATATAAAATAATAATTAAAAAAAGGCCTGACTAGGCCCGGCCCGCGGCTCGAGCCTGGGCCCTAGGCTTTGTTATGTGTGGGCTTGGCCCTGGGCTCCACTTTTTGGTCATGGGCCGGGCCGACCCAACCAGCTAAAAATGAGGGAGCCCATGAGGTCGGCTTGTGCCGGCCCAAGCCCAGGCTCAAATGGGTCGGGCCGGACCGAACTGGGCCATTATTATATCCCTATTGATACATAAGATATGAGTGAAAAAGGTATTTGACAATTTGTTAAACAATTATAGAAAAAAACATCATCAATTTTTCCTTTGTATTGATGGATGGACATTGATGTGGTGCACCTCTGCAGAAATTCTCCTCAATGCATAACGTACAATTACCAAAGAGTAATCATCGGAACTCTTATCCTCATAAGATTCTCACAAATCTAAACTACTCATGATATAGACTCCACAAAGTAAATTTCACACTGTGGACCCTAGATATATATGTAGGGTCAGGATTAATTTAGGGATGTGGAAGTCATCCCCAAAGAAAGTTCCAAACATTTTCCATTATGAAAGGCTCGCCGATGCCATGTGGCACCAGCTCAGCCATGGCTAAATTTTAGACCACAAAAAAAATATTTACGTTTAATTCTTAATAGGTAGATTTATGATCTAATAAATTTTATGATAATTAATAATATTTTTTATTAAATATTATTAAAAAAGCATTACTAATTAGTAGTTTTCAGTGAAAATTTAAAAATTTTATCATAAAAAATATCATTAATTATACGTTTTAACGATAATTTAAAAAATTAGTGAAAATTTAAAAAATTCGTCAAAAAAAGTCATTAATTTTTAACTTTTAGTTATAGTTTGAAAATTTTATCCCAAAAAATTCACTAATTGTAAGTTTTAGTAATAATTTATAAAAATCTTGACAAAAAAATGTCACTAATTTTAATTTTTAGCAATATATGCAAAAAAATCATCCTAAAAAATTATTTCAGTGACTAGTTGGTGTCTATGGAACAGTTATGGAATCAATTCATGTGGAGGCAATGAAAAAATTTGAAAATTGGAATAAAATATATCAAATTCAAAAAACAAAAGCAAAAGAAATGCATGCATATTCCTTCAGCGATTCGTCACATGTAGAAATATAGCTGACTGACCTGTACCCATGTTTTAAAAAATAAAATAAAAATAAAAATAAAAATAAAATAAAATTACCATGCCAAATTTCGTAGTGCAGCATGTGTTAGGATATTTTAATAAAAATAAATAATATTTAATATGTCGGTTATGGAGTTTTATTTCAAAATCAATACAAATCTTAATTCATTATTTATGGAGGTTTATTACATAATAAATCTATCACAATATTTAGTGTGTTTTAATTTAAAAACCGTTTTATTATTTATGGAGGCTTTATTCCATTGATTACAAGAATTCCTATATAAACCTATATTTCTCAACTTATCTTGAAGGTGGATTTTTGTGGAGAGGAAAAGAGATACCAAGAGATGGTTGGAAAGTATTTTGTAGAGAGAATAAAATATATATTTGAAATGTATAAGTTGTTGAGAGTATATTCTATATATTTTATATATATTGTTTGTGTTTTGGTAATTTTGATTCATGGTATAGTTCAAGCCTTTTAGTGATCGTGAACACCAGATGATGAACGTTGTGAGTAATTTGAGTTTTATCTTGAAACTGTTTCACTATGGTTGTACCTTCACGAGGAGAGGAAAATAATTTTAAAACAGTGATGGTTGCAAAGTATTTTGTAGAGAGAATAAAGTATATATGGGTAAATTACACTCACCTCCCCTGAGGTTTCTAACAATTATAGAGATCTCCCTTATAGTTTCAATAATTACAGAAACCTTATTTACTTTTTTTGACATTGTCAAGATTCCCACTTCCCGTTAATTTAAGCCAAACGGTGTTAAGTTTGATTGTACAAATAACCATAATACGCTTTACACTTAATACCCTTTAATTGTAATTTACTTATATATTAAATTATCATTCTATTTCTCACAAATTTTTTTTTTTTTGTGTATTTCTTTGACTTTGTATTTTTTTTCCACTATAAGTTTTGTACTTTTATAAGTTTAAAAAAAAAAAATCAGCCATTAATGAAATTAAGAAAGAATATCCATACTTCTTATTTGAATTAATTTTGAGATTTAATTTAATAAAAATAATTTAAATGAAAGAAACTAAGATGGAGATATAGATTTTAGATGTAATAAATAACAAATTATTTGAGTATTTTATTATTTTCAAATAATTTATTTTTCAAGTAAAATACTATTTTAAGTAGATGTAAGAAATAACAAATTTATATAGTTTATTACTCTCAAATAATTTCTTTATCTTTCATTCCCTATCATCTAATTTTAATTTATTGCAATGTGATTAGATATTTTTTCACTTTTATTTATTTTTAAAAATTTTATTATTAAGGTAAGAAATATTGACTTATTTTTTTTAATGATAATTAAAATTTGCGAATAATATAGGATTGTGAAAAGATAAAATGATAATTTTTTTATATATATTTATAAGGTAACATTTGGTAATTTTTATAAGTCAATTTTTTTTTATTGTAAATATGAAATGTTATTATGTTTATTTTTCTTAAAAAAAATTTAATATACAAATATGTTTACAAAACAAAAGAAAAAGTTATGTTTCATAAGTTGCTATGGTATTAGGTGATTCTAGCAAACATTAATGAAAGAGAAAAAATGATGAAAAAATTTGAGGAAAAAACATAGAGAAGAGAACAAATAATACTAATATTAATAAATTATATGGTATTTCTATTTGCTGCCGTGACACTATAAAAAAATGAATGAGGAAATAAATTGAAAGAAATAAAAGAAAGAAAATGGAAAGAGAGGGATAATTTCTCTAAATATGTATTTTTCATACCAAAAAAAAAAAATCAAATACATATATGTATTTTTGAATTTTTATTCAATCTCTAATATCTCAAAATAATTATTTATAAAATTGGTGGTCTTTTTAAAAAATAAAAAATCTTTTATACTTTGTTTCATAATTTTCAAATAACTGATTGTATTTAATCTGGTATAAGGTTTAATGATGATCAATTTGTTAACTTTATTTATTTATTTATTTATTTTTAGATAAGGTAATGTTTGGTTATTCTACTATATATATGCTTGTCTTAATAATTTAGAATTTCTTTAAATATTGTATAGAATTTAATAATTTTGTTTAACATTATTAAAATAACGTATGGGTCTTTATTAATTTTTTTTAAAAATCTCAAGGGAGGTGAGTGAAATTTACTTTTTGAATATATAAGGGGAATTTTTGAATTTTTTACTCATAGTACATGATGTCAGCATGACGTCATCATATTGTGTTAAATAAATTAATAGAAGATTAAGGGTCAGGGAATTTTAATAATAGTTTCAAAAGTAAGGATGGTTTCTGTTATTATTGAAACTATAAAAGAGGTCCATGTAATTGTCAGAAATCTCAAGAAAATTGAGTGTATACTCTATATTTTATATATATTGTTTGTGTCTTCGACAACTCTGATTCGTGGCATGGTTTAAGCCTCCTAGTGGTCGTGAATACTAGACGATGGACGTTGTGAGCAATTTAAATTTTATTTTGGAATTGTTTCACTCCAATTATACCTTTACGAGAGGAGAAAAAACAATTTTAAAACAGTAACAACACGACTCCTAAAATCTTACGATTATATTTCTCTAATCTTGGTTTGCTTATATAAAAAAAATGTTTCTCTAATCTCTTTTTTTTATTATTTTTTTTTATCTATATATATATTTGTTTATAGACATTGTTATCATAATAGTTGTATTATATATATTTTTGTTTATCGACGTTGTCACCATCTGACGAGTAAAAAACATAAATATATATACAAACATAAAGTGCGTGCTTATTTTTTCACCACCAAAAACAAATGGAAATAATGGTTGTTGTGAAAGTTATGCAGTGTACAAAAATGAGAGATAGCGGTGGTTGTGAAAGTTATGCAATGTACAAAAATGGTTTTAATTTTACGCAAACAATGGACCTACCTTTTGTTTGTATTTTTTCAAGCAATATTGGAACGAGTTAAAAAAAATTACATATTACAGAGTCGCATTTGGAATGACATTGTTTGATAATAGGGGTGTAAAAATGACCCGAGACCTACCCGAGACCTGAGGTGGGCCCAGCCCGGTTACGCCTAGACCCTAGCCCATCTCAGTACCTTGGGCTTGGGCCTTCCATTTGTGGCCCGGCCCATTAGCCCGGTCCCGCCCCGCCCACCCATCCGGTCCTCTCTCTACCAATGATCAAATTTTTAAAAATAAAAATAAAAAACAACTTGCAACGGTTAAATAATTAAAAATAATAATAAATAAAAATATTGATCTTGTAAAAATGAAAAAAACAAAAACAAAATGACATAATAGTTAATAGTTAATAATTTGTACAATTATCTGTAATTGAATTACAAGAACTGAAATAAAAATTTATATAATTAAATAAATAGTATTAATAATTTAAAAATAAAACAAAAAATAATAATAGTTTACCCACGTCTAGCCACAGGAACAAGAGAGGAGAGAGAGAGAGAGAGAAATGGAGTGTGGAAATGGGCTATGTGGCTGCTATAGTAGCCGAAATAATGAAACAAGAGAGAGAGAGCAGCCGAAATGACATTGCATTGAAGAAAAGAAGAGTTTGCCCGCGGTGCCTTGCCCTACTAGCCTAGTCTACTCTAGTCTGTTACATCTCATCAATCATTCGACTCACATTCTTTTTCATTCATTGAATAATAAAAAATAAAAAAATCAAACGGTCATAAATTAGTAGAGACGTACTGTCATAAAAAAATTCAAACGATAATATATATACAAACGGTCATAATTCAAACAGTAATATATATATTATATAAATTTATTTCACTCTTTAAAACTACTATAAATATATTTCATTTTTCAAAATAAATCTCACAACGAATAATTCTCTCTCTCTCTCTCTTAAACTCTTTCAATCTCTCTCAACTCTCAATTAATTTTGAAGTGTCATCTCTAAGTGACAATTGCAATTGTGCAACAAAAAAATTTTATTAGAAGAAGCTAATTTCTGTATCGCATTCGCTAGTCGGTAACATTGATTAGTTTAATTAAATTTATTAGCTACTCATTTTTTTCATTAATTATTTGTGCATATATATTAATTATTATTTTTTACTGATTATATTTACACATTATTTAAATTAATTATTAATTTTTATATATTGTTTTACTTACATTACTCTCGATCCTAATATTCCTAATATTTATGTCGATGTTGATACATATACTACACAACATGAATATGTTGATTTTCCTTTTAATATCCCTCTTCTAACAGTTGGATCATCATTTAGGAGCAGAAGTAGTTGTCACGACCCAAACCCGGCCCTATGGGTTTAGCATCAGAATCGACCAAGAATCCGAGATTATCAAGGCCTTGAACAAGAAAGCAGTTAAACAGATCTGAACTGGCGGAATACAGTAAACAACTAGTGTCCATCGAGTTGTGAAAATCTGTATTGCCAAAAACATTTTTATGCATTGATACAGTTCAAAACAGTACAGTCTATACAATCATATACAATCATGTACAATGCGATGCAGGGGACCCAATCCTCGATAGCAGTGACAGAAAACAGAGATGCCTATACAGTCATATACAATCATGTACAATCGTACGGTACGGGGACCTAATCCCTCGATAACGGTGCAGAAAACAAAGAGATGCCTATACAAGAGTACAAAACAAGAAGGAGACCGATGGGGACACAAAACACCCCAAGCCATAGCATGGCAACTCGAACCTCGCGATGAGGCACATAGGTCGCTTGACAAAATCGGGGACCACTCCCATGCTCCTAGCTCCGGCCCGTCACGAGAACCTACATATATATATAAACAAAGTGAGATAAAGCCCAGTGAATAACATAAAGCGTAAAGAGGTTATGAATGAATGTCTTACGAGAATGAAATCATTCATTAAACAAGATTTCGATCTTTTCAAGTTTGATCAATCACCATATGTGGTACATCCATTAGCCTATAAACGGTAGGTCCAAAGGACCGGGTCTTATGCATCCAATAGTAATGATGGCCATCAACAAGAAATGCGATGGTTCCACAAGGAATCGAGAGCTCAGAATGGATGTGAATTGCTAAGGATGCCACAATACCTGATTGAATCTGAGACATACATTCATTCAAGAAACAATAACGATTCGATGAATTCGATTCAAGATTCAAAAGATAACCATTTTGAACATATCTTTACACAATTGTTACTCACAGAGATTGGGCTAATAGCAGCTAGAGCGCGTCCCCGAGAGCCAACCCTAAACAGTAAACCAATAGAACACACACTAAGTTTCACAGTCGGAAAGGATGATAATTAAATCCCTAAATTTCCTCGGTGTGGTTCTATGTCTAAATCCTTATTAAGATGCCTTAAACTAGGCCTAGGAATGCCTAGGATGAAATGAGGATGCAAAGATGCGCACAGAAACAGTTTCAGAATTTTCAGTGAAATAGAGCCTCCGCTTGAGCGCAGGTTTCCCCGCTCGAGCGGACAAGCAAACAAAGGTACACGCTCGAGCGTCAACTTCCCCGCTCGAGCGTGAGCCACAACCCACGCTGAAGCAGACACTTCGGCCGATGGCCGATGCAGTAAGATTGGATGCGCGATTTCTCAGCTCGAGCGTGAAACATTCCGCTCGAGCGGATCAGAAACAAGTCGAAGAAAATGCCGAGATGATTTCGCCGAAGCACTTCCGCCGAGCGGACATCAAAAATCTGGAAAATCCAGGTTTGTGTTCCAAGTTCAAAACTCAAGTTTGATACTCCCAACTCAATCCTCTTGGGCCCATTTTCGGGAAAACTCTTTCAAACACATAGAATAACACGTTTTAAAGCTCAATTTAAGAAATCAAGGCCCAAGGGTGTTTGAATTCAAACTCAATTTGAAACCAATTTCATGAACAATTTCAAAACATGACATGCATGATCTTTAAACCAAAATCAAGCTTCAATTCTTGCTCAATTGAGCTCAATAGTTGGAAAACAAAATGAAAACATGGACTTTAGCTTAAACATGGACATGCATGTGCAATTTACCCTGAAATCAACTTCAAAATGCACCAAGATGGTCATGCATGCAACAATCAAGCTTTAATTCAACATTCTTGAACTTAAAACATGGCTTAGCTCTACAATGATGCATGAAACATGCAAGATTTAGCTCAAGACAACAAGAAGAAGATGATTTCCTTACCTAGAGTGTCAATTTCAAGGTGTGGAAGCTAGATTATGCCAATTATACTTCAATTCTTAGCAATCTCCAAGCAAATTCAACAATTTGAGTCCAACTCTCTCTCTCTCCTTCACTCTCTCTAGTTTGGTCGGTTATGAGCAAGAAAGAGGCTGATCAAATGGTGATCTAGATGTAATAAGGCACAATATATTTGAATAAACAAAGGTCCACTAGCTATGGCAATGTGGTAATTAAGTCAATCTTGGTAATTAACTCGTTTAAACCTAATTTAATCATTCCTAATCAATTTTCAGATAAATATATCATTAAATCACAAATATTCTCCTGATTACAAAACAATAAACGGTCCCTAATTCGGCCGCCTATAAGGCCTTCAATTAACAGTTTAAACATGCGAATTCAAACAGATAGTCATTCAATCAAACAGATGCAATATGCAATTCAATAGATAAACTTATCCAATTTCAGTTTCGATTTCAATCAGTCCAGTCACTACTTCGGTTAGTTCAATTATCAGTCATTATCAGTTCTGTTTAATAGTAACCAGTAGCTAATTCAGTAGTTTATCGATAATCAGTACGAGGGTTGTTACAGTAGTAGTGTTTGGGAACATTTTAAAAAAATATCTTTAAATAATCCTGAGGGTACAATTACATTTAAAGCAAAATATAAATAGAAAATTATTTAAGAGCTCTAAAACAATGAGCTCTAATAGCTCTAAATATACTGTAGCTCCAATTGATTTGATGTTTTGCTCTTTGTTTTTTTATTTTATTTTATTTCCTGCACTGCTAGCTCATTAGAGCTAGTTTAGTGCTCTCTTTTTAGTGGTATGTATCACCATTGATATCTAAAAAGGCATGTTAACAAATATTTACAAAGTCAACAATTTGATATTCGAAGTCAAATGCAATTAAGAGTTTCATCAACTGTAATTTGTAAACATTTTTATATGATCCTATACGTGTACAAAATTCTGTAATTTATTATATTATTAAAAAAGAACAACCTTTTACTACTAGTGAATGTCTCGATTTTACCGAAATGATTCATGAAAGTTTTGCACCTCAATATCAAAGTTTTTCAAAAAATATTACTAGAAAAATTTTAAAGAAATTTGAGGATGTTAAAATTGAATTATTTGACATCTTTAAAAATTTGAATGAAAGAGTTTGTTTAACATCTAATATGTGGTCAAATAATGGTTTTAAATATCAATGGATTACTGCACATTTTATTGATAATGATTGGAAATTAAATAAAAAAGTTATTTCATTTAAATTATGGGTAAATTATGCAAATAGTCCCTATAATTGACACAATGTGTCAATTTGGTCCATGTAGTTTCAATTTACTCGATTTTGGCCCTTAATTTAATAGATTGTGTCATTTTAGTCTAATAAATAACGGTTGTTAAGTTAATTTAACGGAAAGTCAAACAATGTGTCAAATTGGTCCTTATATTTTACACGATGCGTCAATTTGGTCATTGTAGTTTCAATTTTCTCGATTTTGATAGGAACTAAATTGACATATTGTGAAAAATACAAGAACCAAATTGACACATTGTTTGACTTTCCGTTAAATAAACTTAACAATCATTATTTATTGGACTGAAATAACACAATCCATTAAATTAAGGGGCAAAATCGAGCAAATTGAAACTACAGGGACCAAATTGACACATCGTGTAAACTATAGAGACAATTTGCATAATTTTTCCTTAAATTATTTAAACTTCCATTTACTGGTCATTCGCTTGGTGTAGAAATAAGAAATGTATTATATGAGTGGACTTTATAAAATAAAATATTTACGATTAATTTAGATAATGCAGCATATTATAATCAAACTGTAACCTATTTAAAATCAACTTTATAATTACTTGTTGATGGTGATTTATTTTATATTTGTTGTTGTGCTTATATTTTAAATTTAATTGTTAAAGAAGTTATACATGTATACGAGACTTCTGTACTTGTAATAAAAAATGCAGTTGTTACTATTAAGTCTTCTGGTAATCAAATTTCAGAATATAGAAAAATTTGTCAACGAGAAAATATGTTATTTAGAAAATTAATTTTAGATGTAGTTAGTAGGTGGAATTCAACATGTAATATGTTAAAAATAGCTTGTAAACAAAGAAGAGCAATAGATTTATTTTTTGCAACAACATCAATAGAAGGAGTATTGACTCCCACATAACTTAATTGGCACCAAGTCGCCTTGTATAAAGATTTTTCAAAAGTTTTCGATATTTTAACAAAATTATTTTCTTATACATATTCTTACTTCACCATTTGTTTTACATAAATATATAGACAATAAATATTATGTAACCATTATTATTTCAATGAAATAAAAATTTGATAAATATTTTAATCCTTTGTCTCATCTATTAGGTTTAGCCATAATAATTGATCCTATGTGTAAAGAAATTCATTTACAAGAATTTTTAGAGCGTCTTTTCGCTGATCAAACACAGTTTGCCCCTATTATGCAAACATGCAACAGATTATTTGAAGAATACAAGATAGCTGCATCTGTAAATACAACTACACACACTACACTAGCAGTCTCATCTCGAGGCGGGAGATTTAGTGTTTTTTCAACAATAAAAAGTAGAAAAATATCTCAACATACAAGTGTAAGTAGTTCTGAACTACAACGTTATTTGGAAAGTCCGTTAGTGGATGATTCCAATGATTTTGACATTTTGGAGTGATGGAAACAAAATGAAACTATGTGACTTGTTATTTCACAGATGACCCGTGATATACTAACTATTTCTATTTCTACAGTTGCTTCGAAAATAGCTTTTAGTGCAGATAGACGGATGCTGAACGATTACCAGAACAGGCTTTCACTCCAAATGGTTGAGGCATTGATGATATCCAGATATCATATGCATGTGCTTACAAGAAGACAAAATTATAATGAAAATGAGTGAATTCAAAATGATTTGGATGACATATACTCGGACAACGCGACTGAAATGTCTGTCTCCTCCGATAATTGATCAACAATTTATTTTTTACTATTTCATTTAATTTCATTTTCTTTTTTTTTTTGGTATTAGATTATTGAAGTGGAATATAATGCAAATGATTAGTAGGCTAGTAGGTGCCAACTTAGTTGGGATGCACTTGACCTATAGTGATGTAATTACTTTACCATTATCAATAATCTACACCTATTTTATTTAATAATATCAATTTTTGTAATATTTTATTTCATTTTGAAATAAAAATTATTCATTCAATAAATGTTACATAAATAATTTAATATTGTAATACTGAAAGTTTCATTTCATATATATATATATATATAATTATTCATTTCGAAAGAAAAAAAATTACATAATTGCACACCTTTTTAGTTATAAGTTCATATTTAAAAAAACATAAGTGTAGATTCTAATAAGTGGACTTATTGTCTAATGGGTTCTATAAAAAAATTGTCATAAAAAAAGTCACTAATTGTAAGTTTTAACGACAATTTACAAAAATCATGATAAAAAAAGTCACTAATTTTCAATTTTTAGTGACATATATAAAAAATTGGCACAAAAAAATTATTTTCAGCGACAATTTACCTAGATTTATTTCCTATAGGACTTTATAGAAATTAAGTCCAACTATTAGGACCTATTGATAGTTTACCTTATAACCAAACAAAATATCTCATTAATTTTAACCAAAATATTTTAGTATAATTTTTTTAATTTATTCCTAATATTAAAAAAAATTTTAAAAAAGGCCCAACTAGGCCCGGGCCCTAACTCTAGGCCCTATTATGAATGGGCTTAGGCTTGGACCCCTGGCTCATGGGCCGGCCTAGTCCAACCTGTTGAAAAGGAGAGAGCCTGTGAGGTCCGCTTGGGCAGGCCCAAGCCCAAACTTAGGGTTGGTTTGGGATGTTCTAAAAAAGTACACTTTTTAACTTATTGGTGAGTTTGGGTTTGGTTTGGGTTGGGTTTGATGTGATGTGTTAGAGAGGTGATGTGATTTAAATAAGATGATGTGACTTAAATAAGATAGTGACTTTTTGACTTATTTAGGCTCCGTTTGGCAAGAGCTAAACGGGATTTTTTTGGCTATTTTAGCCACAAAAGACAAAATAGGCTATTTTAGTCACAAAAAACAAAACATCATATCCAACCCATAATCATTACATTTTTCTCTCACAAAAAAAGTCAAAAAAGCCAAAAAACCTTTCTCAAACCAAACTTTTTAACTCAGACTAAAATAGCCAAAAAAATTAAAAAGTCAAAAAATCAACTCACTTCCCAAACAGAAGCTTAGTACATACCAAACTAGCCCTTAGATAGGCCGGACCAATCCGAACCATTATTATAAGATAAGAGAGAAAAAAGTAGGGTAAATTACAAACACCTCCCCTGAGGTTTGGTGAAAATACAGATTCCCCCCTGAGGTTTGAGAAATTACATCACGCCCCCTGAGGTTTATATTTCCATAACAAATTGCCCCCTGAGGTTTTTATTTTCATACAGATTCCTCCCTAATTTCTCCTAATTTTTTATGAAAATTTGACCCTCATGGAACAATTTGTAATTTCTCAAACCTCAAGGAGAAATTTGTATTTTTATCAAACCTCAAGGGGGTGTTTATAATTTACCCAAAAAAATATTTGACGATTTGTTAAACAATTATAGAAAAAAAAAATCATCAATTTTACTTTTGTGTTGATGGATGGACATTGATGTGGTGCACCTCTGCAGATATTCTCCTCAATGCATAACGTACAATTATGAAAGAGTAATCATTATGACTCTTACCCACACAACACCCTCAAGATCTCCACAAATTTAAATTACTCATGATATAGACTCTATACACTGAATCTCACATAATAGACCCCAATATATGGAAGATCAAGATCACTTTAGGGTTGTGGAGATCATCCTCAAAGGAAATCTTAAACATTTTTCATTATGAAAGGCTCGCTGATGCCATATTGCACCAGCGAAGCCATGGCTAAATTTCATACCACAAAAAAAAATATTTACATATAATTCTTAATAGGTGAATTTATAATCTAATAAATTTTATGATAATTAATAATATTTTTTATTAAATATTATTAAAAAATGTTACTAATTATTAATTTTTAGTGACAATTTAAAAATTTTGTCATAAAAAATGTCATTAATTATAAGTTTTGACGATAATTTAAAAAATTCGTCACAAAAAGTCATTAATTTTTAACTTTCAGTTACATTTTAAAAATTTTGTCACAAAAAATTCACTAACTGTAAGTTTTAGAAATAATTTATAGAAATTTTGAAAAAAAATGTCACTAATTTTAATTTTTAGCAATATTTACAAAAAATCGTCCAAAAAATTATTTCAGCAACTATTTTACAAGGACTTATTTTTAATAGAATTTGATGAGAATTAAATTCAATTATTACGACTCATGAGTAATTTATTAAAAAAAAAAAAGATTGAAATGTACAGAAGCACATGTGAGAGAGGCAGATTTGTTTGCAAATGACAGGGGGAGTATAATGATAATTTTGCAGGTCACACAATTTTTTATATTACATTTTTTTTTCGTAAAAAATTAAAGTATTATCTCAAATTTATATATTTTTGTCCTTACCTTTTTTAACAAAAAAAATAAAAATATATATACTTATCTTAATCTAAGTACCTTCCAAACAACACCTTAATTGGACTGAGACACGATTACCTGGTCCTTTTTCCTCCACCCATGTGGATAGAAGGATATAACTTTCTTGGTGTAAGATGAGATAAAGACAACTTAATAATAATCGAACTGTACCAGACCATGTTGTGTTTCAAGGACCATTTTTAAGTTTGACTATTTAATGGCTATTTTGATATGTTTGATTTAGTTTATGCTTATAGCTTATAGTTTTGTGGAAGTTAGAAATCATTTAAGAATAAGTTGAAAATCAAGTTAAAAGTTATAAGTTATAATAATAAATGAGTTTAAAATTTCAATTCAATCCAATTCATAACACTGCATCCAGATCAAGGCTCTCTGTTATACCTTTCTGTCTCACTTTAAATGTAATTCTATGATTTTATAGAGTCCATTGAAAAGAAAATATTAAGTTGATCGAACATTGTTAGTTTTATAATTAGATCATATTTGACTTTAAAAAAAATAAATAGTTTATTGTCAAAATTACATTTGTCCTCTATATATAAATTTTATGATAAATATAATTTGATCATATAATTAATTACGTTCGATTAATTTTACTTTTTACGATGTTGATTTTTTTGTGAACTCTAGAAGATAAGCAGTTTAGATTGTTGTTGAGCTGATTCTCATGTTATGCCTAAGATATGGCAAAGTTACAATTTTTTTTTTTTTTTTTTTGTGTATTGGTAAAAAAAAAAAGTTTTATTAATGGAAAACAATACATAATGCATATGAAGTTAAGTCAATAAAAAAGAGGAAGAGCAAAGAGTATCATGACATAATTTTCAAATCTCAATTAAATTGGCACCAAGAAAAATATCTAATCATATACTAGATCAAGCTAAGTCGGTGGAAAAAAAAAAAAAAGAAAAAAAATTAAGAAGGGAAAACAAAACAAAGAAAAGTAGCAGCAACGCTAGAGTACGTACGCAGTACATAGACAACTTTATTTTAAAGGGTAAATTACACAGACACCTGTTGAGATTATATATATTATAATTTCCTTCCTTATCTTTTAGAAATTACTCCTCTTTTGAGGTTTAAAATTTCATTATATATTTTTTTTCACGATAATTTAATTTTTTTAAATATTAATTTTGCCCTCACTAGGTAAATTACATTGACACCCCTCACATTTTAAAAGTTACAATCTCTTCCTTAAGTTTAAAGTAGCAAAACCAATTGTCCCCTCGGTTAATATTAGTTGAAAAAAAAATTCATTGAAAAAAAAAATTAATTGGAAAAAAAATTAATTGAAAAGAAAAATTAATGGAAAAATTTTTTGTTAATAATTTTTTTTAATTTTTGTTTAAAAACCAATGTAAACTCATTTTTTGAATTTACGTCTTTTTATCAAATTTACAAACTGAGATAACCATTTATAAATAAAAAAAAATTATCATACAAGTTTTTATGACAATTTAAAAAAATTTTGTAAATATAAATTGAAAACTAAAAATGAAATGGTTACCAAACAGGCCTCAGATGGTAAAAATGTCGTAAAATTAATAAATAATTAAATAAGTTATCAACGTAAGAAATGACTTATGAAAAGATTCTTAGGTTATGTATGGTTTGATTTTTAGAATTTTTTTTTAAATTAAAAATTAATTTGGTTAAGAAATAAAAAATAAAAAATAATTATCATTTAAGGGTAAAAAATAATTATCATTTTAACTTTTGGGCAGGTTATATACATACGTATGGCTGTTTTAATTTAATTTGTAAAAAATTATTTCTAACCAGTCGAAAGATAAAAAATAATATAAAAATGATAATTATTTTTTATTTTTTATTTCTTAACCAAATTAATTTTTAATTTATTAAAAAAATTTCTAAAAATCAAACCATACATAACCTAAGAATATTTTAATAAGTCATTTCTTACGTTAGTAACTTATTTAATTATTTGTTAATTTTACGATATTTTTATCATTTGAAACCTGTTTGGTAACCATTTCATTTTCAGTTTTCAATTTATATTTACAAAAATTTTAAAAACTGTCATAAAAACTTATTTGATAATTTTTTTAGTTTTATAAATGGTTGTCTCAATTTGTAAATTTGAGAAAAAAAACGTAAATTCAAAAAATGTGTTTACGTTGATTTTTAAACAGAAATTTAAAAATTATACTAACAAATTTTTTTTTCAAATAATTTTTTTTTCAATGAATTTTTTTTCCAACTAATACTAACCGAGGGGGCAATTGATAATGCTACTTTAAACCTTAGGGAGAGTATTGTAATTTTTAAAATGTGAGGGATGTCAATGTAATTTACCCAGTGAGGGAAAAATTGACATTTAAAAAAAATTAAATTGCAGAGGGAAGAATTTGTAATGAAACTTTAAACCTCAGGGGAGAGATGTAATTTTTAAAAGGTAAGGGAGTAAATTGTAAGAAACATAAACATTAAGGCGAGTCAGTGTAATTTACCCTATTTTAAATTTTTTTTCTAAAAATAAAATTTAAAAATCACATCTGACAGAATTTAATCTCTCTCGCCTGCTCTCTGGACACCGAGTACACAGTACATTGACAGCTTTCCTTACTTTTTTTTTTTTTTCAATAATTTGTTGGAAGACATATTGGAATTTGGATTTGCAAGTTGGTTTAATTGTTTGTGTGATTGAGCTTTTGAGAAAATTATGTAATGGTGGAGGCTAAATTTTAAGTTTAATATTTATTTATTAAAGATGTGAGAATTTGTTTTTTTGTTAAGATTTTAAAAGATAAATTAATAAATGTCAAGGGATAAATAATAGGGAAATTTTTTTTAAAGTCCCTCATATTAAGGCTATGTTTGGCATGAATGGTTTGGGCTAAAATTGTCAAAAAAAGACAAAATATGTTAAAAAACTAATAAGATAAAATGTCACATTCAAATCATAATTATTTCATTTTTTTCTCACGAAAGTAAAAAAAGTTAAAAAGTCCATTCCACACGAGGCTTTTTAGCCCTAGGCTAAAATAGCCAAAAAGCTAAAAAGCCAACTCATATCCCAAACGGAAACTAAGATTTTATAGTATAAAAGATATAAAATATTTTCATAGTAGTTGGCCCTCAAATTTTGATCTAGAGAAATTTGGAAGTAGAAAAATTTTAATTCAAAGAAATTTCGAAACACAGAGAAATTTGTTTGAAATTTCTTTGGTTTGCTCACAATTTTCTTTGTGTTTTGACCAATTTTGTCTAATTTGCTCACAATTTCTCGATATTTTGAACAAATCAGAGAAAATTACAAAGAAAATTAAGCTACTCACAAACCAATTTTTCTATAATTTTTACAAGAAAACACCATGCTAAGTTCGTCAAAAAACTTAAAATACAAAATCTAATTACAGTTTAAAAAATAGCAAACACTAGACATTCCAAAAGATCAAAAATAAAATTCGAAGTTAGAAATTCAGTGAAAATCAAACAAGTAACATAATTAGTGGGAGCTTAATGTGGGCAAGGAAAATTCAAATGCTAGAGAAAATCAAGCAAGGCACAGAGAGAAAGAAAGTCTAATGTGTTCAGAGAAAATTAATCTAAAAAGGGATATTTTAGTGCTAGAAAAAATTCATCTTAAAAGGAAAATTACACACAAGGAGACAACTAATCAGTGAAAATCAAACAAGTAACTTAAATTAGTGAGAGTTTAATGTTTTCAAGGAAAATTCAAATGACAGAGAAAATTCAGCTCAAGGAACAACTAACCAGTGAAAATCAAACAAACAACACAAATTAGTCAGAGTTTAATGTAGTCAGGGAAAATTAAAATGTTAGAGAAAATTGGAGAGAAAATCAAAGAGACAAGTAATCATAGAAAATCAAGTATGGCACATAAAGTAAAGTAAATCCAGTGTGTTTAGAGAAAATTAATCTAAAGGGAATATCTTAGTGCTAAAGAAAATTCATCTCAAAGAGAAAATTACACACAATGAGACAACTAATCAGTGAAAATCAAACAAGTAATCTAAATTAGTGAGAGTTTAATGTATCTAGGAAAAATTCAAATGCCAGAGAAAATTTAGCTCAAGGAACAACTAACTAGTGAAAATCAAACAAATAACACAAATTAGTGAGAGTTTAATGTGGTTAGGGAAAATTAAAATGCCAGAAAAAATTGGAGAGGAAATCAAACAGACAACTAGCCATCAAAAATCAAGCAAGGCACATAAAGTAAAATGAATCCGACGTGTTTAGAGAAAATTGTGATGCCAGAGGAAATTCATCTCAAGAGAAAAGTTACACACAAGGAGACAACTAACCAGTAAAAATCAAACAAACAACATAATTTGATGGGTCAGGAAAAATTCAGATGTCAGAGAAAATCAATCAAAATTTTGGCCCAAACTCAGAGAAATTCAGATAAATTTCTTTGATTTTCCTTGTGTTTTGGAAATTTCTCTAGTTTGAAGAAATTTCTTTATATTATATAGAGAAGAGAGAGAAGAAAAAAATGGAATAGTTTCTTGTCAACCCTTTAATTCTTCCCTCTATTAGGGAAGTGATTCAACCAGTGATGCAAATATGTGTCTTACAAATATATATATATATATATATCATCTATACAGAAAACAGGGACATGGTCACCAATATATTTGTTATTCAACTCTATATTCATTTTTAAGTACAATAGAGTTAAGAAAGAATATACACCTAGACAATTATGGAAGCTTGAGGATATCAAATTGTAGAAGAAGAGGTAGATAGTAGAGATATCATCCACTATCATACCTAGTTTCTTACGTTTCCAAGCACAAACCGCATGTTAGACTAAACTTTTAGCCTATTCTTCCCGAAACATCACCACAAACATCAATCCTTCTTATATATATATATAGAGAGAGAGAGAGAGAGAGAGAGAGAGCCTTAATCAAAGATTTGTAGTGTGGACCAAAATTCACAGATATATATATATATATATATATAGAATACAGAGACGAAAGAGATGAAGGAATAGAGATTTGGTATATGTATATATATATATAGAGAGAGAGAGAGTAAGTGATATATGGGTGTGGATGAGGGACCTTAGGCTACAAAAAAAAAAAAAAAAACATTATTGTAGATCTCTCCTATTAGTAAAAGTTTGAGAGTGGTGTTAGACTAATTTTTCCCTAAATAATATGAAGTAATGTTTTAAGACCACCAAATAATCATTTGAGCTTTTGAGCAGTTGAAACTTCTAGTAACGTACTCATCTATCCATTACTAAAATGCAATGTTGGTTTTTGGCACCACTTAATAGTGTCTCCAACGCTTCATCTTTTCTTTAATCAAATTTAAATTTGATAAAAAGAATAGACTTTTGTTATACCAACGTTTACATCAAACAAGTATCAAATCTAGGATATATCTTAAACTTTTCATCAAATTGAGAATGGATGTGCCTTTTACCAATTTGTTGTACATAGCCGTTGGAGATGCAAAGTATACACCATCACTAGATGATCTACTAGATGTCCGAAGGGTTGTCCATTTGATCAACCACCTCCTTGCAAAAATATGTTTCAGAATCTGGAAAAATTACACTGGCCAGTCGACCTGCCAGACATCCCCCAGTCGACCGGCAGTTTGATGAAATTCCAAATTGCTTCGTTAGAACGCACGATATCAGATAAAGTTTTTACTCAAATTTGATGGAAAAAAAAAAGTTAAATGTTGGAGATACTCCTTAATAAGTTATTGAATTCATTAAGATTGGGTTTCTCTTCAATTTAAATTTAAATTTAAATTTAAAAACATTTAAGGGTTTTGTTTCTATATCATTTTCATTTTCAAAATTTTTTTTATGAGTAGTGCTAGGGGCCTCGACAAATCGAGGCTCGAATGCCTTGAATTTTTTTCTTTTTTTGTGAAAGGATGGTTATGTATAGGGGTGTGCTAAAAAATTAGACATTCTGCACCAACTCAGCCTGTGTGATTTGATAAGGTGAATGAGTTGGGTTAGACTGGTTAGATGATAAAATTAACTAATCAATTAGACTGCTGGTTAAAATTATTAATTTCATATAGTTTTGTATAAGTCCCTACTATATTTTTATTTCAAATTAGGAAGACTTAGAGGAAATTAAAATGGATTTGGTATTGTGTATGCAGAAAAAAAAAAAAAAAGACTAAAACAATATCAAAGCCATTTTAATTTCCTCCTAATCTTCCTGATTTGAATAAAAATATAGTAGGGACTCGTACAAAATTATATGAAATTAACAAATTTTAACCAGTAGCCTAACTGATCAGTCAATTTTATCACCCAACTAGTCTAACCCAACTCACTCACCTTATTAAACCACACAGGCTAAGTCGGTGCAGGATGTCTAGTTTTTTGGCACACACCCTTCTAAAAATAAAAAATAAAAAATAAAAAAACTAACTTGTTAAATAGGAAAGCAACCCAAGATGGGGTGAATTGGGTAATTAAAAAATTGATTCAAAAATAAGGTTCAAAAGAACTTATGTAATTAAATGCAGCAGATAATCAAATGATTAACAGAAAGTAAAGAGAATAGGAAAGAAAAACTTAACATAGAGATTTATAGTGGTTCGGCTCACCGGCCTATGTCCACTCCTCAAGAATCCTCCTTGAGAATTTCTTCACTATGAATCAATGCACCACCAAGTTCTTCCAACTTGAGGTTGTTTACAAAAGGACTTACTTCAATCTGTTAAGGAACTCACCCAACAATATGCCTCACTTTACAACTATTTCACTCAGAAACTAAGACACTAGAAGAAGAGGTTCGACTGTCCTCATTGACTATTACAATCTCTCAAAAGATGGATTATGAAAGTGTAAGCTCTCAAGTAAGTTTTTGGACTAACTTAGATCTGGGAAAAACAAGAGAGAACACAAGAGAAATCATAGAGATTGAAAATGATGCTAAGTATACAAAGTGTAGTTGCAGTCGTGTGTTCTGTCTTTTCAGATTTGGAAAATATCCAGATTTATAGCCTCCATCCGACTTAACTTTTGAAGAAGAGAAAACACACCCACGTGGGTTTACTATCCATTGGAGTTGGGCTAGGAAAAGGTTTCCAGTTGTTGTAAATGGAGCATGGCTGGTACAAGCTGTTATCTGACCATTGGAGATGGAGCTTCCTCAAAGGAAGTGATGCCCATGCTTGGGAGATAAAACAATGGTGGAGGGATATAATGTTGTCTCCAAGATTTTTCTTTTTCTTTTTTTGATCTTGGGAGTGGTGTGAGTGGAGAATGTTCCCTCCATTAAGTCAGAAAATATTGTCCCAAAGTTCCTTTTGATTAGAATAATATATGTCGGATGATGATGTCACAGAGACCCGCTTTGAGTTGGAAGATGGCGGCTAGGTTATGTTCAACCTAGACATAAAGGTGTCGACCCTTGCAGATTGGGTGTCAACCCTTTGCTCTGACTTTTCTTTCCTGAGTTGATTTTCATGTGTTCCAGGTGTCAACCCTTATCTCATTTGGTGTCAACCCTTGCGGCTGAAGTGTATACTGCTTTTTGGTGTCAACCCTTACATCAGGAGTGTAAACTGCTTTTTGGTGTCGACCTTTGCTGCTGTTGGTGTCAACCCTTGCATCTGAAACACTTAGTCATTTTTCCAGCTTCTTCCTGGTGTCGACCCCTGCTTTTCTGGTGTCGACCCTTTGTTTTGGAACACTTAACATTCTTGTGGATTATTCTAGTGTCGACCTTTGGATCTGTGTAAGACAAAGATAGAGTTTTGCAACCAAGAACTAATGCTTATATTTTTTATGACCCAAAAGTTATTGAACATAAAATTCTTGAGTCCCAAATCAATTAGAATCATGAGGCACAAAAACTAATTTGAAAACTTCACATAATCAGAAAAATAAAATATTCGTCATTAATCAAAATCAATAGAAATTCAAGTTTGAGTAACCTTGGGGCTAACATAACTAACATAGGCCAACAAATAAAAAAAATAAAAAACAACAAAACAAAAGAAAAGAACAATAACAACCAAACCAACACAGTCCAACAAATAGAAAAAAAAAATTACAACCAAACCAACACAACCCAACAAATAAATTTTAAAAAAATAATAAAATAAAAACAACAACAAAACCAACACAGCCCAACAAATAAAAAAGAAAAAACAACAACTCGAGGTGTTCTAGCTTCGTTTTGTCGAGGCTCCAAGCATAGGTCATATTTTATTATTATTATTATTTCTTTTCAATAAGTTGTTAGAAGACTATAAATGATCGGAATTTGGATTTGCAAGTTGGTATAATTGTTTGTGTAATTCAGCTTTTGAAAAAATTATGTAGTAGTGGTGGGTAAATTTTAAATTTGATATTTATTTATTAAAGATGTGAGACTTAGGGTTGGTTTGAAATGTGAGTTGGCTTTTTAAATTTTTAGCTATTTTAGTCTGGGACTAAACAGTCTCGTTTGGGATAGATTTTTTGACTTTTTTAACTTTGTGAGAGAAAAAATGAAATGATTATGGTTTAAATGTGACATTTTGTCTTATTGGGCTAAAAAGCCTAAAAAACATATTTTTTTTTTTTTTGACTATTTTAGCCAAAAAGCCCCATTTTAGCTTATGTCAAACGAAGGCTGAGTAATTTTTGTTAAGATTTTAAAAGATAAATTAACAAATGTCAAGAGATAAATAATATGGGAATTTTTTTTAAGGTCCCTCATATTAAGGCTATGTTTGGCATGAATGGTTTGCGTTAAAATTGCTACAAAAAAACAAAATAGGTTAAAAAGTTAATAAGACAAAATGTCACATTCAAACCATAATCATTTTATTTTTTCTCTCACAAAAGTCAAAAAAGTTAAAAAGTCCATCATAAACGAGGCTTTGTAACCCTAGGCTAAAATAGCCAAAAAGTTAAAAAGTTAACCCACATCCTAAACGAAGACTAAGATTTTATAGCATAAAAGACATAAAATATTTTCATAATAGTTGGGATCCCTCAAATTTTGATCCAGAGAAATTTCGAAACACAGAGAAATTTGTCTAGTTTGCTCATAAATTTCTCCGTATTTTGACCAATTTTGTCTAATTTGCTCATAATTTTCTCTGTGTTTTGAACAAACCAAAGAAATTACAAAGAAAATTGAGTTACTCAAAAACCAATTTTTCTATAATTTTTACAATAAAACGCCATGCTAATTTCATCAAAGAACTTAAAATATAAAATCTAATTGCAGTTTAAAAAACAGCAAACACTAACATCCCAAAAGATCAAAAATAAAATTCGAAGTTAGAAGCCTAATGAAAATCAAACAAGGAACATAAATTAGTGGGAGCTTAACGTGGGCAGGGAAAATTCAAATGCCAAAGAAAATCAAAGAGACAATTAGCAAGAGAAAATCAAGTAAGACACAGAGAGAAAGATAGTTCAATGTGTTCAGAGAAAATTAATCTAAAGGAGATATCTTAGTGCTAGAGAAAATTCATCTCAAAGGGAAAATTACACACAAAGAAACAACTACTTAGTGAAAATCAAACAAGTAACCTAAATTAGTGAGAGTTTGATGTTTTTGGGGAAAATTCAAATGCCAGAGAAAATTCAGCTCAAGGAACAACTAACCAGTGAAAATCAAACACATAACACAAATTAGTGGGAGTTTAACGTGGTTAGAGAAAATTCATCTCAAAGGGAAAATTACACACAAGGTGTAGGGATCCCGGTTTCGATCTTTCTTTTATGTTTTGCCACTTCGACTGGGCCAATCGGGGGTCGAGTTGCCCGGTTAGCTCACGGGGGTCCAAGGGGCAACACCTCTTGGCGGGGTTGAGGGGCAGCACCCCTCAAAACAAAAATGCAAAACGCATTCAAAGTTGCTTGTCCGCTCGGTCGGTCTGAAGTGCGGGAGAGGGCCGCACGTGCGGGGAATAAGGCCGTACGTGCAGAAAACAGGGCAGGGAGCTGAAGCACACTGCTCAAAAGGCAAGTACGGCTGGAGGTGCGGGAAGTTAGGTAGATTCGGAATTTTTTCCTTTTCTTCTCTCTTTGGGCTGATTGAATGTCATTTTTTGTATATCTCTCTCTCTCTCTCTAAAAACATTTCCTCTGCCTTCTCTCTACATTTCCTATCAAAAACTTCACAAGATCTTTAATTTCTCCAAATCCATTGGGATTTAGATCCAAGTCCTTCATCAAAGTTGGTTATCTAGGCGAGGGCTATGTTGTGTGCGGTGGAGATCGAGTTTAGGCATCGTTGATTTTGGAGTTTCAACTCGTTTCTTCTTCAAACTTGAGGTAGGGATTTTCTACACTCTAATATGGTTTTTAACTTAGTTATTTGCTATTGTGTATAGATGATGAGATTTGGTTATGGTTTGGACAAATCTAGGATTTGGGTATGAAATGAAAAGAGGAGTTTTGATGAATATGAGGTAAATAAGTATGATGCTTGAATATAAGATCATATTATGCCAAAATAGTTGATTTTGGTGTTTGGGTTGATATTTGGTGAAAGGGGAATTTTGCCCTAATTTTGATTAAATTATTATTTTGCATAAATAATTGAGATTAACATTGAAAACGTGAAATTGGAAGGTTGTGATTATAAATGGTAATATTAAATATGTATTATCTCACCTATGGAAGTTTTGAATAAACTATTTATTTTGATATTGAACATCTCTTCAGAAATAATTGCATTGGGCTATCGGTGGAGGATAGCTATGATTGTTGTAGAAATTATATGAAGATTAGGAGATTTAATGCTAATCCATTATTGGTGTCATTGAATATAACCATGTTATAGATACATTATATATGTATGTTTATTAGGAGGAGAAAGGGGATGTACTCCATATGTGATTATGTTTATAAATACATTGCATATGTATATTTGTTTGGGAGGAGAAAGGGGATGGACTCCATTTAAAGCAAGTTGGCCGGAGTGTCCTAGGTGAAAGACCCGAAATTTTATATATAAATGGGTGTCGATTCCTTCGGACAAAATATCTGTAAAATGGCAGGTTTGAAGTGTTTATGTGAGTTTTGCATAATTGGAAAACCATTGAGTTATAGTCTCATTTTGATTGATGAAAGATAACGAATTTAACTCATGAATTGAGTAGCATATATGAACTGGAAATGAAATTAAAGGAAAATGGAATAAGGTTGGTCTTAGTGGCATATGGATATGTAGGTTTTGTAGATATTTCAAGATCGGTATTGTTTATATACGTGGTATTTATACCTTTGCTAAACCTCATAAATTGTGTTAGATTATTTCTACTAGGCTGTTGGCTCACCCTATATGGGAATACCATTTTCAGGTACATGTGAGATGCTTTCTCCAAGGCAATAGCGTGGATGGAGTTTTGGGAAGCAAGAGCTTCTTAATTATGCCTTATGTGTGTATGTTTGTTATTTGTAAAGCTAAGGGCTTATGATGTAATGAGCGAGACTCAATTTGTGTAACCAAGCAATGACTTGGAAACATGTAAGCCTATATGGCATTTAACTGGTTATTAAACAGTGAATTCTAATATATGAAAGTATGTTATTTCTCATATTTATTTCGCATATGATTTATCTTTATTGTATTATTTTGGGGGCGTGACACAAGGAGACAACTAATCAGTGAAAATCAAAAAAGTAACCTAAATTAGTGAGAGTTTAATGTATTCAGGAAAAATTCAAATGCTAGAGAAAATTCAGCTCAAAGAACAACTAACCAGTGAAAATCAAATAAACACAAATTAGTGGAGTTTAATGTGGTCAAAGAAAATTGAAATGCCATGGAGAGGAAATCAAAGAGACAACTAGCCATAGAAAATAAAGCAAAACACATAAAGTAAAGTGAATCCAATGTGTTTAGAGAAAATTGGGCTGCTAGAGAAAATTTATCTGAAGAGGAAAGTTACACACAAGGAGACAACTAACTAGTGAAAATCAAACAAACAACATAATTTGATGGGTCAGGAAAAATTTAGATGTTAGAGAAAATCAATCAAAAATATGGCCCAAACTTAGAGAAATTTTGACCTAACTTAGAGAAATTTCACCCAACTCAAAGAAATTCAGGGAAATTTCTTTGATTTTCTTTGCGTTTTGAAAATTTCTCTAGTTTGAAGAAATTTCTTTGTATTATACAAAGAAGAGAGATATTAAAAAAAAAATAGAATAGTTTCTTGTCAATTCTTTAATTCTTCCCTCTATAAGAGAAGTAATTCAACAAGTGATGCAAATATGTGTCTTACAAATATATATATATATATATAACGTCTGTACAGAAAACAGGGGCATGGTCATCAATATATTTGTCATTCAACTTTATATCATTTTTAAGTACAGTAGAGTTAAGAAAGAATATACACCCAGACAGTTATGGAAGCTTGAGGATGTCAAATTGTAAAAGAAGAGGCAGATAACAGAGATATCATTCACTGCCTTATCTAGTTTCTTACGTTTCTAAGAACAAACTACGTGTTGGACTAATCTTTTAGTCGATTCTTACTGAAACACCACCATAAACATCAATTCTTTTACATATATATATATAGAGAGAGAGAAAGAGAGAGAGTAAAAGCCTTAATCAAATATTTGCATTGTTGACCAAAATTCACAGATATATATATAGAGAGAGTGTAGCGATCCCAGTTTTGCCACTTCACTAAATATGTCGGGGATTGAGCTGCTCGATCAGCTCGTGAGGGTCTAGGGGGCAGCGCCCTGGTAGCGTTGAAGGGTAGCACCCCTGAAGCAAAAATGCAAAATGCATTAGAAGTTGCTTGTCTGCTTGAGCGGCCATTATGCGCTCGAGCAGAGAATGTTTGGTTCCAGAAGCTTGACATGTCTGTAAAAGTACTGGGAAAGTGTATTTAATGCTCGAGCGGGGCTTTCCACGCTTGAGCGAACCATGTTATATTAGTTCATGAATCTGATATTTCAGATCACTTTTGTATATCTCTCTCTCTAAAAACCTTTTCCTTTCCCTTCTCTCTATATTTCCTTACGCCAAATTGGATCAAAACCTTGATTTCTTAAGATCCATTAGATTGCTGCCATAAGTTCTTCATCAAAGTTGGTTAACTTCTTAAGGGCTTCGTTGTGCGCTGTGAAGATCGAGTTTCGACAATGTTGATTTTCAGGGTTTCATCTCATTTCTTCTTCAAAACTTGAGGTAGACATTTTCTTAGAGTTATATATATATTTTTACAAGATCTATATGATTTTCGAAATCATCTTTCGATAGCTTTGATAATTGATTGTTGATTCAAGAAATTGAGCGATTTTGAAAGTGGGTTTGTCTCTTATTCTTTTAAATTAATCTTATGGGTTTTGATCTTTGTTGATTGAAGAAAAGATGATTTTAGAAAGTTTTCTTTCAAAAGATTTGAGTTGTATAGCTTTGGTGAGAAAACCTATAATTTGGAGATTTTTTTTTAAAGGAGACTGAAAATCCATGAATGATAATGTTATATTTATTTTGTGTGTCAAAATAAATAGATGTTTGGAAAATTTCTTCTTTATATTTATATAAATGATGAATTTCAGGGAATATGAGAATTGTTGTTCATTTTGGAAATTATTGTTCAAAACGTTGAAATAGTCTTAAAATAACTAATTATTGAGGATACTTGAGAAGATGGAATTGTGTTATTCCTTAGATGATGAATTGGAATAAAAGTATTTATATTCATCTTGTGAAATTGGCATATCAATTCATTTGATTACATTAAATTTTGAAAGTTGATTTGAAAACTTGCATTGAGAAAAGAATGTTGAGAAACAAGTTTTCATGGAATGGTTTTGGGGTAAATACGTTGGTAAGTCTTGATAGGTGGTGTAGATGATATTGAATAAGTTGGCCTGAGAGTCCGAGGTGAAAAACTGAAAACCTGCGCGGATAGGTGTCGAGCCTTCCAGTTAATACCGGTAAAAAAGACAATTCGGTAGTACTTGTATAGTCTATTTGCAGACACCGACCTAGGGATTACCAAAGTCGTATTTACCACCCTTGAAATAAATTGTTAAGTTTTGAACAATTGAAATTGCATGACATCATTGAGCATGATGGTTTTCAAAAGATGAAAATGTGATTTATCTTCAAAAAGGAGCGTAGCATGGCATGTGCATTTCATCTCTTGAGACTTGTATAAAATGTATATACTTTGTTAAGGATTTCTTACTAGACTTTATACTCACCCTACGGGATTTTTGTGTAGGAAAAGATGTGGTGATGCCGCTTAACTAAAGGCGAGGAAATGTGTGTTGAGAGTACGAGACTCTCATTTTGCTGTGACTCTGTATGTAAGCCAAGGGCTGTATATGTGTGGGTTTGAATAACTGTTTTTTGTAACCAGGCTCAAGTCTTAGAAATTTGTAAACCCTTGTGTGTATTTATTTGTTTATTTACTTGTTGGATTAATATATTGTTGTATGAAGAACTATTGTATCATGTAATGTAAGTTTGGAGATTTATATTCGGTTTTTCTTGAAAGAACCATGATTGTTATATTATCATTTGGGCTAGAAATTTGGGGCGTTACAAGTAAATTGATAAAAGGCACATCCATTCTCAATTTGATGAAAAGTTTAAGATATATCCTGGATTTGATACTTGTTTGATGTAAACATTGGAGTAAAAAAAGTATATTCTTTTCATCAAATTTAAATTTGATGAAAGAAAAGATAAAGCGTTGGAGACACTATTAAGTAGTGCCAAAAACCGACATTGCACTTAAGTAAGCTCTTTGGATAGATAAGTACGTTACTAGAAGTTTCAACTACTCAAAAGCTCGAATGATTATTTGGTGGTCTTAAAACATTACTTCATATTATTTAGGGAAAATTAGTTTAACATCCCTATCAAACTTTTAGTAACGGCAGAGGTCCACAATATATATATTTTTTTGTAGCCTAGGTCCCTCACCCACACCCATATATCACACCCTCCATCTCTCTCTCTCTATATATATATATACATATACCAAATCTCTGTTCCTATTTTTCTTCTCTCTTTTCCGTGTCTGTATTCTCTCTCTCTCTTTCTTTGTAACGCCCCAAATTTCTAGCCCAAATGATAATACAACAATCATGGCTCTTTCAAGAAAAATCGAATGTAAATCTCCAAACTTATATTACATGATACAATAGTTTTTCATGCAACAATACATTAATCTAACAATAAGTAAATAAACAAATAAATACCTCTAAGGGTTTACAAGTTTCCAAGGCTTGAGCCTGGTTACACAAAACGGTTATTCAAACCCACACACATATAGCCCTTGGCTTACACACAGAGTCACAGCAAAATGAGAGTCTCGTACTCTCAACAGACATTTCCTCGCCTTTAGTTAGACGGCATCACTACATCTTTTCCTATACAAAAATCTCGTATGGTGAGCATAAAGCCTAGTAGGAAATCCCTAACAAAATATATACATTTTATACAAGTCTTAAGAGATGAAATGCACATACCATGCTATGCCCCTTTTTGAAGATAAATCACATTTTCATCTTTTGAAAATTAGCATACTCAATGATGTCATGCAATTTCAATTGTTCAAAACTTAACAATTTATTTCAAGGGTGGTAAATACGACTCTGTAATCCCTAGGTCGATGTCTGCAAGTAGACTATACAAGTACTACCAAATTGTCATTTTTACCGGTATTAACCAGAAGGCTCGACACATATCCGTACGGGTTTTCGGTCTTTCACCCCAGACTCTCAGGCCAACTTATTCAATATCATCTACACCACCTATCAAGACTTACCAACGTATTTACCCCAAAATCATTTCATGAAAACTTGTTTCTCAACATTCTTTTCTTAATACAAGTTTTCAAATCAACTTTCAAAGTTTAATGTAATCAAATGAATTGTTATGCCAATAACACAAGATGAATATAAATACTTTTATTCCAATTCATCATCCAAGGAATAACACAATTCCCTTTTCTCCAATATCCTCAACAATTAGTCATTTCAAGACTATTTCAACGTTTTGAATAATAATTTTCAAAATGAACTACAATTCTCGTATTCCCTGAAATTCATCATTTATATAAATATAAATAAGAAATTTTCCAAATATTCATTTATTTTGACACACAAAATAAATATAACATTATCATTCATGGATTTTCAGTCTCCTTTGAAAAAATACCTCCAAATTATAGGTTTTCTCACTAAAACTATACAACTCAAATCCTTTGAAAGAAAACTTTCCAAAATTATCTTTTCTTCAATCAATGAAGATCAAAACTCATAAGATCATTTTAAAAGAATAAGAAACAAACCCACTTTCACAATCGCTCAACTTCTTAAATCAACAATCAATTTTCAAAGCTATCGAAAGATGATTTCAAAAATCATATAAATCTTACAAAAATATATATATAACTCTAAGAAAATCCCTACCTCAAGTTTTGAAGAAGAAATGAGATGAAACCCCCAAAATCAACGGTGTTGAAACTCGATCTTCACCGCACACAACAAAGCCCTTGAGATGATAATCAACTTTGATGAATAACTTAATTCTAAATCCCAATGGATTTGGAGAAATCAAAGAGAGAATATGACTTCCAGAGAGAGAAGCTCTCAATCTGGAATTCTTGAGAGTTTTAGAGAGAGAGAGAGAGGACTGAAAAAGTGATCTGAAATATCAAATTTACGAATTGATATAACATGGTCCGCTGAAGAAAGCTTCGCCGAAAGCGCCAAATACACTAACCCAAGATTTTTGCCAACAAGTCAAACTTTTGAAACCAAACATTCTCCGCCCGCTGGAAAGATAAACGGCCGCCGAAAGGACAAACTTCAAATGCATTTTTGCATTTTTAGTTTTTTGCGCTTGGACTCCAAGGCGTCCTCTAGATCCTCGAGTCGACCGGTCGATCCCTCCGCCCAATAATCGGCGGCAAAACATGAAAGAAGGATCGAAACCGAGATCATTACATTACTGTACATAGCCGTTGGAGATACAGAGCATACACCATCACTAGACGACCGGCTGGATGTCTGACAGGTTATCCATTCAGTCAACCATCTCCTTGCAAAAATCTATTTTAGAATCTGGAAAAAAATTACACTAGTCAGTCGACCGGTAGTTTGATGAAATTCCAAATTGCTTCGTTAGAACGCACGATATCAGATAAAGTTTTTACTTAAATTTGATGGAAAAAAAAGTTAAATGTTGGAGATACTCCTTAATAAGTTATTGAATTCGTTAAGATTGGGTTTCTCTTCAATTTAAATTTAAATTTAAAACATTTAAGGAACTCTTAAGGGTTTTGTTTCTATATCATTTTCATTTTCATTTTTGACATTTTATTTTTTATGTTTTTAAAAATAAAAGTTATGAAATTTTCAAAAATTCATTATTTACACGAGAATTCATTTTCATTTTTTGTGCTAAAAATTTCAAAAAAAAAAAATCCTTTAAAATGTTCCTTAAAAAATTGTGTTTTCAAAAAATGTCAAAATAACTGTCAAAACACACACACACACACACACATATATATATTAGCAATAACCCCGTACGATATTCGGAAAAATAGACTATATATATTTTGTGTAATAAATGAATTATCTCAATCTTAAATTATGTCTTAATGACAGCAAGAGATGATATTAGGCTATTCCGGTAGATGTTAATAATAATTAACTCACAAAATTTCACAACAAAATTTGATATGAATAAAAAATTGTTAATTATAAAGGTTGTTGGGGGTAATAGTATCCAAAAAAAAAAAACTATAGTCTCATGCAGGAAAAAAAATATTAAAAGAGAGAAACTCTATAAACTTAGAAAAAGTTATGATAAATTTATTTAAACTTTTAAATCAGTGGTGTATATTATTATTGTGAGACCAAATTATGAATAAAACTCAACATTTAATTATAATTTCTAAGTAATTTTTAAATTTTTTTAATCTAAATTTGTTGCCCTACTGATAAAAAGAACTTCTCAAACAAATCATTAATTGATCATGTTAGTAACTCTCTATCTTTGATCTTCTCTATCAATGACACATACATGTCCTATTAAAGTATGAATCTATCTCCATAATCATTTTCTCCATAGTTTGACTAATACTTGCATAGTTCCTACAATATTTTAAAAAAAATAAATAAAGAAAAGATCTTCCTAGGATTATAAAAATTATATAAGAAAATTGTTTTAATCTATTTTTATTTATAATATATAAAATGATAACAAACTATTTGAATTGTACTTGAAAAAGTACAACAAATGATAGTTTTAATCATTATATACCAATAAAAAAAAGTTATAAAGGCTACTCAACAAAAAATGGTTGAATGCAACTAAAATCATGGATATTGAATTAAATCATATGGGCTCTAAATTGATAATATAATTTAGCATATCAACGGATAATAATTGAAAGATATCAACAAATATGTAGTTCCTCCCTACCATATTTGTATTCGGTTCATTAATTTCATATATCATATGAAAGTGTTACTCGTTTCAATCATTCAATAAAATACGTATCAAAAAAATAAATTTGATAAGAAATTGATTCTAAATTTTATTATTAAAAAAATAAAAAAATTAAAGAGACTAATTGAATTGAGGGATGGGATTGAAGAAATACTATAACAAATGATAGCCTTATAAATAAATAAAAGAAGAAGAAAAAGAAAAAACACATAGCAATGATCTAATGCAAACTATTTTCAACAAATAAAAGAAAGAACATCAAATTATTACCTTGAATAAATATAGTGATAAAAATTAATTTTGTGAGTTTTGGTGCAGCCTCCTTCCATACAGCCTTCATTATTCCATTATTAATACTTTTCTCATTCAAAGCCAATCAAAAAAAAAACAAAAAAAGCTTTATCTTTATCACTTGATAGATAATAACGAATAATAACATTATGAGAAGAATGTTAAGAATTTAAAATGAGATAAGAAGTTATAAAGAAAGACTTTTCAAAAGATAAAATTTTCAAAGTAAAAAAGGATAATATGTGATAAAAGGAGAAAAAAAATGAGTAAATCAAAATAATGATTTAGATGTATACTATTAGTTGACCCATGCGACGCACAAGTTATTTTTTTTTCTTTTTAAATAATATTTTATATATATAAATTATTTTTAGAAATATGTTGCAATGTATGCATTATAAAAAAATTATCATGATATAAAATATAGCATAAATAAATGGGAAATTTTTTTTAAGGTACCTGATATTAAGATTTTATAAGATAAATAATATATAATATTTTAATAGTAGTTAAGGTCCCTCAACATTTCTACAGTGAAAATTCGACTCAGAGAAATTTTGCCCGAAAATTCAATTATTTAATCTTTATTTTTAGACCATGAAATTATTTTTTTATAAATTTTTATATGTTTATCTATGCAGAGAAACTTTAAAATTCAAATATTTATCTATAAGTCATGAAATTAATTTTTTTAAATTAATTATTTAATTTTTATCTTTATTGTACGAGGAGCAAATATTTCGCAGAGCCTGTATTCCTTTCCACCAAGCTCCTTGTCTGTCCGATCGACCTGCGAATACAACGGCGATGAGCTACCTGGCGGTGTGTGGCCGGAAAACCCCTCCGACAGTCAAGTTAGCACATACTCAGGGATCTAGAGAGAGAGGAGAAAGTTAAGTGTTTAGGTTGTTCTCACCAAATGAATTTTTTTTTCCACATGGGGGGCGCAGACACGCTTATATACTTTCTGCGCCCAAATCTGCTCCCATTAGTCTCTTGATACGTAGTGTTGCTCTTCTATTTGTCAGCACAAATCCTGCAATCACCACCTAACCAAATCATCAGGCTATATTAGCGGAGCCCGGCAGACCGGCGGAACCACCTCGGCCTTTCACGACCGCGCTGCACAGCGCACCCGAGTGCTCCACTCGCCGAGCTCCAGAGCGACCGAGCTCGGTTGCATTCTGACAAAGCCGAGTTCAAGATAGGTCGAGTTAGCAAATCGAAGGCCTTCCTGCCACGTTAAACGCGTGAATCGTGGAATCCAGAATGGCAGGCAATCATCTCGGCCAAGCAACTCAAGTAGCTCGATTTTCTCCATAGACAAGCCCACGTAGCTCGGTCCCAACATGGTCCTGGGCTTCAATCGAGCAAAACCTTATCTGGACGAGCCCAAGCTATCACGGCCCAAACATGTTCGGCCCCTCGTTTTGCCCAGCCTTTACCATGGCCCATTCCAACTCATAAATCTCCCTCTCAATTGCCCCTTAATTTCGTCCGCGCAAGCGTGACTCAGATTACATGGTCCGTCCGGGGTAGACTCTCCCTCGATCCCTAGTTTGCAAGATGTTAACTGCACTAATCTCCATGCCCGGTTTCTGGGCTTGCTCGGTCGTCGCCTCAACCTACCATCTTGTCTCTTCAGAACTGACGCCGCCGCCATTATGAACACGCGTCGTGCATTTATTGGCCTTGGGCAGCCAACCCAGACATCCCTTCATATTCAAATGTAGGCGCCCTTTCACTCCTATAAGTACACAATTTCCCCTTCACTTTCTCTTCTTACTGCCTCTCTTCTATTCCTGACGTCTTAGAGCTACAGTGCTTGACCTCCATTCTTGTTCTTCTTCTTCGTTCGTGCTTAAAGAAGTAGCGTCTGCCTCTAAACTGGTAAGTTCTTCGAATCCTCTTTGTTGCTCTTTTTTTTTTTTTCATTTGGTATTTCACATTCTAGGGCATAAAGTCCATAGGTTTTAGGATATACCCCTCCAAAAACCCTCTCCTACCTTTGTTCTTTTCACTGTTCTTCAATTTCAGTGATGAACACAAGAAGATCTGGAGCGGACCGGGCTCCAGGTCTTCTTTTGATCCAAAAAAAATCTAAACTGAGCAAATTGCAAGTTTGCAAAAACCCCTGTAGAAACCAAGGTAGGCAGAGGACTTGATCGCTCGACTGGGCTAACATCTGGTCCGCTTAAGCGGCCGAGCTCCTAGGTTTACCTTCGTGACCGAGGTGGTCTGGCCCTCTACCTGACCAAGCTAAAGTCAAGCTTGTTTTGCGCGACCGCACTCCCACTTACACTTACTCTCCTTTTCCTGCAGAGTCCAAGGGGACCACACACCAATACCGAGGCTCTCAAAGACCGAGCAGCCATCAAACAAGAGTCTGTGCCAAACCACCTCCGTCGCGCTAAGACGAACCAGCTACACGTGGGGCGCTACCGCTTTCTGGTCGACACGCCGGTTGCTTTAGCCGCGTTCCGAGAAGAGTATGGTATCCCGGACGACGTTCACCTAGAGCTCGGTGCCGAGGAGACAACCCCATGGGGCAGATTAGACCAGTGCCCCTTCACCGTGCTCTCCATAATAGAAGGTGGCCTCCGCTTTCCGGTTAACCCCCTGTTGTGCGAGTTCTTATGGCGCACCGGGCTAGCACCAACCCAAGTCTCAACCAACACTTATAGAATAATTAACGGGATCCACGAGCTGAACAACCGGCTAGGAACCAACTTAGGGTTAGCCGAAATACTTCGCCAATATATCCTCGGGCATGCAGGCGACGACCTTGCCTATTATTTAAAGATCAGACCGGGCAAAGAGAATATAGTGACCGGTACCCCGAACAAGCACTTACATGACGACGACTTCTTCTGGGTGTCTGGTAACTACGAAACAACCGACGTGCCGAGCTGGTTTATCAGCAAGAATTTCGGCGAAACATGTAAGCCGCGCTAACTGCTCGGTTAGATTACTTTCCTTAACCATTTTGTACTAATGCACTTTGTTCCTTTCCTCTTTGCAGCGATCGAAACTTTGTAAGCCAACTACCATTACCCTAACGAAGTAGCAATTAGGACCGTGCCATCAAGAACCGGATTGTCACGAACTCCTCGACACGCATCGACCTCTGATACTCAGCCCACGGAGTAAGGTCACAGACTTTCTACGTGCTCCATCTCCACCTTCCGATCCCATTTTGCCAAACATGCCCCTTATTCGGTTGACTGAGGCAGAAGAGATGGAAAAAAGAAGCCGTATCAAAAACCTCATCACTGCTACCTCCACCGAACTACCGAGCATCCCAACCCGCACAGCTGTTGCCAGTCAATCAAGCAGGACCGTGGTTGCACTGGCGTCTCCTACCACCGGGCAGGCAAGCAAAGAAAGCCGCCGGGCTGGGAAAATGCCACGTAACAACCCCTCTGCCGAGCTAGTTGCGGAGTTGAACACCGAGCAACCAGCGGTGACAACTGACCCAACACCGCCATGGAAGCCGCAACTCAAGCACCGGGGTAAGGAGATCACGGCGACTACCTCGGTCAAAGGTGACAAGGAGCATCTACTCGCCTTTGACCTAACCAAAGTCTTGCTGCTACTGAGCGACGTGGTTAGCAGCGACTATGTACCAGACACCCGGCTGGTGAAGTCCTCGGTCAAGTCCATGACCCGGGTAAGAACTTTGCATACTTTGTTTAAATTTTTCCAAGTGTTTGCTCAGTTTCCTTCCTCTGATAAAGTTTTCCTTTTGTAGGCTATCCAGAAACAACACTTGGTGATGGAAAAGATCCACCGACTTCAGCAGAAAGCAACCGACGTTGCCAGCCAAGTTGAACACCTTCAAGCCGAGCTCGGACGATCCAAGGCTTCGCTGGAGATAGCAAATATTGACAACTCCAGGTTGCTCGACCAGCTTGGTGTTGCTGAGCAAGAAAGGGACGCTCTCCGGACCGAGCTGGAGGCGTTGAAGCAGTCAAGGAAGGAGGAGCTAGAGGACGCCAACAACGCCGGTTTCAAGGAGTCCGAGGAGAGCTACACAAAGCAAGTCCATGCCATCCAAGACATCTTCTTCAAGGCGGGCTGGAAGGCTGCTTGTGAACAGCTCGGCCAAGGATCTGGGACCAACGTGTTTGCCTCTTCCCCAGCTGCCTTCCTGCTGATGTACCTTGTGCCATATGCCAACGACGTCTTCAGCGTGTTGCAAGCTGAGGCCGAGAAAGAAGAAGCTAAGGACGTCGAGGAAAATGCCGAGGGTGACAACCGCCCAAATCAGGCCGACCAGGAGCAGACCGATGTCCAGGAGACCACAACCACGGTCGACCTAGAGGCGACCACGACTAGGGATGAATTCACAGACCTTTCCCCCTTAGTTTAGTTTTCTTTATCTTCTTTCTTTTTCGTTTGAAAATGTAATCGAGTTGCTACCCCACCTTTTGTAATGCTATTACTTATTAATGAAAAGTTGTATTTTTGTTAAGTGTTTGCATTGTGTTTAAGCTAAACAACTTCAGCAGGGCAAACCACCTCGGCTAAACAAACCATCAACTCGCCCTTGAACAAGTTATCAACTTATTCAACCGGAGTAAAACATCTCGGTTGGAATCACAAAGTTGAGTAAAACATCAACTTATTCAATCGGAGTAGAACATCTCGGTTGAAATCTCAAAGTTGAGTAGAACATCAACTCAATCAACCGGAGTAAAACATCTCGGTTGAAATCTCGAAGTTGAGTAAATCATCAACTCAAACTCAATCAACCGGAGTAAAACATCTCGGTTGGAATCTAAAAGTTGAGTACATCATCAACTCAGTCAACCGGAGTAAAACATCTCGGTTTTAATCTAAAAGTTGAGTACATCATCAACTCAGTCAACCGGAGTAAAACATCTCGATTTTAATCTAAAAGTTGAGTACATCATCAACTCAGTCAACCAAAGTAAAACATCTCAGTTTTAATCTCAACGTTGAGCAAATCATCAACTCATTCGACCGGAGTAAATCATCTCGGTTAAAATCACAAAATAAGCATCGAAAACAACAGAATGCTTCAACAAAGAGAAATCATCTCACTTCTATTAAATTGACAGAAAGAGTATTACGTTCTGAAATGTAAGGCAAATAAGTATTTGCTCAAAAGAATAACATAAAAACTATGAAAATTGAAAGTAGTACAGTTTGAGGTTGGCTGCATTCCATGGCCGAGGTATGCCTTTGACGTCCAAATCTTCCAAGTGGTATGCCCCCTTACTCGCCAGACCGGTTATCTTGTAGAGTCCTTCCTAATTTGCCCCTAGCTTGCCTTTGCCTAGCACCAGGGTGTTGCCCATGACTTTTCGTAAAACCCAGTCGCCAACTTTAAATGGTCTGGAGTGCACGGTTTTGTTGTACTTCCTGGACAATTTTGTTGATATGCAGCCACGTGAATCAAGGCTTTTTTGCGGCGCTCTTCAGCAAGGTCCAATTCCAAGGCGACCGCTTCAGAATTCAACTCAGGCTCAAAATTTTCACTGCGGATGGTGGGCATGTCAATTTCCAATGGGATGACCGCCTCCATGCCGTACGCTAGGGCAAAAGGAGTTTTCCCGGTAGATCGCCCCGGGGTCGTCCGGTATGCCCAAAGAACACTTGGGAGTTCCTCGGCCCATTTTCCTTTGGCCTTCTCAAGTCTTTTCTTCAACCCGTCAAGAATGGTCTTATTTTATGCTTCAGCTTGGCCGTTGGACTATGGGTAAGCTGGGGTAAAGTTATAGAATTTGATCTTCAATTCTTCACAAAATCCTCGGAATAAGCGGCTGTCAAATTGGGTGCCATTGTCAGAGATCAGAATCTTGGGGACGTCAAACCGCGTTACCACATTCTGCCAGACAAACCGTTTGACGTCATTCTCCTTGATAGTTGCTAGGGGCTCAACTTCAACCCACTTGGTGAAGTAATCCGTAGCGGCAATGAAGAACTTCCGGTTGCCTGGTGCCGTTGGGAGTGGTCCCACTATGTCTAGTCCCCACATCGCAAAAGGCCAAAGGCTTGTGAGGGGAAGGTATTCTTTGGCCGGTTGGTAAATTTGGTGGGCGAACTTCTGGCACTTCTCACATTTGCGAACATATTTCTGAGCATCCGCTTGTATGCACGGCCACCAATATCCCTGCGAGATAGTGCGGTAGGCCAAAGATCTACCCCCTATGTGACTGCCGCATATGCCTTTGTGAATTTCGTACAAGAAAGCTTCCACGTAGTTTGGGTGTACACACTTGAGATAAGGACCGGTGAAAGACTTCTTGTACAAAGCGCCAAATGGAGAGAGCCAAAACTGCTCTGACTTCACCCGGACTTTATGTGCTTCCTTTTTATCTGCCAAAAGTGTCCGCTCTTTCAAGAAGAGGATAATAGGGTCCATCCAAGAAAGGCCAAGCTCGGTGCAGAGTACTTCTGTCTGCTCCGGTTCCTCTATACTAGGCCTTGGAAGAAACTCAATCAGGAGAGGATTGTGAGAGGTTCGGTCGACCGTGGAAGCCAGACCGGCTAACTCATCCGCGCGGCCGTTGTCTTCCTGTCCAATTTGTTGGACCCTGATCGCCTGGAATCGTTTGATGTGGTCCCTTACCAGAGCTTGGTACTTTGCCATTCTGTCATCCTTAGCTTCGTAAATCCCAAACACTTGGCTGACAACCAGTTAAGAATCGCTGTAGACCATCACCGAACGCGCAAGACTGAGCGTGCTTTTAAGTCCGGCCAAGAATACCATACTCAGCCTCGTTCTTAGATGCAGGGAATCAGAGGGTGATAGAATGCTCAATGGTCAGACCATCTGGCGAGACCAAGATTATGCCTAGCCCGGCACCATGACGATTCGAGGCCCCATCTACAAAAAGTTTCCACATTTCGCCAACAAAGAGCTTCCAACATTCTGAGGGGTCCTGGGAGGCTTGAAGGCTGATGGGATCACAGTCGCTCGGCTGTTCGGCTTCAGGTTCAGTGCTAATCGGTTCCACTTCCTCCCCCCTCGGGGATGCAGCGCTGGATCCAACAAGTTGGTCTGGTGTGCCCAAATCCGTCGTCGCGTTGCCGAGCTGCGGTGACATGCCGGCGGAAGGTTCTATGGCGGGGCGCGCAAGTTCCGCGTCGCCAACACCGCCCTGCTGTACAATTTTGGTGGAATATTCGTTGGCCTCCTCGACTATCGTGGTGAGGTCCACCGGACATACTTGGTGAATCCCGGGCGAGAACTCGGTAACAAAATCTGCCAATGCTTGAGCTTTTATGGCCATTCGGGGTTGAAACTTAACGTCGAATTGTCCCAACTCGACTGCCCATTTTAGAATTCGACCGAAGAAGTTCGCCCGTTCGAACAAGGCTTTGACGGGAAACTCGGTCAAAACGATGATTGTATGAGCATGAAAATAGTGTGCCAATTTCTTGGAGGCCATCATCAATGCTAAGACAAGCTTTTCCAGCGGCAAGTATCTCGACTCTGCTGGTAGCAAGGTTTTGCTCACATAGAAGATGGGTAAATGCTGGATACCTGCTGACCAGACAAGCACTGCGCTAACTGCATGTTGGGACACGGCCAGATAAAGGTAGAGTTCTTCACCGGGCTTCGGCGTTACCAATAGTGGTGCAGAGGACAAATACTCTTTGAGTTCGGCCAGAGCCCGGTCACACTCCTCGTCCCACGAAAACTTGGATTTCAAGGCTCGAAAGAAAGGACGGTAGCGATCTGATGACCGACTTATGAATCAGTTAAGCGCGGCGGCCATCCCGACTAGATGTTGTACGTCCTTAGCCGAGTTAGGCTGCTTCAATTCCTGTATGGCTCTGATCTGTGTGGGGTCTGCCTCGATGCCTCGGTTTGTGACTAGAAAATCCAAGAATTTTCCGGATCCCACGCCAAAGGCACATTTAGACGTATTCAGGCGTAGCTTGTGTTGTTTGAGGATGGCAAACATCTCGGCTAGGTCGGACAAATGGTCTTCTTGATGCCGGCTTTTAACCACCATATCATCGATATAAGCCTTCATCGTCCGGCCTAGCAGAGAAGCAAACATTTTGGTCACCATCCTCTGGAAAGTTGCCCTGGTGTTCTTCAAACCAAAAGGCATGACTCAGTAGCAGAAGAGTCCCCTTGGAGTAGTGAAAGAGGTGACCTCACGGTTGGGGCCATGCATGGCAATCTGATGATAGCCGTGGTAGGCATCCAAGAAACTGAGCCTGTTATGTCCGGCCGTTAGATCCACCAACTGGTCTATTCTGGGCATGGGAAAGCTATCTTTAGGGCATGCTCGGTTGGTGGTCTTGCAGTCAATGCAAACTCGCCACTTCCCATTCTTCTTGGGTACTACGACCGTGTTTGAAATCCACCGAGGGTAGTGCACTTCCTGAATAGCCCGAGTTTCAAGCAAGTTCTTTACCTCCTCTGCGACTACCTCGGCGTGGTGCAGCGTCGATCTCCTAGTTCTCTGAATAACCAGCCTTGCACCGGGGAAAACATTGAGGTGATGACAAATAAAGCTCGGGTCGATGCCGGGCATGTCGTAGAGCGACCATGCGAAGACTTCGATATTTGCCATCAAGAATTATACCATCTCGGTCCTTTCTTGGGCAGTAAGGCTTGAGCCGAGCAAGAAGAACTTGTTCGGGCTTTCAGTGTCAATCCGCACTTCTACCAACTCCTCAATAGCTTTGTCCTCAGCCTTGGCGCCCACATCTTCAAGGACTCTACGGTCTTTCGGTCCTTTAATCATTTGGACAAAACCTTTGGTAGCTCGGCTCCCGTTCACTGCCACGAAGCATTGTTTCGACATGACTTGATCGCCCCAAACTTCCTCAATTTCCCCCATAGCTGAGGGGAATCTCATAACCTGGTGGTAGGTCGACGCCACAGCCTGCATAGCGTGAAGCCATCCCCTGCCGAGGATCAAATTGTACGTAGACGGCACCTGCAATACCCAAAACTCCACCTGCTTGACCACAGATCCGGCTTTGACTGGCAAAATTATTTTTTCCAAAGGCCACTCCGGTTGTGAGTTGAAACCAACCAGTGGAGAAGTTGCTGGAGCCAAGTCTGTATCTCGAAGTTTGAGTTGTTTGTACGCGTCGTAGTGTATGATCTCGACCGAGCTTCCCTAGTCGATCAAGATGCGCTTGACATCAAATTCTTTGACGCAGAGTGTGACCACTAGGACGTCGTTGTGTGGCGTTTGAATGCGCTCTAGATCCCTCGTGGAGAAACTAATCACGTCTTTCTCCTCGGTCTTGCCCCTTTTGATCGCGGGCTGGACCGACAACACGTCCCTCATGTGTTCCGCCTTTTTAATCATCCCTCAGAGCTCGCATACACGCGCCGGCTCCACTATGCCGTGGATCACATTAACCACTCCTTGAGGGGGCGCCTCCAAGTCATCCAATCCATGTTGATCAGCCGGGATGGGATGTGTTGCCTTAACACCCCCGTCAATGTAAAGATCCAAGTGTCCGGCTGCGACTAACTCCTCCAAGTGTTGCTTCAGAGGCAAACAATCCTCTATCCGGTGTCCTCGCTCCTGGTGATATGTGCAGCAGTACCGCGGATTGAAACCTTTTTGTGCGTCGCCTAACTTAGCAGGAAACCGGACGTAATCCTCGTCACGTATTTTACTAAGTATGCGATAAATAAGAATCTTAAAGACCGTGGTGATGCCTGTCTGAGCTTTCAACCTTCTATTGGCATCAGCTACTCATCGCGGGGGTATTCATCTCGGTCATTACGACGACCCCTTCCCCGGTTTCGATGATTTGATCCTCGGTCAGATTCCTCGACGCGATCATTTGGACGATTAGTCTCCTATCCGACCGCGTGTACCTTGCCAGCCGACCTCTTGTATGTTGCCACCGAAGTTGTTTTCGCGGTGGATACCGCCGCATCATCCTCTACTCGGATGTGCTCATTGATGCGCTGCATGAGTTGGCCTATGGATGTTGGCTGGTTCATAGTAAGCGAGTCCCGCAGCCTATGTCCGACCGGGAGACCGCGCTTATATTGGGTGATTGCCAGGTTGATCGGGCAATCTAAAATCTCATTGAAGGTTTCCCAGTAGCTGGAGTTGTATGCCTTGAGTGTGTCGCTCAACTCCATTTTGACACTGAAAAGGTGGTCCACGTTGTTCAGCGTTTTAGTGTTGGTCTTGAAACGAGTTACAAAGGCCTCCGCCAACTGCTGCCATCTTTCAATACTTCCCTTCGGCAACCTCTCAAACCATTTCAAGCCCAGCTCGCCTAAACTCGACGGAAAGATAAGGCACATAAGAGCGTCATTGCGCCTATGTCCGGCCATGACCTGCCGGAAGTGGCTTACATGCATGTATGGATCGGTCTTTCCGTCGTAAAGCGTAAACTTGGGCTGGTGAAAGCCCGCGGGAAGCGGTGTAATTTCTATCTCAAGGGAGAAGGGGGTGGCGTTTAACCTCCCCAAATCTGTGTCTAGAGGGGGAGGCATGGCTGGGCGGGGTGGTGGCATTATGACCTCTTCACTGGCACGGCCCCTGTAAGATAGCCGCTGGAGCGCCGGCACCCTTTGAGTCTCCCGTCGGCGAGCCCGCTCTTTCAAGACTGCCCGCAAGTCTTCTGAGCAAGCGGAATAGGAATACCTCAACGTCGTCACCGGACGTGAGGGTTGATAGGTACTATCCTGCGCGCTAGACTTCTCTACAGGGGCGTCGGATTCTCCAACCCTGTAGCTTCTGGTGATAGAAATGGCAGGCGTGGTTGGGTGCGCTCACTGTGGTCTCCCACTCCAGCAACACCCTTCCCTTTGACATGCCGTTTGAGATCTTCTATCTCCACCGCCATTCTACGGATAACAGCGTCTTGGTCCCTTAACTTGTGCTCCAGACGCCTAGCGTGCAATTCTCTTCACCGCCGATGCCCGTCTGGACTCCGAGAGTTACCAAAACTTCTACCGCGCTTATCCCGCGCATCTCTTGAATGTCCTCCTGGGGAAGTCTCCAGGCCCGCCATGTTCGGAACAACGGGGAGTCCGTCTCTCCGTCTGGCTGACTCCAGGGTAACACCGTCGATAACGGACAACGGTATCTCGTCGTTGTTCACCATGGAAGGCGATTAGATGAGCTTAGAAGACAAGGTTTTGTATGTTAAACTCTTCCCACAGACGGTGCCAATTGTATAGGGAGCAAATATTCCGCCGAGCCCGTACTCCTTTCCACCAAGCTCCTTGTCTGTTCGATCGACCTGCGAACACAATGGCGGTGAGCTACCCGGCGGTGTGTGGCCAGAAAACCCCTCCGACGTTCAAGTTAGCACACACTCAGGAATCTAGAGAGAGTTGAGTGTTTAGGTTGTTCTCACCAAATGATTTTTTTTTTGCCCCCATGAGGGGTGCAAACACACTTATAGACTTTCTGCGCCCAAATCTGCTCCCATTAGTCTCTTGACACGTGATGTTCTCCTATCTGTCAGCACAAATCCTACAATCACCACCTAACCAAATCGTCAGGCTATATTAACGGAGCCCGGCAGACCGGCGGAACCACCTTGGCCTTTCACGACCACGCTGCACAACGCACCCGAGTGCTCCCCTTGCCGAGCTCCAGAATGACCGAACTCGGTTGCATTCCGGCAAAGTCGAGTTCAAGATAGGTCGAGCCAGCAAACCGAAGGCCTTCCTGCCGCGCTAAACGCATAAACTGTGGAATCCAGAATGACAGGCAATCATCTCGGCCGAGCAACTCAAGTAGCTCAGTTTTCTCCATAGACAAGCCCACGTAGCTTGGTCCCAACATGATCCTGGGCCTCAACCAAGCAAAACCTTATCTGGACGAGCCCAAGCTATCACGGCCCAAACATGTTCGGCCCCTCATTTTGCCCAGCCTTTACCATGGCCCATTCCAGCTCATAAATCTCCCTCTCATTTATCAGTAAACCATGAAATTAATTTTCATAAATTATTTATCAGTTTTTATATGTTTATCTATAGAGAGGAATTTTGAAATCCAAATCTTTATCCATAAGACATGAAATTAATTTTCATTTTAATGAATCACAGAGTTAAAAAATAAAGAAAAATAGAAAACATGAAAGACAATAAAAAATAACTGCCATGTAAGAAAGAGAGTTTTAAAATTATGAAAATTTAATAATAGACTTTTAACACTTTTTGAGAGAAAATTACATTTGATTATATATATAGTATAGATTACATAAAAGTTTTCATCACGTAATAGTAAATATGTGAAATTACGTAAAAAAATTCGTTACGTAAAACATAACTATGTTGTTTTTTTGTAAGATATGATCAAAAATGGCTTTCCACTTCCAACCCTATAGGACTGGATTATCAATTCCTACCCTCCATGGGAATGCAAATTTCACCCCTTTGTAGGGATGTAATTTTGGCCCGGCCCGACCTGACCCATCCAGACTCGGGCCGAGCCGGGCCCATGTCAGACCTTGCGGGCTCCCGGCAAAAAATCGGGTCGAGCCGGCACATGAGCCAGAAAACTAAGTCCAGGCCCTGGGGTATTCGGGCTTCGAGTGGGCCAGTAGACCGGGCCCCTGGGCTCGGGCTTTGGGCAGGTCTAAACATTTTTTTTTATTTTTTCCATCAAAGTTTTATTATTTTCTATTGAAAATAACACTGGGCATCTGGTGGGCGGGCTTTTGGACGGGCCAATGGACCGGAGCCATAGGCTGGGGTGGGCTACAAAACGATAGCCCAGGCCCTGGCCCAAGACCTCAAGCTGGGCTTGGACTCAGGCCTAAACGAGCCTTAACGGGCCGGGCCAACCTCGGGCCGCCCGCGGGCCACGGGCCAAAATTACATCCCTACCCCTTTTGGGACTTCTAGTTTCATATCATTTTATCAATTCCAACTTCACCTTCTAAGAGGCTAAACAAACATGGCCTTAAATATTGTCTTTGTTCCTCGTACAAACAAACTATACCCATCATAAAGAAAAAAAAAGAAAAAAAAAATCATATATTTAGTTTAGATTTCAATAATATTTTTCTCTTTTTTTTTCTTTTCCCTCCGCAACTTCCAACCCAAGTATAAGATCCAATGCAGAATTTTATTTGAGCAAATGATGAAGCTGAAAGCCAAAATTCGTGCTACCACAGCTCATCCAATACTAATAAGTGCAATGTCCTCTAAATGTGCTAAGGAAAATGCTATTTATCATAAACTTTTATTTTGAAAATTATTTCAAAAGTGAAGCATATGGTATGAATTTAAAGTTGGTAAGATGATGCGAATACACGCTTTTTGACTTTTTTTGACTAAAATAACACTAAAAGACAAAATAGGTTAAAATAACTAATAAGACAAAATACCACATTAAACTCATAATCATTTTACTTTTTCTCTCATAACATCACATCCAACTACAAAAAAACCCAATCATCTTCCCAAACACAAAAATTTTAACCTACTAAAATAGTCAAAAACTAAAATAGTCTACTAAAATAATAACTTTACAAACACCCACTTTTAGAATGATTGTAGTCCATAATTGTACTTATCTCGGTACATAGTATTGTACAGAATCATCAATTTGGACTACAGCATCATTGGCTTCCTTTAATTTGGTTATTTTATAGGGGCACCTTAACTTAGGTGTGGGTAAGAACTAGATCATGTTTCCGGATTCTCCCTCTGTCCTCTTGTCCCAAACTCCCCTCTCTATCATATAATCAGATAGAGAGTTCGGAACAAGAAAGAAATGGTACAGGGGATCCACTGTGGTGCAGGCCACGATAACTATTTGCTACCCTAGGATCCTATGTTTTTTTTTTTTTTGATAAATGCCTAGGATCCTATGTTGTTTCTCCTCCTTGTACAGCCATTTCGAGCCTAGGGTTGCTACAAATTTATCCAGGCAAAGATTACCTTAGCCAGGGTCAGCTTTCATCTCTCAATTGCAAGAAGTCCATATAAAAGATGAGTAAATTTTTGGCATTTAAGACCAGTCAAGTCACAAGGGCAAACTAGAAAATTTTAAGACAACTTTCACATATAGGTTTTCAGTGAATCATCACAACAAAGGTCTTACCCAGTTGGGAAGTCCAAGTTTTGAGAAAATGTTTCAGACCTTTCACAGAGTTTAAACACTAATTGCCTCATTACATATTGGTGTCAAGAATAGAAAGATCACAGTGAGAGGATCTACTTTACACTGAGTAGAAGACCCATCAGTCTCCACTTGCACAACCCCTGCAACCGCAATGCACGCACTCTATAACCTTTTCCTCCCTCAGATGCTTGGGGACTCGACAAACACATGTTGTTTGGAAGTTGTGATCTCGGGGTTGCATGCACCTTAAACAGCATAGACTTTCATAACCAGGCTGCAAATAAAAACAACTTAATAAGAGTAAATCACATAAAATTGTTGTTTGTGCGTGAAAGAGATTCCAATGTTTACAAAGAAGGGTTTGGGGTCACATTTAACAAATCAGAATAGTTTGGGTGTAAAATTATAATTAAAAGCACATAGGTCTAATTGATTTTTAAGGGATAGTCTGGGGAGATAAAATAGAATTTACTCCAAATAGGGAAAAAAGCAGAAAAGCTTATACTGTAAACATTCTCAAGGTGGGGACGATGCAGACCTTCTTCCATTTTGCAATCAGATTACGGTCAGCATAACCTTGATCCAAGCAAAACTCATACAATTCCTTGGATATTTCCTTCCTCCGGTGGTAAAGATCAAAAATGTACCGACTCTTCTGATGTGCTATTTTGAAAATAGGCCACAATGTCTCGCATTTTCTTTTACCATCATGTGGATCATTCTCAGCTGTCCAAGACAATAAATAAAGGTACTATGATTAGTTTCCTAATGTCAAGACAACAAGATAAAGAAACAGCACTCAGGACAATAACAACATCACATATGAGTATCAAAACCTTCTCGCATCTTTCCTTGTAGTTCACGGAGTGTAGGTTCTATCAATTCCCACCCCTCTGGGTATTTGACACGATTCGTCTTCACCTTTGGCATTATTCTGACTGCACCAAAGCCACGGAATATGATGGATGAGAAAATTACATAATAATATAACACAGTGATTACCCACTGCAATTTACTGATGACATTTCCCCGTTTTGTTTTCCAAACAGAGAAGAAGAAAGAAGCAAAATAGAATTAATACAGGTGCATGTAGATAAAATAAAACAAAATATTACCCACCAAGAAAACACATTTAGCATAACTCACCTATGTATCTAGTTAACTCACCAAAATGAACAAGGAGATAAAATTTAAACAAGTATGATTTCTCTAAACCAAGAAAATCAGGTCAAAATTAACAAAGCAACATGTCTTTGTGATGTTATATTTTCAGACACAAATACATCTTTACTGCAATCACAAGTTGGTTGGAATTTACCTCCAATTTACGATGAGTATCCTAAAAGATTGAAATTTGCTAAGAAAAAGAAAGTAAGAGGATGAGCCAGAGGAAAACAAAAACATTATCACAGTTGAAGAGGAAGTTATCAAATAGACAAAAGATTCCGAGGGGACAGGTTGATAAACCTAAACCCAAGACAGCTAATGAGGAAGGAAGAGAGAATTTTCTCCCTAATTTGAAAGAGCATGTAATGAAGTTTCTAGAATTCAATGATATGGACAACATCACAATAGAATAGTGCAATGCCATAGAAAAAGTTGTTGGAAGTGCATTGGGGATATCTAGGAATATGATTAATGGGCTATGTGCACAAGAACGTTACATAGATCAGCAAAGTAGTGAGATGAAACTAATTGAGTTTAGAAAAAAGAAAATAAAAAACATCATTCTCGACAGACCACTGTTGGGAAATTTCCTTTCCAAAAGAGTTGCAAGGTGTTAGGAGCTGGTGTCATGTCCAGTAAAATTGTAGTACTTGTTCCTCTTTCTAAAAGTTACAAAAAACATTGTTTGGTTTAAATAACAACAAATTATTCCTTCAGCTTTGGAAGTCCTTTCTTTAAAATCTAAGTTTAAGAAAGTTTTAATCTTAATACAAAGTAAATACAAACAAGTGCAGACACGTCAAATTATTTCAAACAACAAAAACTCAAGAACAAAGGGTTTTTTTTCCCCTGAAGTTGGGGAAGATGATGCAGATGAAATTTTAGGAAAACTATAGTTTTATTTTTGAATATTTTGAAAATTAGTAATTGATTAGAAATCTCCTAGCTTAGTATAGAATATCTAAAATTATTAGGTTTTCTAATTCAAGTTGATTAAATTTCCATATTAGAATTACATTCAGTTCATTAAAAAAATATTATAAAAAAAAAAATCCTAGAGTTGCAAGTCTTATGACTATTGGAGAGGTTTTTCTTCCCATTCGAATTTTGTGTTATGAATGAATCAACAAAAACACAAATGCCTTTTATTTTTGGTATTCATGAAGAATCAAATCAACAGGTTTCAAGAAAGGTTTTGTTACTGGAATTCACACGCGAATCAACGGACTCAAAATTGTTATTTCATTTCATATTTCTAATCACTTCCCTGCAACAACAACAACAAAAAAAAAAAAACAAACAAACTTCTTCCAAATTGAGTTAACAATGAGAAGCTTTCATATTCAAGAGACAATTAGAACACCGCGTGAATCATACAACAAAACAATTTTTTTTAGCTCAAAAGAAGCAAGAATTTTACTTTATTTCATGAATTGCAATAAAATTTTTGAGGAATAACATGCGGTGTTTCGGAATAAAGTGATTAACCTAAAAAATTTGTTAATTTTTTACTATCAAGTATCCTCAGAACTCAGAATTAAAAGCCCCAAGCCGATTTTTTTTTTTTCCCTTCTTTTGGGATAATCTAATTTGTAAAAGAAAATCTGAAACCAAACCCTAGAGAGAGAGAGAGAGAGAGTTACCTGAAACAGATGAGTCGCCGGAGTTCGGCCGGATCGCCAGTGAGGATGAGAAAGGGTTCCGGTGAGAAACGCTGACGGACTGATTCCAAAATACGTTCCTCCAATCCAAATACGGACTCCATTATCAGGCCGGTTAGGAAATTCTGTTTCCACACACTACCTCCTCTATGTACACCCACTTAATGAATATGGAAATTTCTACCTACATCACAATTTTATTTTTTTATTGCACCATTAAAAAATAATTAAAATTCTCAATATACTCTTTATAATATCAAAATTAACTCTAAATTAAATCCTTTTCAAAATTCTTATAAATTTTTCTCGTTACATCTATTCTTTTTAAATTATTTCGGTGTTATATTACCAAACAAATTATATCTATCTAACCATATGTTGACACACGTTATAGATTCACTTTCCTTAATACATTTTTTTTTTCTAAATTTATGATGGGTCTGTTCGATTATACATTACCAAAATTATTCCGATATCATATTGCCAAACAAATTAGATTTGTCCAGTCATCTGTTACTGCACGTTTATAGATGCCTTTTTTTTTAAATATTAAGTGTACATAAAAACATAAACTGTACAAACATTCATAAAATTTGTCAACACAAATATCTTCAAATTTGTCAATATAGACATCTATAAAAAAAAAAATGCACTGAGTTGTTATCATAATTCATCTATGTTAATAGTTTCGGTAGGTACTACATTAGGGCTGACAAGCGTACAAAATTGATTAATACAGGATAGTATATGCTTTCTCCCATCTATTAACACACAGATGATGAAAATCAATCTAACTGCTTACTTTCGGAGGTACTGGATGACCAAGAAAGAGCTAAATCTAACAAACCATTAACAATGCACCTTACTACAATGAATAGAAACATAATCCTTCAAAAAAAAGTTAGAAAAATGAAACTAAAAATGTTTAACCGTGAGTTATCAAAAATGTATTTTTTGTTCGACAATGGATTATCAGATATGTATTTTTTGTCCGCAGTGTGATTTTCAGGCTATTTGATTTTGGTCGATTCTATTACATCAAACAAAGGTCAAATAATCTTCTTAAAAAAATAAAGAAAAAAAACTCATCATTTCACTTTTTTGTTGGTTTTTCATCACCATTTCTTCGTCCATTGCTTTTTTTTAATATTTATGATTCTCACTTTTTTAAAGTAGATATATGGCAGAGAATAAGAAATGAGAAAGGAAGAAAAAAAAATAGTAAGTATTGAAGTGTAATGAGTGTAAAAAGATAATCAAATCTATTTAATTTTTATTTTTTATCCTTAAAAGGAATTTCACACATAGGTAAAATTGGGAAAAAAAATCTCAAATAAAGGGTGTAAAAAAATAAATGTGTTGTGTAAGTATTAGAGGAAATTCTATTTCCACTCACCATTTACTCTCTATAAACACACTTAATGATTTTTTTTATTACATTTTTGTCCAAAAATGAAACTACCAAAATACCTCTTTCTTCTTCAATCAAAACCCTAACCCTTAATCAAAACCCTAGCCACTACCTACTACCAGTAGCCATCGCCGACCACCACTCGCCACCACTCATCACCTCTAAACCCTAACCCTAAACATGGTAATATCTTCATTCCATCGACGCCTCACCATCACACCACCCTCACGCAACCTTCTCGACCATCATAGGCATCATGGAACCTAAATCTAGGAAGAAGACTCATTTTCTTACCATTCAAACTACTAGTATCGAAAGAATCGCCTCCATTCGGAAATCAACCATCAAACCAATGAATTTGGTTCGACCATCAACATCCGAACAAAACATATTGGTTCGACCTTCAACATATGAACATATTGGTTCAACAGTGTACTTTCGAACCTTACATATTAGTTTCGATATTGTACTTTCGAATGAAACAGAAAAATGTATGTTTATTAATTTTTTGTGAGAAATAGAAAAAACCAGTGACGAATTTCAAAATGAAGGCCTTTAATGGAAGTTTACTGGAATTTCAAAATCTAAAACACAATTTCAATGGAGGTTCAAATTTGATGTATACATTGGGTGAGTTTGAAGGTGGGGATGGTAATTAGAAGTGAAAGAGAGGTGGTAACGATGGTGCTGTGTCTCCGCCGGCGAGGTAGTTACTGGTTAGGATTAGAGTTTGGAAGATGAAGAAGATAAGGGTGTGTGCACACATTTTTTATTAAATGGGTATATTTGAAATATGGGGTGTATGGACTAAGATAAATACCTATAAATCAAATTACTAAGTGAGTAGAGTGAGAAAGGATGTGCACAGAGACAATGTAGTATGTGGAAATAGAATTTCTCAAGTATTATGTAGCGATCCCAGTTTTGCCACTTCGCTGAGTATGTTGGAGATTGAGCTGCTCGATCAGCTTACGGGGGTCCAGGGGACAGCGCCCTTTAACGGGTCCAAGGACAGCGCCTTGGTAGGGTTAAAGAGTAGCGCCCCCGAAGCAAAAATGCAAAATGCATTAGAAGTTGCTTGTCTGCTCGAGCGGCCATTTATGCGCTTGAGCGGAGAATGTTTGGTTCCAGAAGTTTGACTTGTCTGCAAAAATACTGGCAAAGTGTATTTGATGCTCGAACGGGGCTTTCCACGCTCGAGCGGACCATGTCATATCAGTTCATAAATCTAATATTTCAAATCACTTTTGTATATCTCTCTCTCTCTAAAAACCATTTCCTCTTCCTTTTTTTCTACATTTCCCTACGCCAAATTGGATCAAAACCTTGATTTCTCAAGATCCATTAGAGTTCTGTCATAAGTTCTTCATCAAAGTTGGTTAACTTCTCGAGGGCTTCGTTGTGTGTGGTAAAGATCGAGTTTCGACAACGTAAATTTTAGGGTTTCATCTCATTTCTTCTTCAAAACTTGAGGTAGGGATTTTTTAGAGTTATATATATATTTTTGCAAAATCTATATGATTTTCGAAATCATCTTTCAATAGTTTTAAAAATTGATTGTTGATTCAAGAAGTTGAGCGATTTTGAAAGTGGGTTTGTCTCTTGTTCTTTTAAAATGATCTTATGGGTTTTGATCTTCGTTGGTTAAAGAAAAGATGATTTTGAAAAGTTTTCTTTCAAAAGATTTGAGTTGTATAGTTTTGGTGAGAAAATCTAGAATTTGGAGATTTTTTTAGAGACTGAAAATCTATGAATGATATTGTTATATTTATTTTGTATGTCAAAATAAATGGATATTTGGAAAATATCTTATTTATATTTATATAAATGATGAATTTCAGGGAATATGATAATTATTGTTCATTTTAGAAATTATTATTCAAAACGTTGAAATAGTCTTAAAATGATTAATTGTTGAGGATAATTGATAAGAATGAATTGTGTTATTCCTTAGATGATGAATTGGAATAACAGTATTTATATTCATCTTGTGTTATTGGCATATCAATTCATTTGATTATATTAAAACTTTGAAAGTTGATTTGAAAACTTGCATTGAGAAAATAATGTTAAGAAACAAGTTTTCATGGAATGGTTTTGGGGTAAATACATTGGTAAGTCTTGATAGGTGGTGTAGATGATATTGAATAAGTTGGCCTGAGAGTCTAGGGTGAAAGACTGAAAACCCACGCGGATAGGTGTCGAGCCTTCTAGTTAATACCGGTAAAAATGACAAATTGGTAGTATTTGTATAGTCTACTTGCATATACTGACCTAGGGATTACCAGAGTCGTATTTACCGCTCTCGAAATAAATTGTTAAGTTTTGAAAAATTGAAATTGCATGACATCATTGAGCATGATGGTTTTCAAATATAAAGATGTGATTTTCTTTCAAAAGTGCATAGCATAGCATGTGCATTTCATCTCTTGAGACTTGTATAAAATGTATATACTTTGTTAAGGATTTCCTATTGGGCTTTATGCTCACCCTACAGGATTTTTGTGCAGGAAAAGATGTAGTGATGCCGCCTAACTAAATGTGCGGAAATGTGTGTTGAGAGTACGAGACTCTCATTTTGCTGTGACTCTGTGTGGAAGTCAAAGGCTGTATGTGTGTGGGTTTGAATAACCGTTTTGTGTAATCAGGCTCAAACCTTGGAAACTTGTAAACCCTTTGAGGTATTTATTTGTTTATTTACTTGTTGTTGGATTAATGTATTGTTGCATGAAGAACTATTGTATCATGTAATGTAAATTTGGAGATTCATATTCGATTTTCCTTGAAAGAGTTATGATGGTTGTATTATCATTTGTGCTAGAAATTTGAGGTGTTACATATTAGACTTTTTAGACCTGTCATGGATTTTAGAATGTGGATTTACCAAAATGCCCCTAAGGGCTAGTTTGGCAAATCATTTCCAACTTTTTTTAGCTTAAAATTTTTTTTTTTTAAAAAGTTTTTTGTGTAATTTTTAACAATTAGTACATTTGGCAATTGTTAAAAATATTACTTTTATTATTTAAACTTTTTTTTTGGGTTTCCCTTTAGAATTTTCTTAACTAGAAAGACCTAAAAAATTAAAATTAATGAAAAATTTAAAAATTCACTAATAAAATGCTACTCCATTTTTTATTTTTTATTATTTTTTTTAAATTTATCAAAATGGACGTTTCTGTTAAAATCTTTTTTTTCTTTCCCCTTTTTGTCACCTAAATCAGCCAAAATATTTTTATTTGATTAAATAGCCAAAAAAAAAAGAAGTGTATTTTTAGTAAAAACCAAACAAAGCCAAAGTATTAGTGCTGTGGAAAAATCAAGTAAACGAGGTTCAATGCGTGCAAACCCTCTGGTCGATCCTACAAAATTCAAATCCATTTGTTTTTGTTTGATTAAATTCTCAGGTATGTACATTTCTGAGAGAACTAATCACACTGATCTATTTGATATAATTTATTTTGGTAATTAATCGTTGATTATTAGTATTCCTCATCGTCTCCTTTTGAATTTATGCATATTTGCTCCCTTTTTTTTTATATTTTTTTTAACGTATATGAATTTCTGCTCTTTATTATTGTATCCCTTTCCATGAAATTATTTGTTTTCCCAACAAAACAATAAACCAGTCAGAATTATAATTTTGAAACATGTTTGGCATCATTTTTGTGTTCTATTTTCATTTTCTGGAAACACAGAAACTTGTTTGACGATTTGTTTCTCAAAATTATCTCCAAGAAAATATTTCTAGAGACAACCCATTTTGAAGAAGCCCCAAAAAGTTATTTTCAAGTTTTTTGAAGACTCGTGTTCAAAAGAAAAGAAAAATAAAACCGTTTTTGTGATGAGCAGGGGCTGCTGTGATGTAGTATTGCATGTTGTGAGTGGTGGTTGTGAGATAATTATTTTGTGATGTGTGCGTTTGGTTACAAGAATGGAATAGGATAGAATTTAATCTTGATTTGTTTGGTCACAAATATAGTGATGAGAATTTAGTTTTGTAAATGGGCAAAAAGGTAACAGCACATTTAGTGTTAATTCCCAACAACTCTAACAAGAGAGGACTGTGTAATTTCAAAAATCAAAGGGGAGGTCGTGTATTTGTCAGAAACCTCATTCGAGATCTATGTCCTTGAAGGAAGCATCTGGTGTTTGGGTACAGTTCTCAAATTAAAAAAAAAAACAAAACTTACATCCAAAATTGACACCAGCTGTATAGGCAGGCAGCCCAGCCTAGCCAAAGCTCTGCCTGATGAATAATGAATTAGTGAAAGTCTAATACCTATTCCTTAAAACCAAATGGCCTTGAAAGTCTAAAAGAACGGAAATTGCACTTAAAAGAGTAAGAATGGTGTCCTCTATTCATAAAGTCAAATGCCCCTTGATTAAAGGATATAACAAGACGCACTAGCCATAATTTGAACAAACAAATGCTTTTGCCATTGCTTCAGAAAGGGAAAAGAATGCAATCAACTTTTACAAGCAGATAGATCAAACAATTTCAGATGCATATGTTCCCAACTGGGATGGTGCGGCAGGTGCAAAAGTAACTAAAGTTGTGGTTTTAAATATCTGTGTTAAAAGATTGGATTCTGGATGTAAATTTAATCACAAGTCAAGAATCAGCAAGATAAAAACTTCATGATGTCACTAAAATATAAAGATTTCAAAAGGAATATCAATTCCTACAGTTTCTGCTTCCAATATAAAGGATATCACTGTCAATATTGCGGGATCAACCTCTTGATTGGTTATAAATTTGGCTCAACACCACTTAGTAGAACAATGTCAAATCCGCAGTGAAACAGCCAGCTATCATAATAGGACCAATCTTTTCAAGACATTTTATGAAGGTCTCAGCAACCGATTTTCTGACATCATACATGACAGCTTTTCTACAACATTCATCATGCTAAATTTACATATTAGTTACAAGGGAGGAGAGGAAGGTAAATACCTGAAGTATGAGTTCTTTTTCTAGAACAATTCGAACTCCACGTGCTCTCCTGCAATCCCATACTCCAGATACTTTCTACCCATCTCCTGAGAGGCCGCGTTTACAATTCCAACATCACAAAACTCAGGCAATTGAGGTGGAATGGTACAGCGTATCAGTGCCCAATTTAAGCCATCAAAGAAGGGGTGTTGCTTGATCTCAGCAGCGCCTTTCTCCGATCCCAACCGATTCTCAGGCTCCTTAACTAACAGCCCTCGGATGAGATCCCTTACCTGGAAACTAACAAGTGGGTATTCTGGAAACTTGAGGGTCTGCAACACCACATTAGCTAATGTCTCTTCATTCCCAGCACCTTTAAACGGTGTTCTACCATATAAAAGCTCATAAAGAAAGACACCAAATGTCCACCAATCAACAGCACTCCCATGGCCATCTCCTTTGATGATCTCGGGAGCCAAGTATTCATGAGTCCCAACGAAGGAGTTAGATCGGGCATCTGTTGGCTCAGCCACAAGCTGTGGCAACAACCTGACCTGGGCTGCAAGGTCTACTTTTAGTTTCCTTGCTTTTGCAGCAGGTAAAAGTCTTGGGCTGAAGCATGTGACTTGACAGGATGGCTCAATGCAGAATGGGTCAATGCAGTTGGACGCCGTGCACGGACCCGACATCTTTGGGGGCTCTATACTCGATGAAGATGATTTCAGAAGAGTTGGGCTTACAGTGCATCTAAGTGACAGGTCAAAATCTGTAAGCATGATGTGACCATCTTCTCGAACCATAATGTTTTCCGGTTTCAAATCTCGGTAGATAACTCCGAGCATATGTAAATACTCCAAAGCAAGGAGGACTTCAGCAACATAGAACCTGCAAATACAAGTTGAGATATTGCACAAAGATTAAATTCTGCTACAAAAGAATAACGAGTAAAAACCTGATAATTAAAGAATTCCTATTAATGCTCTACATCATTCAGATTTAGATTCCAGTAACTACTTTGTTTATAGAAGCAAGAAAAAATAACCCATCAATGTTGGTGTAAAGGGGGCAACATTGATTTCAGCAGCAGAAGTCAATAATATCCAGAGCAATATTTTAAAGATTCTAAGAGCTGTTACACCAAGGCTGTCAAGAACACAGTACAGGTTTAAACTGTGGCAATGGTTATGATTAGAGTGTAACGGATTTGCTAATTTTGGTCAATGTGAAACAAGAATCATTCATAAAAACCGTGATTTCCTCTTTATTGTCATATTCTTAGAAACTAATTAATATGCGAGTGCATGACCTCAGCTTTGATGGATTGGTGTTTGCATGCCTAAGAGAGAATTATTTGCTTTTAGAGAAGTTGTCCAAGAGGTAGCTCAAGAAGCCAATTGATGTAGGCCAAGTGCGTAATCTATTCTCCTATGGCACAGTTTGTTTTCCAGATAAGGACTAGAGGAAATGTGGGTCACCCCTTGTCTCTTATCCGGTATTTGGTGCACCCACAATAATTCTACATTAAGTCCACGGGATAAGTTATACTGAATATGGAGGATTAAATGGAGGATAACTGATACCACCTCTCCCATGGAATTGTTCGGATTTAGGCCTCGCTAGATCAGTGTTACCAGAAAACGTTAACACCTTGGCGATTAACATTTTGGAACGCACATTCTAAAACAGTGTACACTTTCGTTCCAAAACGGTAAATTTAGCGATCCGAAACAATCTCATAATGTTTTTCATTAAAAATTCTCCTTAATAGGAAAAAAATCAAATATAATAAACTAAAATCTAGATGCAATGGAGTTTTGGATTGACAAAATGTAAAATAATCGGTCATAATGTTCACAGAACTGTGTAGTTGAAAGATTAATTTGAAGAAAGAAAAATATACCATAATATATTGGATGTCATTTTAAGAAGCTTACCCCTATCATATCATATTTTAAAGCATGTGGCGTGCCACACTCCCCTTCCCATTCCTAGTACCAAAACGATCCACATTCTAGGTAACATAGCACTAGATTATTTTCCTACTTCATCCGATAGTCAAATTTTTTTTTTTATCTTCTTATCCCATCCTTTATCTCACCCTAACCAAACACAACACAAATAACCCTTGCTATATTCTTATATATATATGGCTCCGTCTGGCAAACCTTCAAATTAACTTTTAAGATTATAGCTTTTTATAAATTATTGGCTTAAAATGCTTTCAAAATTGAAAAGTTTAGCCCATACTTCTCCTTAAAACCTAGGTATTAAAGAGAGGAAAACTGGAGCCTTATAACCAGCAGACAACTCCAGGCGATGTGGGACGTATTCCAACACAACCTTCTGGACCACAATATATAGTAGCCGAACAAACGACACACCAATCACAGACCCAACTAAGCTCTGATACCAAATTGAAAAAGCCCAGCCCACACTTCTTAAAACCCAGGTATTACAGAGAGGGAAACTAGAACCTTATAACCAGCACAGATGGGGTAACTCCAGGCGATATAGGACACATTCCAACATTCAATAAGTTGTAAGTATTTAATGCAACTTTTTGGATAACATGTGAAAAAAATGAAATTGTTTGGTAAATAATTTAAAAAGTAGCTTTTTGAATTGTAAAGTCCGAAATGCCCATTGCTTTTTTAAAGCTAACTATTTTTCAAAGGGGTACAACAATAATTATGAAAATATTGAGGGGCCTTTTTGCCCAACATTCAAAAACAAAAACAAAAACAAAATAGTTAAGCTAGAAATGCACCCCTTGGGTATCATAGTAATAGCTAATTTTTTTGCTAATAAACCAACTCTGCAGAGATCCTAAGAGTTTTGCCTAAAGTGCGCTTGAGCATGCACTCACACTCGAAACACATTACACAAAGGGCTAAAGAAACATCCATAGTGTACCCTAGCCTCCATAGAGCCCTTGAATACCTAGGAGACTTTTCCTGCATATCTTTAGAGAAGAATCTTGTGTTGATGATGGATATAAAAGAAAATTAAGCATCAAGGGGCTCATCTCATTCTGAGATTTCATTTGAACTTAACAATAGATACCTTTTAATTCTCAAGAATGCTGATTTGAAGACTTGATGGAAACTCCTCAAAAAATTATGTATGCTGCCACAATGCATTCTTGCACTAGAGTTAGCGAGTGTTTGGGATGATTTAAATAAATATACTTTTTGACTTTTTATGAAAGGATGTGTAAAAAAGTAAAGAGGTGCCTAAAAAAGATAAAAAGATAAAAAAAGTGTACTATATAGGGGATGCCAAATAGTGCCTTAATATCTATTAGTGTCACCCTATCTAAAGTAAATTTTAATGCTTTTTCAAACTAGGAGTAAATGTAGAATTTTGAAACCCCATTAATTGCACTTTCAACATCCTATTTTCTCCTAACGGTATAAATACAGCTTCAAACTTTGAAGTGAATGAATCTTTATTTCCATGCTTGAGGAATTCAGGAGTTAAGACACAAAATCAACCAATGCAAAATGAAAACTTAATTAGTTTACCATTTTTTATATATTTTCTTTTTTCTACTCTGTTTCATTTTTTTATTGTTTTCAATTGAACATTAGTTGAGAAAATAGTAAAAATGCCAAAAATGGACCTTTCAATTAAGTTTCCTACCTTGCTGCCAGCTCAGGAAAATATCTTCCAGGCTGCTGCTGCCGGAGGACATGCAGATCTCCACCTGGACAATACTCCATAACCAAGCAGGATAGATTATCTGATGTAAACTGTGCATATAGTGTGGGGAGAAAAGGATGATCCAGAATTTTCAGTATTTCCCTTTCAGTTTGGGCCCTTGGCATCTTCTTTCTTCTGACCAAAAACTCATTGTCCATAACCTTTATTGCAAACAGGCAGTTTGTTCCGATTAGTTCGGCAAGATACACTGAACCAATATCTCCAGAACCAAGCTTCTTTAACAGATTAAAATGTCCCAAACCAAGAAATCCCTGTTGTTTCCTAACATGGCGGATGGCTTCCCACCTCAAGTCCTTTGACATGTGAGGCCTATTGCCACAACTAGATCCACTAAGGTCACTCTCTTCACTGATGCTAGTGCTATTGCTATACTCACCAAGGCTACTTTTTGAACTTTGAGAGAAATCCCCCTTTTCTCTAGTTTTCGCATTCTTGCTTGTGTTTTCAACCACAGTTCTGCTTTTGCTACTGTTACTTGAAGCAAAGCCCAGTTTACTGGCACCAGAGTTCAGATTAATTAAGCTGATCTCAGCACCGACAATTGTACAGTTGGATGCAGGAGAATCTTTATTGGACTCATTCCCGACATTTGTCAAAGTACAGTGGCATCTTTGGCAAAGTAATGGGCCAGTGCTAAGATCCAAGGTACCATTAATTTCTTTATTAGTATTAGAAGTGGAGCCAACAGAAGTTGAAACCTGCTTTAAATTCTTCTTAACAAGGAGCTTGTTCCTGAAGACTGGTTTGACCAAATGTGGAGCCTTTCTTGTTGACTTGCTTCCTTTATTGCTCTTCATTGCAGGAGATGAAGAAGGTAGTGTCTGTGACCTGCCTTTCCGCCTTAACTTTGGTGCTAAGACTTTGTTCCCTAAGTTGTCTGAGGCAGGAATATCCCCAGACTCTATTGTACCACCAGTGCTCTGACAAGAAGGAGAAGAAACTGCTGCATGCTTTTCCTCCTGTAACAGCTCTAACTCCAATGTTTGACTCTGAACTTCTTTTGAAGCAAGTATCTCATCTTTTATCATTGTAGGCCTTGTACCCTTTTCAGTGTTTGCCAAAGCAAAATGGGGCAAAGAATGGACACTTTGGTTTGACGTTTTCATCTTGGGCTCTAGTATGCTGTCACCACTATTACGACAAGATGGAGACGGATCTGCTGCAAGCTTTTCTTCCTGTGCTGATTCTGTCTTCAATTTTGGACTCCAAACTTCTGCGGTTACAGGTATAATTTTATCTTTTATTAATTCAGACCCTGTACCCTTTTCTGTTGTTGTCAACGCAAATCGAGGAGAAGAATTGGCACTCTGGTTGGATGACTTCATCTTGGGCACTGGCATACACTCAGGTAATTTTTCAGAGGAATTTGACATGCCTTCTTCTGATGCCAGAGATCCTCTGTTAACTTCATTTAGGGAACCACTAGATTCACCAGCTTCAACTACAACGGACCTGTACAAACTTGCAATCTTACCAGCTTCTGAGACCCTAGGAGAACCTATTGGCTTTGATAACCGTTTCATGGCAGCCATTTCAGATGCCTGAGAAATACATAGCCCCCTTAGCGCCTGCTTCAGCGACACTGGTTCTGAGAATCCATTTCCAGGTGAACGAGGCACACTCACCCCAATTGGTTTCTTTAACGAATTTCTCCTTGAGGGGACTGTGCTTGCTTGATCTGAAAGAAGCAGACTCTTGGATGGTGGTTTGAGATTAATTGCCTCGAAAAGCTTATTGATATCATCTTCCAGAGAATGATCAGATCCCAGTTGAGATTTTTGACCTTTACCATGTGCTATTACTTGATGAATATCTTTGGGATTTTGAACTGAATTCAGCTCGTCCTTTGCTTCAATGATTTCACAAGTACCAGAAGATGAACCCATCATTTGGGGACTTGGGATTATTCCAGATGTGATGAATCTAAAAGGATATAATAATCCATAAAGGTTGAAAACAGGCTACAAAGTTCGAATTAATCCATTTCTCAAGAAGCATTTTCAATGCATCACAAGCTTTCTTTCATCATTTTTTTCTATATAAATATAGAGCTTTCTTTGATCATACAGAAGCTATGTCTTCTACAGTTCATTGACTCCTTTCAGGACCTTCAGTCACTTCACATGCACCACCAAGATTCTGAAATGTCAACGAAGTACAGATAATGTGAGTGAACCATCCCCTTCTCCAACCCACCACCAGCTAAAGAAATTAAAAATAAAAAATAAATAAATCATAGGATTCCTAGCAAAAGAGAAGGCATATTTCACAAGAAATCACAAGATTGAGTTCCATAGCATATCAAGAGCATGAACTTCTTAATCCAAGGAGGTTTCGGTACAGCATATTAAGAGATTGGATTACAATGTCCATGCATGGTGGTCTAGCAAGTAACAGCTTGATACCAAAACATTTCAGGTTCAATACACTAAAAAGGTTAAAAATGGCAAAAAATTGTCATATATAGCATCTTGTCGTAAACTGACATATGGAAAATACATTTTGAATTGGTTTAATGTTATTGATCCCTGCAGAACAAAAATAAAGCCAACTCATTTTTTATCGAAATTTTATGTTTTTTTGATTCATTTAATTTCCATGTCCAAAAAGACATTGGGATATGACAAAATATCATACATTTTTTAAATATAAATCTTTTATTTTCTAGCTTAACATGGTGTTCCCAAGGTGTCATAGAGCACTTCGTGCATAACATGGAGGGAAGAAGGGGGGGAGGGGGAGGGGGAGGGTTATGCATAGTTTTATGATGAACTCGAATTATTAATAATGTTTGTCGGTTGAATACCCAACTACATGTATCATATCTTTACCCGAAGTGTTGAGTGTCCAACACAGATACTTCATATATTTAGAAGAGTTCATGTAAAATGGAAAATCATAATTTATTTTCCATGTGACATTTACCACTAATCAGAGGGAGGTATGAGTACTCTAGTTGTACTACTACTAGAAACTGGCACAAACAATAATTAAAAGAAGCATTTTGCTATTACGATTCGTAAAGACAATAGAACAATTGCTTTCAAGATGATAGGATGATGATGGTGAGATACAAAGAGAAGAAAATCCAGATGCAAATCCTCCTCACTTCCAATTTAATCTTGATTACGAATATTGATTGCAGGTTTGAAATAATATTCAAACTGACATCCCCAATCAACCAATCAATAAAAAATTACTAACCAAATTATAATCCAACATTTATAAGAGTACTTGCAGCTTAGATTTTTCACCAATTGGAAACGTTAAAAAAAATTGACTTTCTTTCGTTTTCCCACATTTTCTCACAACCAGCTGGGATTGCTTCTGAATAAAGTCAAATATAAAAAAATCAGTTTAGTTGATTCACGAATCGAAATCCATTAATAACACGTTTGTATGTATGTATGTATGTATGTATGTATGCATAAACACGTATATATGCTAAGAAAACAAATCTAATTGATCAAGAATAGAAGATTAAGCTCTGAAAAAGATAGTTGAATAAAGAACATCACAGAGAGGTGAAATGAATTCAAAGAGAGCACAACAATTTCAACCAAAAAAAATTTTAAAAAAAAAAAAAGTTAAAAAGCAAGATCAGAAGAAGAAAAGTTACCTGAAAATGAAGCTTTGGATTCAGTGATCTAAATGCTGTAGCGGCAATGTGGAGTACGAAAACCCTAGGTGGGGTTTGAGGAGTATCGGTGGTGGGCAGAGCTGGGAAGAGAGAGAGAGAGAGAGAGAGGAATCTGTGTATATTTCACTGTTTCTCTCTCTCTGATCTATACTATAGTATGTATGTGTGTATGTATGCATGCATGTATGTATGCTCAACTGTATTTTTATTAGAGACTTTCCCTTTCATTTGTGATCCTTTATTTTTTATTTTTAAAATTTTTAAATATATATATGAGATTCGAAATGCAATTATTTGAGACTTTTTATTTTTTTGTTGTGAAGCTAAGTTTTTAAAAGACTTGATAACTAATTTAAAATTATTTTTTCAAATCAAGTTATTTTTAAAATTTATTTCAAATGAAATTTTATAAATAATCTGTTTGGCTTTGAATTTTCAAAAACAATTTTTTTTTTCAGTTTTCAAACTGTATCTTTTTATTTTTAGTAAAAAATATATATTTTTAAATTAATTTTATTTATTTTTTAAATCCACTTAATCTATATATATTTTTTTATATTCGTAAACAAATCTTTAAAAAATCAATAAATAAATATATGAATTATTTTTTTTTGTTTATATTTTCTTTGTATTTAGTGATTTTTTTAAAAAAAAATTACAAATTTATAAATTTTAAGTGGAACTAAAAAAATAAAATAAAATAAAAAAACTGATTAAAACTACAAACCAAACCAAACAAAGTGATTTGTTGTTTGGTGATTTATTAATAAATACAAATTAACTTGTAAAACAATATTAGACCCACCATTTTCTATGGTTTTTGTGGTCATTCTCTAATCAAATTAGTTTTTTTTTTTTTTTTTTTAAATCTAACTTGAAAGGTTTATGAATGAAAAAAAAAAATGATCTTATTTGGTGGATTACAATATTATAATTAGTGCTATAAATGAATCTAGTTATTCATAAACAATTAGGACTCCAGATTGAATTCATTAAAGCCAAACTCAAGCTAAAACACATTCATCACAAAAAAAATTCTAATTGATTGTTTCATATAACTAAAAAATAATATAAATTGTATTATATATGTATATAATAATTAAAATCACATATATATATACTATATACTATATTGTGATTTTAACTTAAGATTCGTTCTCCAGTTTTATCAATATTCCACCAGTTGGTAAGCTTGATGATCCACCAAATCTTACTTTTGAATAAATTATAATAATACTAACATCCATTAGTTTGAGAGCACATTTACCATTTTGTCCTTGAATAAATGTGTTTGTTTAAAAATTTAAAAATAAAAGGAGAATCAGATTCAGCAGCACCATGAGCTGTGTATGACAGGCCTTGGAAAACACCAATTTTTTTTTGTCAAATTCTGATCAGTTTTGGTTTTTTCTTTCTTTTTCTATTTAAGCTTCGTTTGGAAAACTAACTTTTGGGTTTTTTTTTTTTTTTTTGCTAAAATAGTTACAAAAAATAAAATAGACTTTTTAACCCAATAAGATAAAATATCACATCTAATCCATAAATATTGCATTCTTTCTCTCACAAAAAAGTCAAAACAAAATCAAAAATTCTTCCCAAATCAACCCCAAGCTAAAATAATAATAAAAAAAAAAACTAAAAAACTAACTCACTCCCGAAAAGAACCTTAGTCCTTACAACTTTCTCAATCAAAAAGATTGGCAATTGGCCTATGCCCATTACTTACTAGGGATTAATTATGAGAGATTTATTCGAAAATTTTGTTTTAAGTACTTACATCTCAATTACTTCATAATATATTTTTATATTTTAATAAGTCTTATTATTTGGACATTTAAATTGTCAAATTTTAATTCTCATATTGAAGGTATTTTATGAATAATTTTATTCTTACAAATATTTTTTGAACGGTTAGTAACTTTGTGACGTGAACATTTATATTTTACAATGTGAATATTCACATTGACGGAACATTCACATTGTCAATGTATATGTTATTATTAAAGGTATTTTGATAATTGTGTCACTCGCAGGATTTATTGGAACGTAAAAAAATAATTTAGACTAAGTGAAATATAAGTAGGTAAAGAAAGATTTATGAATAAATGATCCATTAATTATTTTTGAGATAATTACTAGCAGATCTTATTAATTGAACTTATTTGCTCACAAGTTTTTTTCTTTTCTTTTTCTTTTCTTTTTAATGTATTTACCCTCATTTTGATAATGAATTTTTTTTAGACATTTTAGACGTGTTTTGTGTTTATGAAGCGTGGTGATACATCTCTCTAAGGCCAAGTTTGGGAAGACTAAATAAGTGCATTTTTTGTCTTTTTTGACTAAAAAATTGAGGTTGAAAATATAGATGTTTGGGTTAACTTTTTTACTTTTTATGGAAAAATGTGTAATAAAAAATTGTGAAAATTGGTTTTTAGAGAAAAATTTGAATTGAGTTTGGTGAATAATGTTAACTTTTTAACTTTTTGAGTAACTTTTTGACTTTTTGAATTATTTGGGAGTACCCAAACAAGGCCTAATTTTGTACTCTTAATTCCATCCCAAGCAATGATTGAGATCCTCACTCCCACAAACCCTTCACAAATCTGAACCATTCATAATGTGAACCGCACACATATATAAATGGGTCTCATACATACATAAAAAACCAAGATGACTTTAAAAATACGAAGGTCAAGGGTCTCAAACATTTTTCCTAATACCATGACTCACTTCCATAGAAGTTGTCTCACACTTTGAAAATGGTTGATTGTTTGTTATTGATTACCACGTCATTCGAAGTGCAATTGGAGGAGATAAAATAAGGGGATGGGACATTTCTCGTCTATGAAATGATCATTTGATATGAATAATGATACTGATAAATTTAATGATTAGGATATTTCCGCTTTTGTTTGTAAATTTGTAATTATTTTTAGTTTATTTATTTTAATTTGTATTGAAATATAATATGAGAATTATAAATACTATAAATGTATTTTTTTAAAAATATTTTTACAATGACAAATTTATTATTAAAAATTGAATAAATTTTTTTAGTAATGTTGTGTTTAATTTGGAGATTTATGAAGGAATTTGAAAAAAAAATCTGTGGAACTATATAAAATATAAGTATATTTTATTCACATTTCACCTGTATTTTTTATTTTCCTTACTTTCAAATCCCCCGATCAAAAACATAAATCTGATGCCATTAATTTTTATGTATCAATTAGTCAACATATGCCCCCTCCATTTTTTATCTATATCAATTAGTCAACCTATACTCTATTTTTCTTTTATTTTCTTTTATAAATATTTTATCCACTATATGACTTTCTTATATTCGTTTGAAAGTGGTTACTATAGTGTAGAATTGAAGTATGGTGTTGAAGTTCCCCAAAATTGGATATACAAATGGTCATTTTATTTTCTATTGTTTATTTTCTTACCACAAGTTATACAGTTTGAGTGCATCAATTGTTAATAAATTACACAAGCAAATATGGCTATATCAAAAGGAAAATAAATATTCTCTTTCGGTAAAGAGATCTCTTACGATAAGAGAGAAAAAAAAAAAAAACGAACGTTTTTTTTTTTTTTTGATTTATTCATTATTTCTTCTTGATTTTTTTTTACTTTGATATCAAAAAAAGAATAATCACATATCAATCATATAAGTTCTCATAAATTTACACGATTTTTTTTTTTTTTTTTGAATTAGGTCCTACAATCTTATAAGCATGATTGGTCAACATTTTAATTGTATGTAATATTATTGAGTAAATTACTATCATCTCCCTTAAGTTTAGAGTAAATACAGTTAATTCTAAACTTTTGAAATAATTATACTGATTTCCTTTGATAATTTAATTTATATAAAACTTAGACCCTTTTATATTATAACAGTGATTTGTTGGTTGTATGAATAAAAAAATGATATTGTCATCCATTTTCTATTAAAGTATATATTTATCTTTATTTAAAATAAATTTGATTTTTTTTTTTTTTGTATATTTTTCCGTGGTCTACTTTTTCTTTACCATTTGTCATACTCAATGAAATTTCATTAAGTAAAATCAATGAAGGTGCTATAGTCAGTGAAATTTTACTGACTTAAACCAAAAGTTAAGTCAGTGAAATTTCATTGACCTTGTGCAATTTCACTAATATTGGTCAGTAAAATTTCATTGATTTTGTTTTGTTGATTGACCTTGTGTAAGTTGATTGTATTTGGTTAGCGAAATTTCACTAACTTGGTGAAATTCCAGTTGTCCTTGGTCAATAAAATTTCATTGCAATTGACTAATTTAATGAAAATTTACTAACGTTTTAAGATAGTGAAAATTCAATTGACTTTCAATTTTTTAATTTTTAGCAATTAATTGATTTTTTTTATATTTTGAACAATGAAATTTCATTAACTTACGACAGTGAAATTTAGTTTCCTTGAAGAGTCATTGGAAACAATATTCAGGAAATTTCATCGTGTTAAGTTAATGAAATTCAACTTCACTAGAAAGCCGCCAATTTTTATTTTTATTTTTTTCTGAAAACTGATTACGAATTGCTAGCAGTGATTATCAAAAAGTTGTCACTAACGAGCGCAGATAGTAGTGGCAGTCAATGGTAATAGAATAATAAAATTAGACTAAGGCCTCGTTTGGCAAGAGATTTGGTTTAAAAAAGAAAAAAAAAAAAAAAAAAAAAAAAAAAAAAAATAACAAAAAAATAAAACTTAAAGATTATCTTTTCTCTCTAAGGTTTGGCATTCTCACTTGGGCTAAATAAGCACATAAGGACAAAAAAGAGCTACAAAATCACAAAATGCCAAAAAAGTTGAGTTGGGATGCAAAATTACCAAAATGACCCATACACAAACAAAAAGTCAAAAAAACATCATTCCAAAGTGAAAGGCAATTTTGTCATTCCAATGCCAAAAAATTAAAAAAGCCAAACAAGAAAACTAAACAAACAAAAAAATCTCAGGCTAAAAAAATCAAAAAAATCAAAAAGTCAACTAAAAAAATCATTGCCAAACGACCCCTAAGAGTAGTTTTGTCCAAATAAAATTAATATTTTTAAACTAACAAACATATTTTAATTATTCTTAAACTAAATCAATATATATTTCTAACAAACTGAATAAAGAAAACCACATAAAAATGTTCATTTCTTTCATTTTCTCCACTCAATTCATATCCTATGGCCGTAGTTGCCTTCAAAGGCACGAACAGTGGTTGCTTGCTATATACTCATTACATGTTAATTGTTCACCACAAGACAAAATAAAGGAGAATTACACATAAGTGAAGTTTCAAAAAAAAATAAAAATAAAAATTACATATTCATAACAAACTTATTTAACATTTTAATATTTATAACAAATAAAAATTACATATTTAACATTTTAATATTTATAAAGTTTATTATTAATACATAATTATTTTTCAAAATTTGTACTGAATTGATATTTTACCAAAAAAAATAGTAAAAATATTTGAGTTTTTCTGTTTAGTTTTGAGTTTTTCAATATAATTTTTCAAATTTTTCTTTTGGTTTTTGAGATTTGTGTGTCTATTAATTTTTTTAAATATTATAATCATTTTTTTACTTTTCAAACCTAACTTGGATGCAAATATTTGTGATTTTTTTTTTAAATTTACTAAATACAAAAATTTAGTGTATTTTTGTATTTATTGAATTTTTTTAGATTTCTCTATAAATATTTTATTTTTTAATTACATTAAAAAAAAGTAACTAAAATATTAAAAAATCACTGAAGACATTCAAAAATTTTAAAAAATCAAAATCAAACATTAAAACCTTTTGCCTTTAATTCTTTGGGGAAAAAAAATTGAGTAAGGCTATGAATCTCAAATATTTTACCAATATTTTTATCTTGGGGGTTGTTTGGGATGACTTAAATAAGTATAATTTTTTATCTTTTTACAAAAAGATGTGCAGAAAAGTAGAAAAGTGATGTGATGAAAAAAAGATAAAAAGATTGTTTATATTAGGATTGCCAAACTTGGCCCAAATATTTTACATAGATATAGAATCCATATAAAATTTATATAGTGTAAGTTTTATATCTATATAAGACATTTGATAAAAATACTGTTAAAGGGTTCGTAACATTTTTTTAAAAAAAAAATTTATGTGATGGTAGGTGAGAAAGCAGGATTGTTTCAATAAATACAAAAGAAATACAATTAAAACATGGTTGGCGCATGAAATGCGCTCCATTGTACCCTTTTTTGTATGGTCCCACACATCGAACCATTCAACCAAAAAATTATTGGAGAATCATATTATATATATATATATAGAGAGAGAGAGAGAGAGAGAGAGGGGGTAGGTTTATTTTAGGAAGTATCTTAAAAAGTTAGTTTTTTAATTTTTTTAGATTATTAAGGGAGACTTATTTATAAGTCTTATTTCGGATATTTATGTTATGTTAAGTCCTATATAATTTTTTATAGAGTTTCAAATCCTATTTAGATAGGAATGTATTGTACAAGATTCTATGAATTGTAAATAAATGATATTAATATACTATTATACACTATAATGACAAAAACATATATAAGAAATTAAATATTACCATAAATCATATCTATATGAATGTGAATTTCAAAATACATGAACAAGTAATATTTTCATATTCAATTTAAAAAATCAAAAACCTAATAAGTTTGCGAAATGTAACGTGATACATTACGTTACGTTTATGTAAGTATCACGTCACGTTACGTTTATGTAATGTCCCATCTGATATAGTCACGTTACGTTACGTTTCGCAAACTTAATATATGGTAACATTCAATTTCTTATATAGGAAATTGAATCCTACCATAAATCATATCTATATGAATGTCAGTTTCAAAATACACGAACAAGTAACATTTTCACATTCAATTTAAAAAATCAAAAACCTAATAAGTTTGCGAAACGTAACGTGACACGTTACGTTACGTTTATGTAGGTGTCACGTTACGTTACGTTTATATAGGTGTTACACCACGTTACGTTTATGTAATGTTCCATCTGATATGGTCACATTATGTTATATTTATGTAGGTGTCACGTTACGTTTCGCAAACTTAATCTATGGTAACATTCAATTTCCTATATATGGTTTTATCATTATTTATGATATTAACAACTAATATTGAGGGTAAATGTGTTAACAAATTTTACACAGGACTTATGGAAACATAAGTTTTTTAGTAGAATCATATGTAGCATCAGTCTCCCTAATAGAACTTATAAATAATTTTTCCTTTTTTTTAAAAAAAAATGGTATAAAAAATAAAAACATGATGTAACTTAAAAAAATCAAAAAGCCAAAAAATTAGCTTTTATCCGAATTTCCAAAATAGTCCTATGTGTATATATAAGTAATATTTTTTCCTTGATACATTCTAAAAGTCTACTTTTTTACAAAAAAAAAAAAAAAAATACATGAACATGCCTTTTCCTATTATATATAAAGTTTTACACCACCTCAATTTCAATTATAATAATTAATTTTATATGAATTTTATTTAATAAATACTTATTTATTATTGTATATTTAATTTTGTCATTGTCAGTTTTTTTTTTCTATAATTGATATTTTAATTTAATTATTATAATATTTGAAAAAAATTATATCGATATACAAATAAATAAATAAATAAAATAAAATGTGCTTAATTATGTGCATTATACGGATCAAATTAATTTTTTTTTATGTTTTATATTTTTTATCTATCTTATTGATGTCTTAACATTAATTATATTTAATTTTTTATTTGACATGAAATTATTTATTACAAAATATTTGTATTTAATTTAAATTTTATATATCTATATACAATATATATGAATAATTCAAAAAGAATATTAAAGAAAAAATAAATACTCTATATAATTAATTTAATATATATCATATAAAATCATCATATGAGAATTACACTTTTATAGCATAATAGAACTTAAATTATCAAAATAAACAAATAATTTAACTAAATCTATTATATATAAGTATTCAAATAACACTTTTATAGAACGATGAGACTAAAATTATTAAAAAATAATTAAAATTAATATTATTCTTTTGTAATACATATTATAATTTAAAATATCATCACATTAATTAAGATTAACTACATTGTGATTTTATGTTAGACATCATATTTCTAAAAATGATTTACATATACGTGTAGCGTCTAATTTGATATTGATTGATTAAACTAATGAAACACAATACTTTTTTTGTAAATTTTTTAGAAAGTAAATCGACAAATATCAAATGATAAATAGAGTGGAGTATCATTTTAAAGAATAATGTTTCATAAAAAATGATTGTGTATATTTAAAGCATATATTGATATTTCTTAAATAATTTTTAAATAAACATTTTGAATTTATAGTATTACTGATAATACACAATCATGAGGTCTACCAGAAAAGATATACAAAAATAATTTGACCGTAATAAAAATTTTACGATTATTATGATGTGTCACATAATTAATCAGAATTCCTTTGAAAATTGAAATTATTAAGGTTACAGAGATTTTATGTCTGATTCCCTTTGAGGACACTGTTTATGATTTAAATTTGTAATTTTTTATTCATCAATGTGAAAAACTCTTACAATCTTACTAATATAAGCATAATCCTACCTCTGAGTCAATCTACCTTAAGCACTTTTTTGTGTAATAAAATACTCAAATATTGTCATATAAAATTATTATAATAGATCATAATCAAGCACCGCTTGAAGTATAATTAAATATCCGATGCACTGATTTAGACATAACAAAAAACATAAGAAATTAGCAAAAACCTTTTTGATTAATAATCAAAATAATACACCATGAGTTATAACCAAATCATAATTTGTACATTATAAAATTTTTAATTGTTTTTATTTTTATTTTTATTTTTATTTTTTTTGCAGAAAAAATTATTTTGATATAAGTGGAATTAACACAATAAGAATTTGATTTCAGGTTAAGAATAAAACATTTTTTTAATTTTGAAAGAAATTATTTTTATGAATCTATTTATATAGAATCACACATAATGACAAAAATTTTCATAGCCATTAACAAATCTATTTGTATTTAGCTTTCAATTGTTAAAATTTTCTACATATAAAATATTAAGACCCAAAATCAAATTTTCATTTTAAAAATAAATTCTCGTGCATCGCATGGGTCACATATTAGTTATAGGGGGACTTACGTGTAGATCCTAATAGGTACACTTATTGTCTAATAGGTTTTATAATAATTAATGGCACTTTTATCAAATTACTATTAAAAAAGTTATTAATTATTAATTTTTTACGACAATTTGAAAATTTTATTACAAAAAAATGTTACTAATTATAAATTTTAGTGACAATTTAAAAAAATCGTTACAAAAAAATCACTAATTTTTTACTTTCAGCGACAGTTTACAAAATTCGTCACAAAAAAGTCACTAATTGTAAGTTTTAGCGACAATATATAAAAACCGTGATAAAAAAAGTCAATAATTGTTAATTTTTAGCGACATGTGTAAAAAATCGTCACAAAAAATTATTTTAGCAACAATGTTGTTAGGATTTATTTTCAATAGAATTTTATAGGAATTAAATCTAACTATTAAGACCAATAGTTTACTCCTAGTTATATTGTATAAGCAAAAACATTGTCAGTTCACTTCAAAATTCTAACTCTATTTTCATACATTTTTTAATTAAAAATTTATAAAAATAGGCATATCAATAAACTATTGGTCAATTGATCAATATGGTAATATATTTAAACATTTAAACTTAACTCTTATAAAAATGTTATATGAAAATAAAATCAAACTTTTTTATATACTGGTGGTTGGGGATGTGTGTTGCACGTGGCATGTGATTTTTCATGAATTGTTAGTATTGTAATTATATATGTCTTTTAAATTGGTATGTGATATAGAGAATTATATGGATAAATTGATCTGTACTTAAAATACAACTAAGTAAGAAATGAATATATACTCAATTGAAGAATTTAAATGATAAATGAGAAATTTTATCAATATAAATATTAATTTATAGGTAGATTGTTAAGATCACAATCTTATCTTAAATAATAAATAATAAACAGATTATTTAAATATATAGAATTACATAAATATTTTTGTATCAACTCTCCACTTCAATTTTTCATAATTCGTACCTGCAATACAATTAAAGTTATCAAATTAACTACACAATTATAAAATTTTGATTAATAGTTCATCTCATAATACAAAATTCATTGAATCCATTATTACATATTATTTGCATACTATTGGTGCAAGAATATATTAATATCAATATGCAATATATTTTTATACATCAAGAGTCATTGAGTCTCGTTTCCTGTGCTATGAATATTTTGCATAATGAAAAATATAATATTAGTCATTAGTATATTTTCATTTAGGTATAAAATGTGAGATAATTTTTTTAAGAAAATGGAATAATATTGTAATTTAATATTTTGATCAATATAGAAATTTCATAACTGTTTACACAATATTTATAGATTCATACTTATAAGTATTTGCCGAGTCACTGTCAAGTTACATAATTTATTATATCATTTGTAAGTAATCATCATATGACAAAAATTGATCGAAACTTTTTATTTGATGTATTTATTTTTTTCATCATTGAATTGTTGCGATAATGTTCGGGTATTATTTGATTTTTTTCCTTATAATTTGACTAAAATGTGTGCATGAAGTACATTATTTTTCTTAAACTTCACAATAAATAGGATAATTCCTGCTTTAACTCGTCTAACTTTGCTTGGAGAGCATGTTGCAAAGATCTTTTGTTATTTTTGTTTCACCATCTTCTTATTTTTCTTCTTACTCACCATTATAACTCATTGTAATAAAAATATTTTGATGAGTAAGAGTTTCAGGCGATATCATATTGTTATGAATTTCAAAATTCATTTTCTCTTAATAATGTAATTTTTTCTACGAGGGGAAAAAAAAAGTAAAATTATTGTGAATTAATATTTGTTATGAATACTTCTTTGTATCACATGTATGTATATATGTATTGAACATAAGTTGATAGGAGAACAATACACAATTTCGTATTTTTTTCCTACCAAATATAAATATATTACTAAAACGATACATAGGTGGTGTTTGGGAAGTGTTTTTTTTTTTTTTTGGCTAAAAAACACCAAAAGACAAAATTGGTCAAAAAACCAAAAAAAAACAAATCCAGACAAAATGTCACATGAAACCCATAGTCATTTCACTTTTTCTCTTACAAACATCACATCTAACTACAAAAAAAACCAACTATTTTCCTAAACAAAAAAATTTTAACCTCCTAAAATAATCAAAAACTAAAAAAATCTACTAAAATAACAACTTCCCAAACACCCATATATTATAAAATTAAAGTATACGATGGTAATATAACATTACAGATTGACAATATATGTGTAACGCCCTAAATTTCAAGCCCAAATGATAATACAACAATCATGGCTCTTTCAAGGAAAACCGAATATAAATCTTCAAACTTATATTACATGATACAATAGTTCTTCATGCAACAATACATTAATCCAACAACAAGTAAATAAACAAATAAATACCCCCAAGGGTTTACAAGTTTCCAAGGTTTGAGCCTGGTTACACAGAACGGTTATTCAAACCCACACACATACGGCCCTTGGCTTACACACAAAGTCACAGCAAAATGTGAGTCTCGTACTCTCAACACACATTTCCTCACCTTTAGTTAGGCAGCATCACCATATCTTTTTCTGTACAAAAATCCCGTAAGGTGAGCATAAAGCCCAGTAGGAAATCCTTAACAAAGTATATACATTTTATACAAGTCTCAAGAAATGAAATGCAAATTCCATGCTATGTTCTTTTGAAAAAAATCACATCTTCATCTTTAAAAACCCTCATGCTCAATGATGTCATGCAATTTCAATTTTTCAAAACTTAACAATTCATTTCAAGAGCGGTAAATACGACTCTGGTAATCCCTAAGTTGGTATCTGCAAGTAGACTATACAAGTACTACCAATTTGTCATTTTTACCGGTATTAACCGGAAGGCTCGACACCTATCCGCGCGGGTTTTCGGTCTTTCACCCTGGACTCTTAGGTCAACTTATTCAATATCATCTACATCACCTATAAAGACTTGCCAACATATTTACTCCAAAACCATTTCATAAAAACTTATTTCTCAACATTCTTTTCTTAATACAAGTTTTCAAATCAACTTTCAAAGTTTAATGTAATCAAATGAATTGTTATGCCAATAACACAAGATGAATATAAGTACTTTTATTCCAATTCATCATCCAAGGAATAACATAATTTCCCTTTCTCAAGTATCCTCAACAATTAGTCATTTCAAGACTATTTCAACGTTTTGAACAATAATTTTCGAAATGAACAATAATTCTCATATTCCCTGAACTTCATCATTTATATAAATATAAATAAGAAATTTTCCAAACATCCATTTATTTTGACACACAAAATAAATATAACAAAATCATTCATGGATTTTTAGTCTCTTAAAAAAATCCCCAAATTCTAGGTTTTCTCACCAAAACTATACAACTCAAATTTTTTAAAAGAAAACTTTTCAAAATCATCTTTTCTTCAATCAACGAAGATCAAAACCCATAAGATCATTTTAAAAGAACAAGAGACAAACCCACTCTCAAAATCGCTCAACTTCTTGAATTAACAATCAATTTTCAAAGCTATCGAAGGATGATTTCGAAAATCATCTAGATCTTGTAAAAATATATATATAACTCTAAGAAAATCCCTACTTCAAGTTTTAAAGAAGAAATTAGATGAAACTCTCAAAATCAACGGTGTCGAAACTCGATTTTCACCGCACACAACGAAGCCCTCGAGATGATAACCAACTTAGGTGAAAAACTTAATTCTAAATCCCAATGGATTTGGAGAAATCAAAGAGAGAAAATGACTTACTTTAATATTTAAATATTTATTTATTAAAGATGTGAGAATTTGTTTTTTTGTTAAGATTTTAAAAGATAAATTAATAAATGTCAAGGGATAAATAATAGGGGAAATTTTTTTAAAGTCCCTCATATTAAGGCTATGTTTGGCATGAATGGTTTGGGCTAAAATTGTCACAAAAAGACAAAATATGTTAAAAAACTAATAAAACAAAATGTCACATTCAAATCATAATCATTTTATTTTTTTTCTCACGAAAGTCAAAAAAGTTAAAAAGTCCATCTCAAACGAGGCTTTTTAGCCCTAGGCTAAAATAGCCAAAAAGCTAAAAAGCCAACTCATATCCCAAACGAAAACTAAGATTTTATAGCATAAAAGACATGAAATATTTTCATAGTAGTTGGGCCCTCAAATTTCGATCCAGAGAAATTTGGAAGTAGAAAAATTTTAATTCAGAGAAATTTCGAAACACAGAAAAATTTGTTTGAAATTTCTTTAGTTTGCTTACAATTTTCTTTGTGTTTTGACCAATTTTGTCTGATTTGCTCACAATTTCTCTATGTTTTGAACAAATCAGAGAAAATTACAAAGAAAATTAAGCTAGTCACAAACCAATTTTTGTATAATTTTTACAAGAAAACACCATGCTAAGTTCGTCAAAGAACTTAAAATACAAAATCTAATTACAGTTAAAGATCAAAAATAAAATTTGAAGTTAGAAATCCAGTGAAAATCAAACAAGTAACATAAATTAGTGGGAGCTTAATGTGGGCAAGGAAAATTCAAATGCTAGAGAAAATCAAGTAAGGCAAAGAGAGAAAGAGAGTCTAATGTGTTCAAAAAAAATTAATCTAAAGGGGATATTTTAGTGCTAGAAAAAATTCATCTCAAAAGGAAAATTACACATAAGGAGACAACTAATCAGTGAAAATCAAGCAAGTAACTTAAATTAGTGAGAGTTTAATGTTTTCAGGGAAAATTCAAATGACAGAGAAAATTCAGCTCAAGCAACAACTAACCAATGAAAATCAAACAAACAACACAAATTAGTGAGAGTTTAATGTAGTCAGGGAAAATTAAAATGTTAGAGAAAATTGGAAAGAAAATCAAAGAGACAACTAATCATAGAAAATCAAGCATGACACATAAAGTAAAGTAAATCCAGTGTGTTTAGAGAAAATTAATCTAAAAGGGATATCTTAGTGCTAGAGAAAATTCATCTCAAAGAGAAAATTACACACAATGAGACAACTAATCAGTGAAATTCAAACAAGTAACCTAAATTAGTGAGAGTTTAATGTATTCAGGGAATATTCAAATGCTAGAGAAAATTTAGCTCAAGGAACAACTAACCAGTGAAAATCAAACAAACAACACAAATTAGTGAGAGTTTAATGTGGTTAGGGAAAATTAAAATGCCAGAGAAAATTGGAGAGGAAATCAAAGAGACAACTAGCCATCAAAAATCAAGCAAGGCACATAAAGTAAAATGAATCCGATGTGTTTAGAGAAAATTCTGATGCCAGAGAAAATTCATCTCAACAGGAAAGTTATGCACAAGGAGACAACTAACCAGTAAAAATCAAACAAACAACATAATTTGATGGGTCAGGGAAAATTCAAATATCAGAGAAAATCAATCAAAATTTTGGCCCAAACTTAGAGAAACTCAGATAAATTTCTTTGATTTTCCTTGTGTTTTGGAAATTTCTCTAGTTTAAAGAAATTTCTCTATATTATATAGAGAAGAGAGAGAAGAAAAAAATGGAATAGTTTCTTGTCAACCTTTAATTCTTCCCACTAGAAGGAAAGTGATTCAACCAGTGATGCAAATATGTGTCTTACAAATATATATATATCGTCTGTACAGAAAACAGGGACATGGTCACCAATATATTTGTTATTCAACTCTATATTCATTTTAAGTACAATAGAGTTAAGAAAGAATATACACTTAGACAATTATGGAAGCTTGAGGATATCAAATTATAGAAGAAGAGACAGATAGTAGAGATATCATCCACTATCATACCTAGTTTCTTACGTTTCCAAGCACAAACCGCATGTTAGACTAAACTTTTAGCCTATTCTTCCTGAAACATCACCACAAACATCAATCCTTCTTATATATATATAGAAAGAGAGCCTTAATCAAAGATTTGTAGTGTGGACCAAAATTCACAGATATATATATATATATATATAGAATACAGAGAGAGAAGAAACGAAAGAGATTGAGGAATAGAGATTTGGTATATGTATATATATATAGAGAGAGAGTAAGTGATATATGGGTATGGGTGAGGGACCTTAGGGTACCAAAAAAAAAATTATTGTAGATCTCTCCTATTAGTAAAAGTTTGAAAGGGATATTAGACTAATTTTTCCCTAAATAATATGAAGTAATGTTTTAAGACCACCAAATAATCATTTGAGCTTTTGAGCAGTTGAAACTTCTAGTAACATACTCATCTATCCATTACTTAAATGCAATGTTGGTTTTTGGCACCACTTAATAGTGTCTCCAATGCTTCATCTTTTCTTTCATCAAATTTAAATTTGATGAAAAGAATAGACTTTTGTTATTCCAAGGTTTACATCAAACAAGTATCAAATCCAGGATATATCTTGAACTTTTCATCAAATTGAGAATGGATGTGCCTTTTACCAATTTACTGTACATAGCCGTTGGAGATGCAAAGCATACACCATCACTAGATGATCTACTAGATGTCCGACGAGTTGTCCATTCAATCGACTACCTTCTTGCAAAAATATGTTTCAGAATTTGGAAAAATTACACTGGCCAGTTGACCGGCCAGACATCCCCCAGTCGACCGGTGGATTGATGAAATTCCAAATTACTTCGTTAGAACGCACGATATCAGATAAAGTTTTTACTCAAATTTGATGGGAAAAAAAATTTAAATGTTGGAGATACTCCTTAATAAGTTATTGAATTCATTAAGATTGGGTTTCTCTTCAATTTAAATTTAAATTTAAAAACATTTAAGGGACTTTTAAGGGTTTTGTTTTTATATCATTTTCATTTTTGAAATTTTTTTTATGAGTAGTGCTAGGGGCCTCGACAAATCGAGGCTCGAATGCCTCGATTTTTTTTTGTGAAAGGATGGTTATGTATAGGGGTGTGCTAAAAAATTAGACATTCCGCACCAACTCAGCCTATGTGATTTGATAAGGTGAGTGAGTTGGGTTAAACTGGTTAGGTGATAAAATTAACTAATCAATTAGACTGTTGGTTAAAATTATTAATTTCATATAGTTTTGTATGAGTCCCTACTATATTTTTATTTCAAATTAGGAAGACTCCGAGGAAATTAAAATGGATTTGGTATTGTATATGCAGAAAAAAAAAATGACTAAAACAATATCAAAGCCATTTTGATTTCCTCCTAATCTTCCTGATTTGAATAAAAATATAGTAGGGACTCGTACAAAACTATATGAAATTAACAAATTTTAACCAGTAGCCTAACTGATTAGTCAATTTTATCACCCAACTCACTCACCTTATTAAACCATACAGGCTGAGTCGGTGCAGGATGTCTAGTTTTTTGGCACACACCCCTACACATAACCACCTTTCTAAAAAAAAAAAATAAATAAAAAAATAACTTGTTAAATAGGAAAGCAACCCAAGAGGAGGGGTGAATTGGGTAATTAAAAAATTGATTCAAAAATAAGGTTCAAAAGAACTTATATAATTAAATGCAGCAGATAATTAAATAATTAACAGAAAATAAAGAGAATAGGAAAGAAAAACTTAACACAAAGATTTATAGTGGTTCGGCTCACCGGCCTACGTCCACTCCTCAAGAATCCTCCTTGAGAATTTCTTCACTATGAATCGATGCACCACCAAGTTCTTTCAACTTGAGGTTGTTTACAAAAGGACTTACTTCAATCTGTTGAGAAACTCACCCAACAAAATGCCACACTTTACAACTGTTTCACTCAAAAACTAAGAAACTAGAAGAAGAGGTTCAACTGTCCTCTTTGATTGTTACAATCTCTCCAAAGATAGATTATGAAAGTGTAAGCTCTCAAGTACGTTTTTGGACTAACTTAGATCTGAAAAAAAAAAAGGGGGGGAGAACACAAGAGAAATCACAGAGATTGAAAATGATGCTAAGTATACAAAGTGTAGTTGCAGTCGTGTGTTCTGTCTTTTCAGATCTGGAAAATATCCAGATTTATAGCCTCTATCCGACTTAACTTTTGAAGAAGAGAAAACACACTCACGTGGGTTTACTATCCGTTAGAGTTAGGCAAGAAAAAGGTTTCCAGCTGTTGTAAATGGAGCATGGCTAGTACAGGCTGTTATCTGACCATTGGAGATGGAGCTTCCTCAAAGGAAGTGATACCCATACTTGGGAGATAAAACAATGGTAGAGGGATATAATGTTGTCTCCAAGCTTTTTCTTTTTCTAATCTTGGGTGTGGTGTGAGTGGAGAATGTTCCCTTCATTAAGTCAGAAAATATTATCCCAAAGTTCCTTTTGATAAGAATAATATGGGTATGTTTGGTTTGCATTTGGGAAATGAGTTCTAGAAAAAAAATTTCTAAAAAATTGTTTGGTTTGAGTTTTTCTCAAAAAATTTCCAAAATCACTTTCTCTCTCTTACACATCAATCAATCATTTTTTCTCTCTCCTCTCTCATTCTCAATCACTTTTTCTCTGACACACATCTACTCAAATTCTCCCAAAGTATCAAATCATCCCAAACTCCCAAAAAAACAACTCTCTCAAAATATACAACCAAACAAATCAAAAAAATTTCTAAACTCTCTCCCCAAATTTTTTTTCAAAAACAACTCTCCCAAAAACAAACCAAACAAGCCCTATATGTTTGATGATGATGTCACAGAGACTCTCTTTGAGTTGGAAGATGGCGGCTAGGTTATGTTCAACCCAGACATAAAGGTGTCGACCTTTGCAGATTGGGTGTCGACCCTTTGCTCTGACTTTTCTTTCCTAAGTTGATTTTCATGTGTTCCAAGTGTCGACCCTTATCTCATTTGGTGTCGACCCTTGCGGCTGAAGTGTATACTGCTTTTTGGTGTCAACCCTTACTGTTGTTGGTGTCGACCCTTACATCTGGAGTGTATACTGCTTTTTGGTGTCGACCCTTGTTGCTGTTGGTGTCGACCCTTACATCTGGAGTGTAAACTGCTTTTTGGTATCGACTCTTGCTGCTGTTGGTGTTGACCCTTGCATCTGAAACACTTAGTCATTTTTCCAGCTTCTTCTTGGTGTTGACCTCTGCTTTTCTGGTGTCGACCCTATGTTTTGGAACACTTAACATTCTCAAGGATTATTCTAGTGTCGACCCTTGGACCTGTGTAAGACAAAGATAGAGTTTTGCAACCAAGAACTAATGCTTATATTTTTGATGACCCAAAAGTTATTGAACATAAAATTCTTGAGTTCCAAATCAATTAGAATCATGAAGCACAGAAACCAATTTGAAAACTTCACATAATTAGAAGAATAAAATATTCGTCATTAATCAAAATCAATAGAAATTCAAGTTTGAGTAACCTTGGGGCTAACATAACTAACATAGGCCAACAAATAAAAAAATTAAAAAACAACAAAACAAAAGAAAAGAACAACAACAACAACAACAACAACAACCAAACCAACACAGTCCAACAAATAGGAAAAAAAAATTACAACCAAACCAACACAACCCAACAAATAAATTTAAAAAAATAATAAAATAAAATAAAATAAAAACAACAACAAAACCAACACAACCCAACAAATAAAAAAGAAAAAACAACAACTCGAGGCGTTCTAGCTTTGTTTTGTTGAGGCTCCAAGCATAGGTCATATTTTATTATTATTATTATTTCTTTTCAATAAGTTGTTGGAAGACTATAAATGATTGGAATTTGGATTTGCAAGTTGGTATAATTGTTTGTGTGATTCAGCTTTTGAAAAAATTATGTAGTGGTGGTGGGTAAATTTTAAATTTGATATTTATTTATTAAAGATGTGAGACTTAGGGTTGGTTTGAAATGTGAGTTGGCTTTTTGAATTTTTAGCTATTTTAGTCTGGGACTAAACAGTCTCGTTTGGGATAGGTTTTTTGATTTTGTGAGAGAAAAAATGAAATGATTATAGTTTAAATGTGACATTTTATCTTATTGGATTAAAAAGCCTAAAAAAAAAATTTTGTTTTTTTTTTTTGACTATTTTAGCCAAAAAGCCCCATTTTAGCTTATGTCAAACGATGGCTGAGTAATTTTTGTTAAGATTTTAAAAGATAAATTAACAAATGTCAAGAGATAAATAATAAGGGAATTTTTTTTAAGGTCTCTCATATTAAGGCTATGTTTGGCATGAATGGTTTGCATTAAAATTGCTACAAAAAAACAAAATAGGTTAAAAAGTTAATAAGACAAAATATCACATTCAAACCATAATCATTTTATTTTTTCTCTCACAAAAGTCAAAAAAGTTAAAAAGTCCATCATAAACGAGGCTTTGTAACCCTAGGCTAAAATAGCCAAAAAGTTAAAAAGCCAACCCACATCCCAAACGAAGACTAAGATTTTATAGCATAAAAGACATAAAATATTTTCATAATAGTTGGAGTCCCTCAAATTTTCATCCAGAGAAATTTTGAAGTAGATAAATTTCATTTCAAAGAAATTTTGAAACACAAAGAAATTTGTCTGGTTTGCTCATAAATTTCTCTGTGTTTTGACCAATTTTGTCTAATTTGCTCATAATTTTCTTTGTGTTTTGAACAAACCAAAGAAAATTACAAAGAAAATTGAGCTACTCACAAACCAATTTTTCTATAATTTTTACAAGAAAACACCATGCTAAGTTCATCAAAGAACTTAAAATATAAAATCTAATTGCAGTTTAAAAAACAGTAAACACTAACATCCAAAAAGATCAAAAATAAAATTCAAAGTTAGAAGCCTAGTGAAAATTAAACAAGCAACATAAATGAGTGGGAGCTTAACGTGGGCAGGGAAAATTCAAATGCCAAAGAAAATCAAAGAGACAACTAGCAAGAGAAAATCAAGTAAGACACAGAGAGAAAGATAATTCAATGTGTTCAGAGAAAATTAATCTAAAGGAGATATCTTAGTGCTAGAGAAAATTCATCTCAAAGGGAAAATTACATACAAAGAAACAACTACTCAGTGAAAATCAAACAAGTAACCTAAATTAGTGAGAGTTTGATGTTTTTAGGAAAAATTCAAATGCCAGAGAAAATTCAGCTCAAGGAATAACTAACCAGTGAAAATAAAACAAATAACACAAATTAGTGGGAGTTTAATGTGGTTAGAGAAAATTCATCTCAAAGGGAAAATTACACACAAGGTGTAGCGATCCCGGTTTCGATCCTTCTTTCATGTTTTGCTACTTCGACTGGGCCGGTCGAGGGTCGAGCTGCCTAGTCAGCTCGCGGGGGTCCAGGGGGCAACGCCCTTTGGCGGGGTTGAGGGGCAGCACCCCTCAAAACAAAAATACAAAACGCATTCGGAGTTGCTTGTCCGCTCGATCAGTCTGCAATGCAAGAGAGGGCCGCACGTGCAGGGAATAAGGCCACACGTACGGAAAACAGGGCAGGGGGCTGAAGCACACTGCTAAAAAGGCAGGTGTGGCTGGAGGTGCGGGAAGTTAGGTAGATCCAGAATTTTTTCCTTTTCTTTTCTCTTTGGGCTGATTGAATGTCACTTTTTGTATATCTCTCTCTCTCTAAAAACATTTCCTCTGCCTTCTCTCTACATTTCCTACCAAAAACCTCACAAGATCTTTGATTTCTCCAAATCCATTGGGATTTAGATCCAAGTCCTTCATCAAAGTTGGTTATCTAGGTGAGGGCTACGTTGTGTGCGGTGGAGATTGAGTTTAGGCATCGTTGATTTTGGAGTTTCAACTCTTTTCTTCTTCAAACTTGAAGTAGGGATATACAATGTTATAGATACATTGTATATGTATGTTTATTAGGAGGAGAAAGGGGATGTACTCTATATGTGATTATGTTTATAAATACATTGCATATGTATATTTGTTTGGGAGGAGAAAGGGGATGGACTCCATTTAAAGCAAGTTGGCCGAAGTGTCCTGGGTGAAAGACCCGAAATTTTATATATAAATGGGTGTCGATTCCTTCGGACGAAATATCTGTAAAATGGCAGGTTTGAAGTGTTTATGTGAGTTTTGCATAATTGAAAAACTATTGAGTTGTAGTCTCATTTTGATTGATGAAAGATAACGAATTTAACTCATGAATTGAGTAGCATATATGAACTGGAAATGAAATTAAAGGAAAATGGAATAAGGTTGGTCTTAGTGGCATATGGATATGCAGGTCTTGTGGATGTTTCAGGATCGGTATTATTTATATACGTTGTATTTATACCTTTGCTAAACCTCATAAATTGTGTTAGATTATTTCTACTGAGATGTTGGCTCACCCTATATGGGAATACCATTTTTAAGTACAAGTGAGATGCTTCCTCCAAGGCAATAGCGTGAATGGAGTTTTTGGAAGCAAGAGCTTCTTAATTATGTCTTATGTGTGTATGTTTGTTATTTGTAAAGCCAATGGCTTAAGATGTAATGAGCGAGACTCAATTTCTATAACCAAGCAATGACTTGGAAACATGTAAGCCTACATAGCATTTAACTAGTTGTTAAACAGTGAACTCTGATATATGAAAGTATGTTGTTTCTCATATTTATTCCGCATATGAGTTATCTTTATTGTATTATTTTGGGGGTGTGACACAAGGAGACAACTAATCAGTGAAAATAAAAAAAGTAACCTAAATTAGTGAGAGTTTAATGTATTCAAGAAAAATTCAAATGCCAGAGAAAATTCAGCTCAAAGAACAACTAACCAGTGAAAATCAAACAAACAAAAATTAGTGGGAGTTTAATGTGGTCAAAGAAAATTGAAATGCCATGGAGTGGAAATCAAAGAGACAACTAGCCATAGAAAATAAAGCAAAACACATAAAGTAAAGTGAATCCAATGTGTTTAGAGAAAATTGTGCTGCTAGAGAAAATTCATCTCAAGAGGAAAGTTACATACAAGGAGACAACTAACTAGTGAAAATCAAACAAACAACATAATTTGATGGGTCAGGAAAAATTCAGATGTCAGAGAAAATCAATCAAAAATATGGCCCAAACTTAGAGAAATTTTGACCTAACTCAGAGAAATTTCACTAAACTCAGAGAAATTCAGAGAAATTTCTTTGATTTTCTTTGTGTTTTGAAAATTTCTCTAGTTTGAAGAAATTTCTTTGTATTATACAGAGAAGAGAGATATTAAAAAAAAAAAATAGAATAGTTTCTTGCCAATCCTTTAATTCTTCCCTCTATAAGAGAAGTAATTTAACAAGTGATGCAAATATGTGTCTTACAAATATATATATATATATATATAACGTCTGTACAGAAAACAGGGGCATGGTCATCAATATATTTGTCATTCAACTTTATATTCATTTTTAAGTACAGTAGAGTCAAGAAAGAATATACACCCAGAGAGTTATGGAAGCTTGAGGATGTCGAATTGTAAAAGAAGAGGCAGATAACAGAGATATCATTCACTGCCTTATCTAGTTTCTTACGTTTCTAAGCACAAACTGCGTGTTGGACTAATCTTTTAGTCGATTCTTACTGAAACACCACCATAAACATCAATTCTTTTATATCTATATATATATAGAGAAAGAGTAAAAGCCTTAATCAAATATTTGCATTGTTGACCAAAATTCATAGATATATATAGAGAGAGAGTGTAGCGATCCCAGTTTTGCCACTTCGCTAAGTATGTCGGGGATCGAGCTGCCCGGTGAGCTCGCGGGGGTCCAGAGGGCAGCACTTTGGCGGGGTTGAGGGGCAGCGCCCCCGAAGCAAAAATGCAAAATGCATTAGAAGTTGCTTGTCCGCTCGAAAGGCCATTATGCGCTTGAGCAGAGAATGTTTGGTTCCAGAAGTTTGACATGTCTGCAAAAGTACTGGGAAAGTGTATTTGACGCTCGAGCGGGGCTTTTCACGCTTAAGCGAACCATGTTATATCAGTTCGTGAATCTGATATTTCATATCACTTTTGTATATCTTTCTCTCTTTAAAAACCCTTTCCTCTCCCTTCTTTCTACATTTCCCTACGCCAAATTGGATTAAAACCTTGATTTCTCAAGATCCATTAGAGTTCTACCATAAGTTCTTCATCAAAGTTGGTTAACTTCTCGAGGGCTTCGTTGTGTGCTGTGAAGATCGAGTTTCGACACCATTGATTTTCGGGGTTTCATCTCATTTCTTCTTCAAAACTTGAGGTAGGGATTTTCTTAGAGTTATATATATTTTTACAAGATCTATATGATTTTCGAAATCATCTTTTGATAACTTTGAAAATTGATTGTTGATTCAAGAAATTCAGCGATTTTGAAAGTGGGTTTGTCTCTTGTTCTTTTAAATTGATCTAATGGGTTTTGATCTTTGTTGATTGAAGAAAATATGATTTTGGAAAGTTTTCTTTCAAATGATTTGAGTTGTATAGCCTTGGTGAGAAAACCTATAATTTGGAGATTTTTTTTAAAAGGAGACTGAAAATCCATGAATGATATTGGTATATTTATTTTGTGTGTCAAAATAAATGGATGTTTGGAAAATTTCTTATTTATATTTATATAAATGATGAATTTCAGGGAATATGAGAATTGTTGTTCATTTTGAATATTATTGTTCAAAACGTTGAAATAGTCTTGAAATAACTAATTGTTGAGGATACTTGAGAAGAGGGAATTGTGTTATTCCTTGGATGATGAATTGGAATAAAAGTATTTATATTCATCTTGTGAAATTGGCATATCAATTCATTTGATTACATTAAACTTTAAAAGTTGATTTGAAAACTTGCATTGAGAAAAGAATGTTGAGAAACAAGTTTTCACATAATGGTTTTGGGGTAAATACGTTGGTAAGTCTTGATAGGTGGTGTAGATGATATTGAATAAGTTAGCTTGAGAGTCCGGGGTGAAAGACTGAAAATCTGCGTGGATAGATGTCGTGCCTTCCAGTTAATACCGGTAAAAAAGACAATTTGGTAGTATTTGTATAGTCTACTTACAGACACCAACATAGGGATTACCAGAGTCGTATTTGCCACCCTTGAAATAAATTGTTAAGTTTTGAACAATTGAAATTGCATGACATCATTGAGCATGATGGTTTTCAAAAGATGAAAATGTGATTTATCTTAAAAAAGAAGCATAGCATGGCATGTGCATTTCATCTCTTGAGACTTGTATAAAATGTATATACTTTGTTAAGGATTTCCTACTAAGCTTTATGCTCACCCTACGGGATTTTTGTGTAGAAAAAGATATGGTGATGCCGCTTAACTAAAGGCGAGGAAATGTGTGTTGAGAGTACGAGACTCTCATTTTGCTGTGACTCTGTGTGTAAGCCAAGGGCTGTATATGTGTGGGTTTGAATAACCGTTTTGTGTAACCAGGCTCAAGCCTTGGCAACTTGTAAACCTTTGGGGGTATTTATTTGTTTATTTACTTATTGGATTAATGTATTGTTGCATGAAGAACTATTGTATCATGTAATGTAAGTTTGGAGATTTATATTCGGTTTTCCTTGAAAGAACCATGATTGTTGTGTTATCATTTGGGCTAGAAATTTGGGGCGTTACAAGTAAATTGATAAAAGGCACATCCATTCTCAATTTGATAAAGAGTTTAAGATATATCCTGGATTTGATACTTGTTTGATGTAAACGTTGGAGTAAAAAAAGTCTAAGCGTTGGAGACACTATTAAATGGTGCCAAAAACCGACATTGCACTTAAGTAAGCTCTTTGGATAGATAAGTACGTTACTAGAAGTTTCAACTACTCAAAAGCTTGAATGATTATTTGGTGGTCTTAAAACATTACTTCATATTATTTAGGGAAAATTAGTTTAACATCCCTATCAAACTTTTAGTAACGGCAGAGGTCCACAATATATACATATATATATATATATATTTTTTTTTGTAGCCTAAGGTCTCTCAGCCACACCCATACATCACACCCTCCATATCTCTCTCTCTATATATATATATATCTATACATATACCAAATCTCTATTCCTCTTTTTCTTCTCTCTCTTTTGTTTTTGTATTTTCTCTCTCTTTCTTTCTTTTTAACGCCCTAAATTTCTAGCCCAAATGATAATACAACAATTATGGCTCTTTCAAGAAAAACCAAATATAAATCTCCAAATTTATATTACATGATACAATAGTTCTTCATGCAACAATACATTAATCCAACAACAAGTAAATAAACAAATAAATACCCCCAAGGGTTTACAAGTTTCCAAGGCTTGAGCCTGGTTACACAAAACGGTTATTCAATCCCACACACATACAGTCCTTGTCTTACACACAGAGTCACAGCAAAATGAGGGTCTCGTACTCTCAACACACATTTTCTTACCTTTAGTTAGACGACATCACCACATCTTTTCTTGCACAAAAATCCCGTATGGTGAGCATAAAGCCTGGTAGGAAATCCCTAACAAAGTATATACATTTCATACAAGCCTTAAGAGATGAAATACACATACCATGCTATGCCCATTTTTGAAGATAAATCACATTTTCATCTTATGAAAACCATCATACTCAATGATGTCATGCAATTTCAATTATTCAAAACTTAACAACTTATTTCAAGGGCGGTAAATACGACTCTGTAATCCCTAGGTCGATGTCTGCAAGTAGACTATACAAATACTACCAAATTGTCATTTTTACCGGTATTAACCGGAATGCTCGACACATATCTGCGCGGGTTTTCGGTCTTTCACCCCGGACTCTTAGGCCAACTTATTCAATATCATCTACACCACCTATCAAGACTTACCAACGTATTTACTCCAAAACTGTTTCATGAAAACTTGTTTCTCAACATTCTTTTCTTAATACAAGTTTTCAAATCAACTTTCAAAGTTTAATGTAATCAAATGAATTGTTATGCCAATAACACAAGATGAATATAAATACTTTTATTCTAATTCATCATCCTAGGAATAACACAATTCCATCTTCTCAAGTATCCTCAACAATTAGCCATTTCAAGACTATTTCAACGTTTTAAACAATAATTTTTAAAATGAACAATAATTCTCATATTCCCTGAACTTCATCATTTATATAAATATAAATAAAAATTTTTCCAAACATCCATTTATTTTGACACACAAAAAAAATATAACAATATCATTCATGGATTTTCAATCTCTTAAAAAAAATTCTCAAATTCTAGGTTTTCTCACCAAAACTATACAACTCAAATCTTTTAAAAGAAAACTTTCCAAAATCATCTTTTCTTCAATCAACGAAGATCAAAACCCATAAAATCATTTTAAAAGAATAAGAGACAAACCCACTTTCAAAATCGCTCAACTTCTTGAATTAACAATCAATTTTCAAAGCTATCGAAGGATGATTTTGAAAATCATCTAGATCTTGCAAAAATATATATATATAACTCTAAGAAAATCCCTACTTCAAGTTTTAAAGAAGAAATGAGATGAAACCCCCAAAATCAACGGTGTCGAAACTCGATTTTCACCGCACACAACGAAGCCCTCGAAAAGTTAACCAACTTTGATGAAGAACTTATGGCAGACCTCTAATGGATCTTGAGAAATCAATGTTTTAATCTAATTTGGCATAGGGAAATATAGAGAGAAGGGAGAGGGAAGGATTTTTAGAGAGAGAGAGAAAGAGAGATACAAAAGTGATTTGAAATATCAGATTCACGAACTGATATAACATGGTCCGCTTGAGCGTGGAAAGCCCCGCTCGAGTTTCAAATACACTTTTCCAGTACTTTTACAGACAGGTCAAACTTTTGAAATCAAACATTCTCCGCTCGAGCGTAGAAACGGCCGCTCGAGCAAACAAGTTGCTTTAAATGCATTTTGTATTTTTGCTTTGAGGGTGCTGCCCTCGATCCCGCCAGGGCGCTGCCTTCGGACCCGCCAAGGGGCACTGCCCCCTAAACCCCCGCGAGCTGACCAGGTAGCTCGATCCCCAACTGGCCCAGTCGAAGTGGAAAAACATAAAAGAATTATCAAAATCGGGATCGCTACAATATGAATATAGTAACGTATATAAATTTACATTTATATTTTTTTTATATATTTATATATGTAGACATTGACATATATAAGATATTACAAAAGTAATATGTGAAATCTTTTGCAACAATATAACACAGTTAACAATGAGAAGTTAATTATTCATAATTAAATAGTTTGTCATAATATAGATGTTTAGTGTGACATTTTTGTGTGAATGCACTATTTTTAATTAGATTATTAAATTCACATAAAAATTGAAAGGAATTTATGAATAATTTGTATAAAATTAGATATTAGTGAAGAAAGATTTTAAAAAAATAGAAGTTTATAATGTTTGGTTTGGTTTGGTTTGGTTTGTTTTTTAAAACTTTGTTTTGAAATTTTTTATTTTCATGTTTTTTGTCTTTGACACTTGTTTTTTTTTTAATAACCCTTTTATTTTCTTTTTAAATTCACTTAATTTAATACTTTTTATATTTTAATTTTATTTTTAGATTTAAATTCACTTAATTTAAACACACTTTAAAAATAATTTGTTTTGCATTCTTTTTGGAAAAAATTATTAATATTAAATAATAATAATAAATCAGTACACGTTGGAATAAATTTCTTTACCAATATTTTACTTTTTAATTTTATTGAGATTATTAGATATTAGATTTTTAGATTTTCATGTAAAAATATAATTTAAATATAAAATATAAAGAAATTTCAGTATCTTTAATCACAAAAACTGAGAAAATATAAAAAATCAAAAACTGAAAAACAAATTTAAAAAATAAAATCAACGAAAGTGATTATTGTTTAGAATTTTGACATCATACCTTAGTTATTAATGTTTCATGTAAAATATTACAGTTTAAAAAATATAATTTAAGCAAAAAGAAAGTGTATAAAGATAACCTACGAATTTTTGAGATGCAACATAAATCTTTGATTTAAAAACGCATGCATTTTTCTCTATCTAGATTCAAACGAATGCATACATATAGCATTTTTGGTTTAGACCCGACCCATGTTGTATTCTGGACTCGGGTTTCATAGCCTCGTATGGTTGTTCATGTTTTTCCCCTATTATTCTTCCTTAGTTTGGTTATTAGATTGTAATTGTTGTATTTGGAACAGGTTGGTTACTTAGTTTTCAAACTTTTGTTGCCCAGGATTTTGGTCCTTCGCTCAAGCGACACTTCTTGTGCTCGAGCGGGCTTTACAAACTCTCAGTACTTTTACAGGTCAACAAACTACTAGGAGAGTGTATTCTACGCTCGAGCGGGTGTACGCTCGAGCAGCCATTCTTGCGCTCGAGCGATGTTCGTCTATTTGAAAAACTACTAGATGTGTGTATTCTGCGCTCGAGCGGTCATTTCTTGTGCTCGAGTGGAACAACTTATTATGTTTGATGCTCGAGCATCAACTCTTGAGCTCGAGTAGATTGCGCGTATATCAGTTCACAGTAGCTTACTTTTTCATCATTTTTTTCATCTTCTTTCCCTCAAAAACCCTAGATCGGGACTCTCTCTCTCTCTCTAAAACTCTCATTCTTTCTACATTTTCATCTAGATCTAGTGATCTCTCTACCTGCGTGCCTTTGTCTCAAGAGTTCCGTTTTGATCTGAGTAGAAGTTGGTTTCGGCATCTTTGAAGTTCCTCCATTGTTGCATTGGTCTTCTAAGCTTGAAGTAGTGATTTTCTACACTTTCTATGAGTTTTAACTTGGTTCTTTCTTGATATATAAGAAACATTGGGTTTTGAGGTGATTTTAACAAAACCTAGGGTTTTGAGGTTGAATTCAAAAGAGGGGTTTTCAAAAGGATGTCTTGGGAATGGTCATGGGAATGAATATGAACTTGTGTTGCATTAAAATAGATGATTTGGTGGTTGGGATGAGATTTGAAAAGAAATAAGGTTTTGCCCTAAAATGATCAAATAATTATTTTGCATAAATAATGAAATTAGAAATGGGAACATGAAATTAGATAATGTTTATATAAGTGGTGGAGTTGGATGTGTGCCATCTCCTACCTACGGAAATTTGGATAATTTATCTATTGTGAGATTATATATCTGTTTAGAAATATCTGTTTTGGGCTATCAGTGGAGGATGGTTATGATTATTGTAGAAATTGCATGAGGATTAAGTAAATTGAAACAAATCTCTCATCGATTGTCATTGAATATGACTGTTTTTAATACATTGTATATGTAAGATATTTGGGAGAAAAAAGGGGATATACTCTATGTTTAGGAGGAGAAAGGGGATGGACTCCATTAAATTAAATTGGCCTGTGTGTCCTGAGTGCAAGTCCCGAAAATCACGCGTATACATGGGTGTCGATTCCTGCGAACGAAATTTTCGTAAAATGGCAAATTGAAGTGTTTGTGTGTAATGGTTATGTAGCAAGAAAACCATTGAGTTGTAGTATCAGTTGAATTGTCTGAATAACAACTGATATGACTTATGAATTGAGAAAATATGAAATGACATGAAACGAACTGATGTAAAATGAATTGGTTTATATAGAATTCTTCATATTTTTAAAATATATTATTTTTGAGTTTTTAACTCTAAAAATAAAGAGATAATTGGTTTATATAGAATTCTTCATATTTTTAAAAAATATAATAGATTTGAGAGGTAAAATTAGAGATTTTAAAAAAGTAAAAAAATATGACAGATTGTTCACACTTTTATTATAGCAATAGATAGTAGATATTCCCTAAAATCATAATGCTTTTCAAAAAATAATTTATTAAAAATTTATAATATGAATATACATGTGTTATAAAATTATAAAATTTAATAATATTATATTATAATATTATGAGCTCTTTAGTTATATTAATAGTTGTTTCTTATTTATTATTATGTTATTTTCATTTAATTTAAATGTTTTGTTAATCAATATGATAAGTTTCTTAGTTTTTTTTTTTTTAATTATAATAATCAATCTCTAATGAGCAATAATCTGACTATAATTTTTATAATAGAAAGCATGCATGTTTTGAAATTATCACTTTATTTTTTATTAACAAATTAAACTATAATTATTATTTGTGAGTGATAATTTTTTCAAATCTATTATTATCTATATATTAATGCAAAATAACTTTTTGTCCAAAATGTTTTAAGAGTTTCAAAATATTAATTTCAATTTATAAAAATTAATAGATACATGTTGCATAAAATTATTAACCCATCCAAATATATCTAATTTAAAATTTTAAAAAAAATTAGATGAAAAGTTTATATGTAAACCAAATCTAATTTAAGTAATAATGGGTAGATTTTGGAGTTCAAATTTAAAGTTTAAGAATAATATGGGAAAAACAGTTATTTTTTCGTATAAATATTCTATTAAATAAATAAAATTTTCATAAGAAAAACGTTTTAGTAAGAATATATACATTTTATTGACTAAATTTTAGTTATTTAAATTTGCAATCTTTAAAAAGAATGTTCAAAATAAAATTTTAATAATTTATACTGTCCACATTTGATATCATGCTTTAGATGACACTTCATATATATCATGTAAAACCTATCAAATGATATAATTAGTGCCATGTAAGATGTCACCTCATATATTCAAATATTATAATTCTAACATTACTCAATTTAAAAATATATGAAAAAATGTAGATTATCCAAATTCAATATTTTATATACAAACATAAGTGTGTTTAGGAGTTTAGCAAAATGGTGGTAAGGTATGGGCAATTGACAAAGAGAAGTTAAAGATGCCTAACAAGAGAAAGATTGGCTGATTGGGGTCGTGAAAGTCATGAAGGGTCTAGTGTGAGCTGCCAAAGAGAGCATGTGCGAGAAAATTTAGAAGTCGTACTTGATAAGTAAATGCTAATTTTAAGAAGAACAATAGGATAGGGGTCACTGGCATTGTTTGTCATTTTCATTTATTTAATTTTTTTTTTATTTAAACAAATTTTGCTAGAAGTTTCACCAAATATATATATATTATTACACTTTTTTTGATAAGCCAAAAAAAATATTATTATATGTACACATAGTTTATGATATCATCATATGAATGTAATATATGGCAAATTAAAATTATGACACTCTTAGAAAATAATAATGTATTTATATTTTATCATAGGTGTAGTTTTTGTTCCTAAAAATAAAAATTAAAAAGTGCAATTTTATAATTTACCTTTTTTTTATTGTTATTTATTTTTACTAATTACATTATGATTCACATATATGTTATTTAGAACTTAAAACCTAGCATTAATGGTAGGGGAAAAAATCATAAGTGAAATTGTGATAAAATAGTTAAAATTTAATCAATTCTACTTTTTTAATTTTAAAAGTAATTGTTAATTATTTATTTAAAACCGTGCATCACACAGGTATTACGCTAGTATCACAAAAGAGAAAATTACACTTTAGTCGTATAGAATCTCTCTACCTGCTTGTGAGTCTTATTCATCTTATATTAATTGAGATTTTTTTCTCACTTTGAGAGTTTATTTATAAAATTTTGTATTATATTTGATATTCACTACTATATTACATGAATCAAATCTATAAAATAAAAATAAAAAAGTTACTAAATTTAAAACTTTTTGTTAGAATTTTAAAAGATAATTTAGCAAGTATCAAATGATAAGTGTTGTAAAGTAATATTTTAAGATTATAAAATAATCGCTCAAAAAGAGAGTGTAAAGTACAAAAAAAAAATTTAATTCATAAAAATACAAATAATTTAGGGGGAATATCAAAAAATTAGAAAGATGGTAAAATAATTTGAAATTCATGAAAGTACAAGTGGCTCATGCATTAATTTGTGCCAAAAAAAAAAAAAAAGGTTATATTTTCTTGGGGTACTTACGTGTAGGTCCTATTAACTAGACTTATTTATTACTGGTCTCTAAAAAAATAAATTTTATAATAAAATAAAAAAAGAGATTGATAAATTTATCATTATTTATTAATCAAAAAAAAAAAAAGAATAAATTTATTTAATATAATATTTTTAAAAAAAAAAAAAAAAAAAAAAATTTTTTATTTTATTTTATCAAATAAAATATTTATATGGGTAATAAGTCTCAAAAAAAAAAAAGAAAGTTTACCCTATTTTCTTGCATTTGAAATTATTTTACACTTTCTAAAAAAAAATTTATTTTACTATCTTCCTATTTTTTTGATATTCCCCCAATAATTTTTATGCATTAAATTTATACAAATAGTTATTGTATTTTCATAAACTAGCAATTGTTTTTTGTACTTCCCACATTTTTTATATTTTCCCAATAATTATCTTCTATTAAAATGTGATGTAAAAAGGTGACAAGTGTAACCAAATATTTTTGGTACACAATATTTTTTAGGTAATGTTCGGATTATTGTAATAAAGTGGAATAAAATAATTATTTTATCAAAATATTTATTCACAGGTTTAGTTGATTAAAAAATTAATAAATATTAATTACAAATGAAATTACCATTCACTATTGTAAGGGAATAATTATTCTACAAGGGAGCCTAAGATTACGGAATGACCATTTGAATGGATGAACCAAATAAAGCATTATAGGGTGTGTACTACACCTTGTTACGTTTTTTCTTTTTGGGATAATTATTACATAACTTCTTAAATTATGATAATTTGTGACCTGTGGAATAATTTTCTGCCTCGTATCAGTCTAATTTTATTTCTTAAACCCAAGGATCCGAAGTTTTTTTTTTTTTTTTTTAAATAATTAATTGGGAATAAAAGGATTAGATTAAGTTGGGTAAGGAAAAAAAAGGTCTGAATATTTTGAGTTATGAAACCGAATATGCCAAAAAAAATTGTTCATAAAGGGTAAATTATACTGATACAAAACACTCTCTCTTTTTTACAAAAACACTTTTATTTTTTTGTTTTTATTGTACAAAACAGTCTAAAAACAGTGAGAGAAAATGAGGATTTTATTTATAAAGGGTAAATTATACTGATCTCCCTTAAGGTTTGGAGAAAGTATAATAACTCATATAGTTTTAATATAATTATATTAAATTCTCTTGTGATTTTAATTTATATAACACTTAACTTGTTTCATCAATAATTTGTTAGTCATATAGGTAAAAATATTATTGTTATTTTTTTTACACGCAATATATACTTTACTTTGTTTATATGTATTTTTGCAACATTTGTATTGGTTTATGTCTATTTAACTTTACAAAAAAAGAGATTAGTTCAATTATATTAAAATTATAAAATATATTATATTTTTTAAAATTTTAAGAATAATTGGTATAATTACCCTTTTATAAAAAAGATAAAATGAATAATTTTGTACACAGAGAGTGCACCTAACACCATTTTGTTTTCCAGGAAACATATGTAAAAAAAAAGATTTTTTAAGGTTTAATGAGTGAACCTCTTTTTTGTTAGGGTAGATCCAAGAACCCCTTTTAGGATTTTAGGGTTCTAATGCAAATTAATTTCTCTCATTTCCGGGAATGTGAATTGTTAAACACATTTTTTGTTTTTTTACGTGTGAAAAAACACATTGATTAAAAAAATAAATTTTTTTTTTTTTTTAAAAAAAAAAAATAAAAAAAATTTAAATCTTGAATCTAAAATTATAGATTTCATTATTTTGCATCAATAAAAAACTAGATATTGTTCACACACTCTTTAAATGTGTGAATAAAATCAAAATTTATTATAGATTTAATAATGTTACACTTACTATATTTCTATACCATATTAGAATATCTCTAATGAAGAGGCCATCTCACAAATTAGTGCCAGATTTATTGGTTTTAAAAATAAAAATAAAAAATCACTTTAAACAACTTTGGTGGAGCTATTAATTTGACAGAGTCAAGCGTCATACGGATTGCTTATTGTGATTTCTTAATTTTTTATAAAAAATATATAGGGTTTATTACATTAACGGTCATTATAGTTTGATATTTATTTCATTTTGATTTCTAACTTTTCAATTGTAACATATTTGATCATGAATTTTGAATCTTGTTTCTAATAAGGACAATTGAAGATATCATTAGATTTTTCAAGGGTAAAATCGTCAATTTGATAAAATATAAACTAATTTGATAAAAATAAATGTCAAAAAAATATTTTTGAATTTTTAAAAATTAAAACTACCCACTAAAAATAAAATTATGTAAAATTGATAAATCTTTTAGAAATTTATTTATTTATTTTTTTACCAAATTAATTTTTATTATGTGTTTGGATGATGATCATGTAATAGGTGATTATTTTTATTTTTATTAAATTAGTTTCTATTTTTTCAACAGTCAAATATGATAACAACCTTGATACCATTATTAAACTAATCTATTAAATCAAAAAATTCAAAACTAAAAATATTTCATATGATAACAACCGTGTGGGTGTTTGGAAAGTTGCTATTTTAGTAGGTTAAAATTTTTGTGTTTAAGAAGATGATTGAATTTTTTTGTAGTTAGATGTGATATTTGTGAGAGAAAAAGTAAAATGATTATGAATTTGATGTGACATTCTGTTTTATTAGCTATTTTAGCATATTTTGTCTTTTTGTGAATTTTGGCCTAAATTGGGCTAAAATCTCACTTCCCAAATAGCTCTATTAAATATATCGATTACACATTAAAAGCCTAACAACCATCTATTACATAATCATCATCCAAACACATAAAAAAAATCAATTTTATAAAATAAATAAATAAAAGATTTAACATTTTTACATAATTTTATCTTTGGTAGTTAGAAATAATTTTTAAAAATTTAAAAATATTTTTTGATATTTATTTTTTGTCAAATTAGTTTATATTTTATCAAATTGACAATTTTACTCTTAAAATTCAGCAATGGTATGTTCAATTGTTCTTATTTGAAACAATATTTAAAATTTAGGATCAAATGTGTTGTAATTGAAAAGTTAACGATCAAAATGATGCGACCCCCATTATAGGGACTATTAGTGTAATTTGTCCAAATATATAAAAGAGTAGAGAGGTAATGTGACAGCTTGTAATAATAAACAAAGGGACATTTACACATAAATCTTATATTTCATTAAGTCCTAATTAAGATTTTTTAGACTTTCAAGTTATATTAAAATTTTAATAGTCGGAATTGCCCTTTATACAATGACTGTTCATCATTTATAATTTATCTATAAAAGACATGATAATTTGACATTTATTTTGATTTTTATAATTTTAAAATATCAACTTTCAAATTGAAAAAACTTTTAAAAAAAATATATGTGAAAAAAAAAACTAATTTTTTTAAAGAAATTGAAAAAACTGAGTTATTTTTTTATGCATAACTAAAAATTTTGTATTTATAAAGGATCATGATAATGGAACATTGATATGCAAAACTGAAAAAAAAAATGATAATATTCTCAGTTTTAAAATTGAAAAAAAAATGATAATATTCTCAGTTTTATTGAATAGTTGAATCAAACCAATAAGTAGAAGAACAAAATATTCAATCTCATGCTCTATTTTTTTATCAGTTAATGAAACAATTATTTAGAACACTATTATACAAAATTGATAATGTTCTTAATTTTAAAAATTAAAAAAAATTGATAATATTCTCTGTTTTACTAAATAGAATTTATTGATTCAAATTTTTTTAAATAAAACCTGAATTATGATAATATTTATAAATAAAACTTTTAAATAGTTAACTTATAAATAAATAATAAATTTAACACTATAAAAATAAGAGATTGATAAATTTATCATTATAAATTTATTTTATCTTTATCATTTAATAAATTTATCAATAGAATAAATAAATAGGTTACTTATTTAGATTGTTATCAAACACCTCTCAATCATTTAGTCCTCCGTTTGCAGTGTTTTTTGACTACTCTCTATTTTTCTATGTCTTCTTATAAAAAATTAAAAAATTAATTAAAATAATCACTTTTTAAAGAATCGCCAGTGTATGTAGTGGGGAGGACCCATTGTAGTTTTGTATCATATAATCATAATCATATTATTCTCTTACATAATAATACATGGTACTTAAATATATCACACTTTAATATTTGGGTAAATCAAACTCACTCCCTTAAAGTTTTTATAAAAAATATAATTAATTACACACTTTTGATATAATTATATTGATCTTTTTTAAAATTTTATTTCACATAACAGTTAAGACGTTTTCTCATGATTAATTCATCAATCATATGTATAATCTCATTTCTACTAAAATATATATTTATTTTTGTTTAATTTAGTATCTATCTACCATCACTTTAGTTTTATTAAAAAGAAAGTCATTATAATTATGTCAAAAGTATAAAACTAACGATATTTTTTTTCAAACCTCAAGAGAGACGAGTGTAATTTACCCTTAACATTTTTATTGAAATATCTATTTGCTTCCTAAATTAACAAACACTTTAATATATAAAATTAGGCACAAGTTTTATCACGTTTGCTAGAAAACACACAATTTAGCGAACATTTTTAACATCTCTAAAAGATGCTCTACTTACTATTTTATTTATTCAACAATGATTCATATCACTAAAAAAAGCACCACTAATAGCACTAATGCATTGGGAATATCAAAAAAAAAAACAAAAAAACAAGGCATAACCCACTGCCACATCATTAATGCTCCTCCTAGTGCTCCCATTTTAGTGCTTCCAGCCATTTTTCTTTATTTATCAACACAACATTAATATAATGAGCTTCACTATTATTAATAGATTAGGGTTGAACTTCTCTCATATTGAGATATCAACATAAGAGAACTTAAGGGGCGTATAAGGCCCATCACGGGTCCCATTTCGATAATCCGAGACTTTCATTTTGTAAGACTCTAATGTATATTCTTCATGAAAAAATTAGTTCAATTCAACAATCATAATTTTTTCATTTTATTGTATTTGTTTCCGAAAAAATGGACGGTAAATATTTTTTAAAATAGACTATTTATTTTTTTAGAGATAAATGCGATAAAATAAAAAAAGTTATGATTATAGGATCATCTTAAATTTTTTTATGAATAATATATATTGAGGACCTAACAAAATAAATTATTTGGATTATCGAAACGAGACCTATAATAAACTTTATGAGTCTCTCAAATTCTTTCATGTTAAAATCTCAACGTAAAAGAAAGAAGTTCAATGTTATCCGTATACAGAAATGATACAGATTCCTTTTTTTTTTATCCCCACAACTCCCACAGACACATGTCAGCCAGAGATAGGAGGAAATAAAAAATAAAAAAAAAAGTTGGCCAATCAAAATGTATTAGGGGTGATAGGGTTCCCAAAAAGGGTCCTAACCTTTTTCCAGTTGTATATCTTGAATACAACACAAATAACTAAGGTGGTGTTTGGGAAGCAAGCTGGGGGCTAAATTAGCCACATAAGGACAAAAATGGCTTATTTAGCCAAAAAAGGACAAAAGATGCACAGGAAAGAGGCAACAGGGAGAATCTATTTACACACACATATCTCTCTCTCCAACACACTCTCTCATTAAGTGTGTATGGAGGCAACAACACTGGACAAGCAAAATTTACGAAACTACCCCATGAAAGAGGGGCATGCGTCCTTTCACACAAAAAAGTAAAAAAAAAAAAAAAAAAAAATTATTTAAATTTAGTTTCAAGTTATGTGTTTGGTTATGAGTTTTAAAAATAAATTATTACTTACGTTTTATTTTATGTGTTTGATTATGATTTGAGTGTAGAGTTGTTTTTAAATTTAAAATATTAACATTTTTAATAATTTAAATTAATTGAATATTTAAATTATTTAAATTTTTTTGTTAAAATAATTTTATGAATATTTAAATTATTTAAATTTTTACGATTTAAATTTTTTGAATATTTATTGTAATTTTTTACTTATTAAATTTTTTAGATTGTTTACATTATTTAAATATTTAAAATAAAATTGAAGGTAAAATAAAAATTAAAACTCAAATTAAAATAAAAATTAAATTAAATATTTAAAATAAAATTACTTAAAATACACAGGACAATAATATAAAACCTCACTTTTTTTTTTATCATTTTACATAAAATGAAAAAAAAAATTAATGTATACAAATAAAAAAACATTACAAATAAAAAAATGACAAAAACGTAAAAAAACCTCACTTTTTATCATTTCACGGAAAATGAAAAAAAAATTAAAATAACAATAAAATAAAAAACACATGAAAAACCATTTGCAAAAAAAAAGAAAAAAAAAAACTTAAAATACATAAATTATTTAAAAAAAATACACCTAATTCAAAAATATTTAAAAAATTACAAAAACATAAATTCAAAAAAAAAAAAAAAGAACGACAAAAATAAGCCTTATCCAAAAAGAAAAAAAAATAGAAATTACCATTTGCCATGTAATTTATAAATAAATAAAACACATGAAAATCCATTTTTGAAATAAAAAACATCATAAATATATTTTAAAAAAAAACATAAAAACATATATTATCATTCGTCACGTAATTTACAAATAAATGAAACACATAAATAAAAAAATGTTATTGTATACCAATAAAAATAAATAAGGCAAAAAACGTAAATTAAAAAACAAGAACTAATTAATGTATAAAAAAATAAAAATGACAAAAACATAAATTTAAAAAAAAATAAAAAAATAAAGAAAAATACGGCAAATCCAAACCCAAAATAAAAAAATAAATATTTTACCAAAATACGCCAAAATAAAACCCAAAATAAAAAAAATTAAGCAAAATATGCCAAATTCAAAAAAAAAAGAAAAAGAAGTTAGCAAAAAAAGCCAAATCCAAACCAAAAATAAGAAGAAAAAAAAAAAAAAAAAACAACAACAACAACAACAAGGGCACTTTGGTAAATGAACAGGAAGACATCTCACCAAAAAGTCAAAAAGTCAAAAAAGCTAAAAAACTAGCCCACTTTCTAAACAGAAGCTAAGCAATAATATTTGAGAGCTCTAATACAATTTTAATGATATAGAGAATATCTATGTAAAGATCGGGTCCACACTCTTTTCACTATCTCTCTCTATTCCACCTCATTAAGCTCTATTTAAAATTCTTAAATTAGAGGCTGCTTAACAACTAAATTGACACATTAATTAATAAAATAAGATCAGTCATTTCTTTGACCTATTGTCATTGTCATTGTTTGGGAAGTTACATGCATACAAATCAGAGAACCTGTGAACTTATGACTACAAGATACAGACGGAAAAAGAAATAAATCAAATACATTAGTAATCTTTTTAGTGTCATTTTCAGGTGAGTGGTGAAAGGGATAGTTGGTATGGTATGTCTCTCCCAGGTTGTCATTTAATTATAAATTTGAGTAAAAATTTAATAGTGTTAGAAATTCAAAATTTTTATTGAAAATTTTTTCCAGAATAAGTAATATATAATTTTGATTCATTTTAAATATGGTTCCATTATAAAAAAAAAGGGTAAACTACCAATAGGTCCTACTTTGGAGACTTATTACCCAATAAGTCCTACTTTAGAGACTTATTACCCATTAAGTCCTATTGATAAATTTATTAAGTGATAAAGATAAATTTATCAGTCTTTTATTTTTATGAATAAATTTATAGTGACAAATTTATTAGTCTCTTTGTTTTTATGAATAAATTTTTAGTGATACATTTATCACTCTCTTATTTTTATAGTGTTAAATTTATTAGTTAGGACCTGTAAGTAAATAAACCTAGTTAATAGGATTAATTGGTAAGTACCCCTAAAAAAAATTGAATCTAAAACTACACATCACAATTTGAAATATATTACTTGACATTTTTTTGTTGTCTCTATCTTTTCTGGTATAAATTTATTACAAGTGATAGATGGTGTTTGCCCTCAATCTTAGGTTGCAATTAGATTTTAAATTTGAGTATAAATTTGTAAAATTAACAGAAACGAAGGAAAAGTGACAAAAATTAACTTTTATTTATGTCACTTTTTTTTTTTTTTCCCCTTCTTTTCATTTCTCTTCATAAGTACTTATATAAATTTATAATTCAAATACAACTTTAGAATATTAATTTTTATCAAAATATTAACAATAATATTGTAACACTCCAACTCTTCACATCCTGTACGGATTTGATCTTCTCAGTGGGTCACTCATCCCAGAACTACTCCAGCCTAAGCACGCTTAACTGGGGAGTTCTTCTAGGGATTTCACTACTCAGGAAAATGCCTCAATGCTATATAAGGGTCTAGATTTTTACTTTTAGGGCAAATTACATATACCTCCCTCGAGGTTTGGCTAAATTACAAATACTCCCCTGTGGTTTGAGAAATTACAAATTCCTCCCTGAATGATATATTTGCATAACAAATTAAGGGGTAATTTGTTATGAAATTTAAACCTTAGGGGGCAAATTATTATGAAAATACAAACCTTAGGGGGTGGGATGTAATTTTCGAAACCTCAGGGAGGTATCTGTAATTTAGTCAAACCTCAAGGGAGGTATATGTAATTTGCCCTTACTTTTTTATAGCCCAGGAACTTCCCATCCATTCCCGATGTGGGACATCGGGATCTTACAATCACACTCCCTTAGGGCTGCACATCTCCATGCAGTAGCTTGCTAGTTCACAAGCCCACTCACATGCACCAAGAGACGCTAGGGGCCCACACTCGGTACTCCGGAGAGTCGACTTTGATACCATTTGTAACGCCCCAACTCTTCACATGTCATCGATATTGTCCGCTTTGGCCATGCCTTCACGGATTTGTTCTTCCCAGTGGGTCACCTATCCCAGAACTACTCCAGCCTAAGCACGCTTTACTAGGGAATTCTTCTAGGGATTGCACCACTCGGGAAAAGGCCTCGATACTATATAAGGGTCTAGATTTTTACTCTTATAGCTCAGGAACTCCTCCTCCATTCCCGATGTGGAACACTGAGACCTTGCAAATATTGTTGTCGATAATAATAGGATGAATTTGTTATGACATTTTAGATATCGTTGATTCATTGATGTGATATTAATGAGTTGGTTTTCCACATAAAAGGTGTGGTTGATTAAACTAATGAATTGATCAATGTTAATGAGTTTATTGAGTGATAAAAATATTATGATAAAATTTAACGTCTTGAGTTTGAGTCTCCCAACAGGCTATTGGAGATTTGGTAAGTTGTAACAACCCTCGTACTGATTACCGTTAACCCACTGAATTATATACTGATTACCATGAAACTGAACTCCTAATGACTGATAAGTGAACTGGATGAACTACTGAACAAACTGAATGAAACTGAAACTGAAACTGAATAAGTTTGTCTATTGAATTGCGTGTTGCATCTGTTTGAGTGTATGATTATCTGTTTGCATTTTATGTTTAAACTGCTAATTGAAGGCCTTATCGGCGGCCGATTTAGAAACCGTTTGATGTTTTGTAATCAGCATAATATTTGTGATTTTATGGTATTTTTATCTGAAAATTGATTAGGATTGATTAAATTAGATTAAACGAGTTAATTGCAAACTTAGGCTTATTTACGGAAATGCCACTTAGTGGCCACTAACACACACACACTTAGAGACCTTGTACATGTTGAATTAAACATTTCATCAGCCATTTCTTCCTCCATAGCCGACCAAAGAAGAGAGTGAGGGAGAAGAGTGAGAGTTGGACTCAAATTGTAGATTTTGGCTAGAATTGCTTGAAGATTGAAGTATATGTGCATAAATTGAGCTTCTAGGCAAGAAATCAACACTTTAGGTAAGGAATTCATTGTCATCTTGTCATCCTTAAGCTCCATCTTGCATGTTTCATGCATCATTGCCTTGTTTGAAGTTCAAGAATGTTGAATTGAAGATCAATTGTTGCATGCATGTAGAGATTAGTGAATTTGGAGTTGAATTCATGCTTGAATTGTACATGCATGTCCATGTCTATAAATTAGCTCATGTTTTCAGAATGTTTTCCAACTTTTGAGCTCTCTAGAGCAAGATTTAAAGCTTGAAATTGGTTTAAAGATCATGCATGTCATGTTTTGAAAGTATTCTGGAAAATGGTTTGAAATTGAGTTTAATTGAAACACCCTTGGGCCTTGATTTCTTAAATTGAGTTTCAAAACTTGTTATTCTATGTGTTTGAAAGGGTTTTCCAGAAAATGGGCCCAAGAGGATCGAATTTGGAGCATCGAAACTTGGTTTGAAACTCAGAGGTTGAATCTGGATTTTCCAGATTCTGGACGTCCGCTTCGGCGAAAGTGCTTCGGCGGGAATGCATGCTCCCAGTATTTTCTTGCATTGCTTCTGATCCGCTCGGCGGATTTTAACGCTTCGGCGGAAAATCGAGCATCCAAAGATTTTTGCACCTTTCATCATCGCTCGGCGGAATGTACGCCGAGCGTGGGCCTTTTGTGCTTGTCGCTCAGCGGGAAACTTCGCTCGGCGGAGGCCTGTTCATCAAAAATTCGAAATTGTTTTCTAAGTGCATTTTTGCATCCTCATCGCATCCTAGGCATTCTTAGGCCTAGTTTAAAGCATCTTAATGAGGATGTAGACATAGAACCACACCGAGGAATTTAGGGATTTAATTATCATCCTTTCCAATTGTAAACTTAGTGTGTGTTCTATTTTGATTGACTGTTTAGGGTTGACTCTCGGGGACGCGCTCTAGCTACTGATAGCCCAATCACTGTGAGTAACAGTTGTGTAAAGATATGTTCAAAATGGTTATCTTTTGAATACTGTTTCTGAATCGATGTTATTCTTGAATGAATGTATGTCCTATTTCGAATCAGTGGCATCCTTAGCACCTCTGTTATTGGTATTCTGAGCTCTGTCGGTTTCCTTGTGGAACCATCTTGATTGATGGCCATCATTATTGTTGGATGCATAAGGCGGTCCTTTTGGACCTACTGTTTATAGGCTAATGGATGTACCACATATGACTGATTGACTGAAATACTGAAAGATTGAAATACTGTATAATGAATTGATTTCACTACTGTAAGGGACATTCATTCATAACCTCTTTACGCTTTATGTTATTCACTGGGCTTTAGCTTACTGTTTATATATATATGTAGGTGCTCAGCCGCCAGACCGAAGCTAGGAGCGTGGGATTGGTCCCCAGTTTTGTCAGCCAACCTATGTGCCTCACTGTGAGGTTCCGAGACGCCATGCCATGGCTTGGGGTGTTTTTGTGTCCCCACTAGTCTCCCTCTTGTTTTGTCTTTGTTATGCGTTCTTTGTATAAACTGTTTCTTTACCTTGTTATCGAGGGGTTGAGTCCCCGTACTGATTGTCTGTAATGATTGTGTATACTGTACTGGTTTGAATGCATAAATGTATGAAAAATGTTTTTGGCATACAGATTAACACAGCTCCATGGACACTAGCTTTTACTGTTTTGGCTTCCGCCAGGCCCTGAACTCTGTATTTACTGTATTACTGATTGGCAGGCCTTTGGTAATCTCGGATTACTGGCCAGTTACGGTGCTAAACCCATAGGGCCGGGTTTGGGTCGTGACATAAGTTGTTAACTTCAGAGCTTTTAGAGATTAGTTCTCAACTGTTTAAATACGAGATAACCAGATGCAATTGGGTTAGACCAAGCGGGAGATATCTTAAATTATTAAAAAAAAACAAAAACTAATGAATTAACCAAGGCCTTTTGTCACAATCCGCTCTCCGTACCTAAGGGTTAAGTATCATGATGGCCAGTAACTGAAGTTACCTCCGGCCAATCTTAAGCAAATCAATAAACGCGAGCGGAAGTAATATTTAAATGAGGGTACCAAAATAATCATTAGAGCTTTTATTTTTATTACAAAATGTATTGACCAAAAAGGCCGATATTTACATATACAAATATCAATAAAAGTGATGTGTGTGTCTATTCCACAGCCCCGCGTCTAACACTTTCCAAAAGGTATTTCTGAATTGCATTGTTTCCTGAAAATTGGTAAACAACTATAAGCACATGGCAGAGTGAGAAATATTATACCAAGAATATAAGGGACACAAAATAACCATGGATAGTTAGTTAGGCCAAAACATTTAGGATAATTTAGTCGGAACAAATAATTTTTTAAGTAGCAAAACTGAGATTAAGTAAACAAATCATTTAAGTGGCAGAAATTGAAATACAGAAATTATGTAAGTAAATGATCATAACCACGGTACAGAACAGAACAGAACAGAGGTTACAGAAGTGACAGTCAGAACAGAGGTACGAATTCAAGAGGTGACTCGTACGGATTCTAGAGGTGGCTCCCACAATAGTGTAGCACTTAGCTTCGCACAGCACTTAGTTCCGCACAAAACAGAGGTCAATGGATCAGAGGGCCACAAAGTAACCAAATAGAGGTTAATAGTTATTTAAGTTACCCAAGGCGTGGGACTCCCGTGGTGATACTTACAAAACATAATTATATATAAGGTTATAGTCAAATATTCTTTAAAATATAAACAAACATATCCATTAGCTTCCTTTTAAGCAAATAGGGTTTAGAAGACAATCCACGTAACTGAAATCTTTATAAAATATAACTTTTATTAATATACTAATAAAACATAACTTGTATAAAATAGATTTTGATAAGTCAAAATATATGTAAAATACATTTTGGTGACTCAAGGTATAATATAACTCACCTAATTTTAATACCTTACTCTTTCTTTCCACTACTAAAAATTCTTTCAGTTTCCATTATTCTTTCCTTCTTCCTCTCTTTTCTTTCTTTCCTTTCTCTCTTTCTTTTCGTCGTTCTTTTCTTTTCTTTCCTTTTCTTTCTTCTCTTTTCCTCAGGTGGAACGGCTCCTCTCTATTTATAGGGCGAGAAAGCAGACGTACCCGTGCTCAGACTCGATTAATAATTATATAGATTCGTTCTTATTTTTAATAAATACTTAAGGTAATTATCTTTTGATTTAATATTTTAATATAATTATATAAATTAATTAATTTCTAATTAAATTACACTTCATCGTATATCAACAGAAAATAAATTATTTATTTTATTACCATACCTATTATTATTATTATTTATTATCAATATTATTATTATTTATATTTTGACCCCTAAACTTTTACTAATTATATTATTTTACAAAATTACACATAATAATATATAATAAATTATATATTTTTCGAACTGAGATTAAATAATATTAGTATAAATTCTACAGAATAATTAAAAATTTGAGTTGTTACAATCTTCCCTCCTTTTAAAATTTCGTCCTCGAAATTTGTTATATGTGTAAGCTATCCACTACGCACTCTGATAAATATATATTAGATGATTAATCTGATAAAAAATATTACTTCAAAAAAAAAAAACTTTATCAAAAATAACTCACTGTCTAGTTATTAAAAATTATTTTGGGCCAAAATAAGAAATAATGAGAGACTTTAAAAAAATTTTACTCGTTTTGTTTACGATAAAAATAAATAAAAATAAGAACACAATGACATAGTTATATGCAAGAATTGAAAATTTTGAGATGAACTTTTCATTGATGGGAAATATTTTCAAAATTAGTATCTGTATAATTTGAACTCACTTTCAAAATAATTTTTTTTTTGAACATTGAACTGAAAATTATATGTATTTAATTATATTATAATTTTGGTAGATGCTTGAGCCCGACATCTTTCTTTTCTTTTCCTTCTTTTGCTATAACAAATATAAATTATATCTAATATCCTTCACAAATTAGGTAGACTAAAAAAAAAATTTATTATATATATAATCATATAAAATTATAATATAATTAAATCGACGAATAAAATATAATAATTCAGTATTAATTACCCTCTATCTAATTTCTTAAATATACGTGTGTCCTATGCTTCAATGATGAATTTTTTTTATATATAAATCATTACTCTGATATCATTTGTCACGATCCGCTCCCCGTACCTAAGGATTAAGTATCGTGATGGCCAGTAACTGAAGTTACCTCCGGCCAATCTTAAGCAAATCAATAAATGCAAGCGGAAGTAATATTTAAATGAGGGTACCAAAATAATCATTAGAGTTTCTATTTTTATTACAAAATGTATTGACCAAAAAGGTCGATATTTACATATAAAAATATCAATAAAAATGCTGTGTGTGTCTATTCCACAGTCCGCGTCTAACACTTTCCAAAAACTATTTCTGAATTGCATTGTTTCTTAAAAATTGGTAAGCAACTATAAGCACATAGCAGAGTGAGAAATATTATACCAAGAGCATAAGGGACACGAAATAACCATAGATAGTTAGTTAGGCCAAAACATTTAGGATAATTTCGTCGGAACAAATAATTTTTTAAGTAGCAAAACTGAGATTATGTAAACAAATCATTTAAGTGGCAGAAACTGAAATACAGAAATTATGTAAGTAAATGACCATAATCACGGTACAGAACAGAACAGAACAGAGGTCACAGAAGTGACAGTCAGAACAGAGGTACGGATTCAAGAGGTAGCTCGTACGGATTTTAGAGGTGACTCCCACAATAGTGTAGCACTTAGCTCCGCACAGCACTTTGCTCCACACAAAACAGAGGTCAATGGATCAGAGGGCCACAAAGTAACTAAACAGAGGTCAATGGTTATTAAGTTTTCCAAGGCGTAGGACTCCCGTGGTGGTACTTACAAAACATAATTGTATATAAGGTCATAGTCAAATATTCTTTAAAATATAAACAAACACATTCATGGGTTTCCTTTTAAGCAAATAGGGTTCAGAAGATAGTCTACGTAATTGAAATCTTTATAAAACATAACTTTTATTAATATACTAATAAAACATAACTTGTATAAAATAGATTTTAGTAAGTCAAAACATACGTAAAATACATTTTGCTGACTCAAGGTATAATATAACTCACCTTAATTTTAATACCTTACTCTTTCTTTCTATTACTAAAGATCCTCTCAGTTTCCATTATCTTTTACTTCTTCCTCTCTTTTCTTTCTTTCCTTTCTCTCTTACTTTTCTTCTTTTCTTTCTTTCCTTTTCTTTATTCTCTTTTCCCCTAGTGAAACGGCTCCTCTCTATTTATAGGGTGAGAAAGCAGACATGGCCCGTGCTTAGATTCGATTAATAATTATATAGATTCGTTCTTATCTTTAATAGATATTTAAGATAATTATCTTTTGACTCAATATTTTAATATAATTATATAAATAAATTAATTCTTAATTAAATTATACTTCATCGTATACTAACAGAAAATAAATGATTTATTTTACTACTATACCCATTATTATTATTTATTGTCAATATTATTATTATTTATATTTTGACCCCTAAACTTTTACTAATTATATTATTTTAAAAAATTACACATAATAATATATAATAAATTATATATTTTCCGAACTGAGATTAAATAATATTAGTATAAATTCTACAGAATAATTAAAAATCTGAATTGTTACACCTTTGGCCTATTGGTTACTTGTGTAAGTATTACGTTGTCAGAGAGGTTGTGATTCAACTCAAATGAACACAAAGTTTGATATCTTTTGTAGTATTTTTTTTCTCTTTTGTAGGAATTTAATTGATCAGTTTAATGCATTACTGCTCACATTTATAATTAATCTCTGAATAAAGGTTGGGAGCTTGAATGAGCTCCCCCCGAATCCCCTGAGAGAGAGAGAGAGAGAGAGAGAGGAGGCCTCCTCATGCGCCCGGCGTCGCTTCGCGTCGTCCGATTGTCGTCCATGACTTGAAGCTCGGCGTCGCCTCGCCTCCGCCCCGCCTCCGGCAGCTCCTCCTCCGCCTCCAGCCCTAGTTTGTTGGCCCCCTCCCCCTCCCCTTCTCTTCTTCTTCTTCTTCTTCTCTTCTCTTCTTCCTCCCCTGTTTCTCTGCGTCTGAAATGGAAAAAAAAAAAAAACGAAACGACGTCGTTTCGGGAGATTCGGGGGAAGGGGATTCGAGCTACCAATCAAAATTGTTAATCTCTTAACGATTGGTACACACACCAAAAATAAAAATAAAAATAAATAAACTAATGAATTTATCTTCTTCTTCTTTTTTTATAGATTTAATTTATATAAAATAGTACAATAAAATCTAATGAATTACAATGATAATGATGAATTTATCTTTAACATTCTTTGTGTGTAATAATGTGTGTAATTTTTAAGTTTAATGATAAGAATAATAAAATAATAATAACAAAAAAAATTCAAATATGCAAGACCGGCTGAAGAGATTTGCCATCACATGCAAATAAAGAGGTATTTGAAATGATTTAAATAATTATATTTTTTAATTTTTTTATAAAAAATATAAAATATAAATTAAATTTAAAATGATATAATAAAAAAATAATATAACTTATACAAAATTATTATGACTCAAATAAAATAATATGTTAAAATAATATGTACTATTTTAATATGTACCAAACACCTTTAAATATGAGCTACGCTTATCCACCTTTCACGTGGCGTGTCCCAACGATGGTGATTAACATCATTAGGATCATTAGGGGTATAAAATATGTCAAATCAAATGACATTTAAATTTAATTCTTAAACATAATCATTACATCATAATGAAATTACATTTCAAAGTATGGCCATGACCATGTTTGTCATCCCTCTTACATGATGGGATTGAATTAAGAGTAAGCGTAAATATTTTGGGCTAAATAATAATATATGGATACAAAAAAAAAGTTAAAAAAATTAAAAAGTTAATAAAAAAAGTTTGTCATTTCAAAATCAAAATGTTAAAAAAGTCAAACAAAAAAGTTACATGTTAAAAAAGTCAAAAAAATTAATTAAAAAAGTCATTGTCAAACAAATCCTAAGGTGAGTTTTATCTAAACTTATTTGGTTGTAACAACAATTATGGAACTAACAATTCTACAGAAATGTTAATACTCGCAGAGGGTGGGATTACTAATCCTCTAGGAGAGGTGAGATTCACAATCCAATTATGTAAGATTGGAAGTAAAAAGACAAAACTACTCTAATTTTATAAAAATAATAAAGTACTCTTTTGTACAGTAAAGATTTTATTTTCAATCTATCAATACCACACTAATAATCTCATTATTCAATCTCATCGTACTCATAATTTCATCCAATCTAAGCCGTCAAACAAACGAGACCTATAAATAGAGGTCCTAAAATTTTATCTATGTGAGATATTTGTATCTATATTGTAGAAGTAAACCCTTTATTTTTTTTAATGCTCTATTTGATACATGAAGTGAAATGAGAAGATTATTCCTTAGACTTTTTTTATGAAATGATTATTTTTAATAATAGTGAATGATAATTTTATTTATTTATTTATTTTTTTAGTCCACCAAACATGAAAATAAATATTTTGATAGAATAATTATTCCACTTCACTCCATTTCAATTAATCAAACACTATCTTACCCATATGTCCTCCTAGATTAAAAGAGCAAAATTATCACCATCTCCAATGGAGTAGGTTTCTCGCCAATTTACTATGACTTTATTTATATAGATGTGATTAGATTAAATTAAGGTTCATAGAATTTTTAGTTATAGAATTATCAATTCCTTTTAAGTATATGTCATATCTCATATTCGGATTGATCTGGGATTAAGGACTGGGATTGACAAAATCCTATAAAATTTGTAATTTAGCTAATTAATGTAAACTTCTCTTTTGCACCTTCAAAATAAAATAAAATCTGAATTAAACCTCTCTTTAGTCCCAATTTTGTATCCTACACCATCTTAAGATTCAATTCCCCATATGGGGAATACCATATAGAGGTGAATTATTAATTTAAATCCAAATTTTCTTAGTCAAAGTCATGTCCGCCCATACAAATATTTGTATGGACCGAGTCTTATTGAGAGCATTATAGATTCATCTTATGTTCACTTTGATAATTCCAACAGTTTATATTTTAATATTTTTCGAGTAGATTATCAATTGAAAAAAAATTAATTTAATAATTACATATTTGGATTACATTTGTTCAATTAAGAGCATTGTAAGCTGATGTTAAGTCCACTTAAGTGAATCGATAGTTGTTCATATTTTAGCATTTTTCAAATATAAAAGATGAATTTTTTGCCAAGAATAATCTAGTGAAAAAAAACCCTCAGTCCAAACAAATTGTCAAAAATATGCAACACATATTTGTCACCATGTTTACATTTACATTTTACACAAGGATTTTTATATGAAGCCTTTCTTGCAATTACAACCAAACATTGAAAAAGTGGGTCCCATAATAAACAGAAAAATCCAAACCTGCTCTCCTTTCCTATCCTTTCCTGGCAACAAAACCTGTTACCTGTCACGCTTAGAAGATAAAGTTAATGCTGCTCCTCTTGCTGGTATTTCTCTGCATTATTATTAGCAGTACACTCAACAGTATACAATGTACACGTCAACCATTAAATAATTTCAGTGCCAACACTGACCTGTGAGCAACTTTCAAAGTCCCAATTAATTTCCCATTTGGAAACACCTGCAAAACTCAATTTATTATTGGGGACAAGTATTCAGTGTCACCAACAATACTATGCCTGTTTTAAAAAGTAGGTTGAAAGCTGCTTCTTAATTTTTAATCAATTTTAAGTTACATCAATTTTTTATATTTTTTATATATTTTTTATAAAAAATAAAAAAAATTTAAAAAATTAACTTTTAATTACATTCCCAAAACACTCCTATATAACAATATCACAAACTATTACCACCCATGACTTCTGTAGATCTCACTTGAGTTTTACAGAAATTAATAGTAGTGATGAATTTATGGCATTGTCAGTGCTGGTTCTGGGTATGGGCCAAAATAGACTCAAAAAATGGGGTTCTCTTCTATTATGGTTTAATATAATAGAAAGTTCAAACTAACTTAAAATAAATTGACCCATTAAAAAATTGAAAGGCCCATTCAAAAAAATTAACATTGTTATCCATTGAAAATAGATCCAAAAAAAAGGGTCCCCTCCTATTATAGTTTACTGTAATCTATTAGGTATGTTTTAAATCCAAAAAAAAATTAAGGAAGACCCAAACTAACTTAAAATAAATTAACCCATTAAAAAATTGAAAGGCTCATTTAAAATAATTAGTATTGTTATCCATTGAAAATGATTTTGCACAAAAACTAGATTATGCAAATATGATTGATTTATTTGCTTCTAAAAATGCAAGAAGAGAGAGGATCAAGCGACACTTATTAATTGTTGTAATGTAATACTAAGTATTTTTTGTGATTTTGACACAAATCTTTTATCTTTTATCTTCATTTTTTTTTCATTTTTTTTCTTTCAATGAAAAACAAAAAATGTGAAGGGTTTCAAAAATTTATTAATTAATTATTGCCTTTGGACCCCGACCTGGACATTGTCACTAGTGACATTGAAATTTTTTTGCATTATCGGACACTTGTTCACTTGTGTCTTCATTCGAAAAGTCTAATGTATTAAGAAATTAACCTAGAAAATAAATTGAGGGTGGAGATTTAAATAATGTATTATGGGTTTATATATAATAAATTCTAGGCATGTAGAAGTGTGATTGGTCTTCATCTTTAGGGGATTATAAAAGATACAAATTCAGAAAATTTGCCATGAAAATTATCTAGAAAGTGGGATATATGGTAGAGATTGAATTAATGTGTTGTGGATCATAGTAATGATAAATTTGGTCCACAAGTTAAATTTTGAGTAAATTTATAAGTATTTTTTTGTGGTTTATAGGGTTGCTGTTTAAGGATGCTTTCGAAATCTCAATTTTAATTTTTATGGTGTGACTGATAAAATTTTGCATAAACACTCTTGAAACTTCAGCAAATTCGGATCCAATCCCATGGCAAATTGGCTTTCTTAAAATTTTTAGTTCACTGGTTTCAAACCCCAGAACGTTGATAACAAATTGGCCGCTATATCCCATACATTTAGAGGGACAGAGAAACTTTAGAGGGGTCGAATTGTAAAATACCATTATAAGGTAAAAATAAAGCTTTGAAAAATTTGAAAGGTCATGTTAAAAGCAGCCTATGCTCTCAATAAGCAAAATAAAATGACAAAAAAAGTTAGATTTCGAAAGTAATTTTAATACATCTAAAAATATTTATACATTTTGCACACATTTGAATATATTTTTTACACATGTATCAATTAATGACAGTTTTATGGATAATCGTTCATATTTTAAAAAAATTCATCGCCCAATGGACGTTAGTTAAACATTGCAAATTGTCAAAAAAATTATTATTTTAATACACATGTTATATATTTTTATATATACTTATCATATATGTTAATACACTTTTTATATTACCATTTGCCAAATAAGAAGCTATTCATATTTGATGAAAATTTAAGGGGTAAAAAAAATGACAATGACACATAACATATGTGTAGTTGGAAGGAACATATATAAATGTAATGATGCAAAAAATGGTTACCAAATGGAGACAGTTTCCATCAAACAAGTCATTGATGTTATGGACCACATCAAGAATGCCACAAGGTCACTAAGGTTATGAGTTGTTGCATCCAATGTTGTTAATGTCAAACATATAAACTGTTTTTTTATTTTATTTTATAATTGTAATAAATAAAATAAAGCAAAATCAACATTTTTATATGTATCAGTTACTTATTAATAATCTATCTATCTATCTATCTATACTATTATAAAGTGAACACCTATTATGATGTCCTGAAGCTTTGTTTCTTATGCTGTCACGTGTGCACTTTTTTAATTTAAAATTAAAAAAAATTAGATAGATGAGTGGAAGGGATTTGAACCTTAGACTTATATCAAATGAATAACACTCTTACGACTTGACTAACACATAATATATAATAAATTTTTTATTTTATTTTCATTTATTTGAATAGTACACGCATCGCGTGTACCAACCGCTAGTATATATATATATATATATTGCGAAATATCACTCTTACTTTTAAAAAGACACATCACTTTTAATATTTAATAATTTGTAACACTTCCTAATATGACAATGCATAAAAAGTAATTGATATTCGAAGTATTAGAACAAATCCAACTTATACACTTTACTAACTATATTTTGAATAAATTGTTGAAAAATTTGGATATGTTAATCATGCTTTATTTTTAAACTTCTATTTAACTCTTTATTATTTTTTAAACCCTAAGTACTCTTATATTTTTATTTTTATTTTTTTTAAAAATCCTACAACTCATAAAATATTAATTATTACCATAGAAATTTACCTAGTATTGATCGGTACATCTGATACGATTAAAAATTTGGCCAAAATCATACTCTTCCGTGCTTATACCATTTTATTTTTTATACAGTATTGATACATATAATCCCATAACTTGGTATGGTACGATTAACAACATTAAGTTACATGAATTGGACCTATCATTAATTTGAATGTGGAAGTCCAAGCTGCTTCTTTGTTATAGTTGGTCCTCTACATCAATTTATCCTCATTTATTGTTAGGGAAAATGATGCTTGTCATGAAACTGATGTTGAAGGAGTCCAAATCATCATGTTAAGATAAATAAAACAAGAAAAATACTAATCACAGTATTTCGAATTGTCAACCGTCTTAATAGAGGTATAAAAAATATATAAATAATGAAATTTCTTGTATTATTTTTTAGCTTTATAATGGAAAATGCACTTCATTTCTTGTTCAATTTTTTTTCCCCCCCTGCAAATCATAATCCATACATAGTGTTACTCGGAGCACATGAGGGAAAAAAAAAAAAAAAAACTCTGAAAATGAGCAGAAGGACACAGTTTGAATTCAATAAGGTTGAAACTCTGTTTTGCTATTCCAGTTCGGTACATGAATTTGGTGAATGGAATAAAAGTAAAAAGTGAAAGAAACCTATTTTTCCTCATTTGGTCACTAATGATAGTATCGAGGAAATAAGAATAATATACGACTTGAGATAAATATATTTAGTTTTACATAGGATATTGAATGAGAAATTCGGAAAATGTTTTGTGAATAAATAAGAATTTGAGAATTCTTGTGAAACTATATTTTTGTATAATAGAAGAATGAAGAGAAATTTTGAGTTTCTTCAAAAAGTTGGGGAATTTTATATTACAACAATGCTACATACACCCAGTACGGAAGACCCCCACCCCCGGCGTGGCGTGGCGTGGGGTTAAAAAAAAACTGTTTTCTCCTCCAACCCCCGGGTGACACCTCACTGGGTGTCACCCCCAGCTGGGGGTAGAGATCATTTTTGTTTATATTAATATATATATATATATATATGTGTGTGTGTGTGTGTGTGGTGTTTTGGAAAGTTGATAAAAAATTGATTTTTTGACTTTTTTAAATCTATCTTTTTATGAGTAAAAAATATGAAAGGTATTGTGATTCAAAATGGATAAAAAAACTAAAAGTTAAACTGTTTTTCGCTTCCCAAAAGACCCCATAGATATATGGGAGCTGCTGTAGAGCTCTAATTAGAGCTTCTGCCGTACAGCTTTGATGAGCTGTCTAGGAATTTTAAAAAAAAAAACAGTAAAATAAAAGACAAAAAAAATAAAAAAAAAGACAAAATAAAATTTCTTTAAAAATGTATTTTTTAGAGGTCTACATCATTTTTCTAGGTACATATGCCTATCCAAATTCTTTAGCCTGTCCTGTGTCCTTAAGCATGTCACGTGGGCTAAGATAGTGATAGGACTATTTGACCAATTTATGGCAATCTCTTCCTCTTACACAATTTTTTTTTTTTTTTTTTTGGTTCGCCTTCCCTCTTACCTGTAGGCTGGATCTGAATTGAAAGGTTTTGTTCGGGTTTATGAAATTCACAACGAGTCATATTTTGATTATTTATACTCTTTTTTTATAGTGTCCTTTATATATATAATTTATAAAAAAAATTAAGTAATTCAATAATGATAACCTCTTCATTTTATAACATTTGTCACAAAAAAAGAAAATGAAAAAGAAAAAAAGATGGTCTCTTTTAAAAAGCATGCTTGTCCATTTTTGCAATGATAAATACAATAAACCAAACATATTACGATTATTAAATCGATCAAATTTTGTTATGAATGACCATTTAAAATGAATAATTCAGATTATCAAAATGAAACTTATGATGAATTTTATAGATCCTAACAACACTTTTCAGTCTAGATCTAGAACTTGAAAAAAAAGCCAAACGCTTTGATTAATCATTAAATACATATAGTCTCGTCTTATAATATCGAAGCTCTATGGGAATACCTTAACGGGACTGAAAAATATAATATTTTTTTCTTCTTTTTTTTAAAATTTTTAATTTTTAATTTTTTTTTTTTTAAAAAAAATGAGAATGATAGGTTTATAATAACTAAATTTGTTAACGATTCTTTCATAGTAGAATGGTGGTCCAAGTTTTGTTCTCCATGGGGCGCATACAAGGCCCATGTGGTATAGGATGGAACAACCAGCTAAGGCCTTTTTCAGTTGGAACTGGGCTTTAGAAATATTATTCTCCTCTAAAGAAAAAGAAAAAAAAATCTTTCTCAAACATTTCTAAATCATTGATTGATTGGGATTGTTGGAAATCAAAAACACATATCTCCTCTACTTTCAGATAATTATTTTTTTTTTCAATTTATTTAAATTATTTTTATCTAATAAATCGTGAGAAAAAATTACACCAAACAATTTAACAGATGCTGTCAAAATTTTAAAAAAAATAAAAATAAAAATAAATTATAAACAGTTCAAAAAAATTATAAGAAACAACCCCATTATGTTAAACGTATTCCAAGGTAATCTTATGTTACTTGCACTAGATATCATCTCTCTTCATCTTTGTGTGTATATATATATATATATATGTATATTAGTGGTTGAGACACATGCTATGCAATTTTAACATACTATAAGCAGCTCCAATAAATTTTACCATATTAGTCGCTACAAAGAAAAAAGAGTGGGTGCAAAAATTAAAAACTAAAAATAGTTGCTAGATGGCTGTTAATTTTCTTATTTATTGTTTGTAGTTGATGGAAACATAAATATTTGAATGATAAAAACAAATTGTGATATTTTTAAAATAAAAAAGACACTGTGGAATTTTACTTTTGAATTCACTACCAAAAATGTTCATATTATAAGTGGCATCTATACTACTATATATTAAGGAAAATGGAGTTTTTAACAAAGAGTATTGTGAGAGTTCCAAAATCTTATAATAAATTTGTGAATTTATTGAATTAAAAAATAAATTAAAAAAATAGTATTGGCTAGTCCATTAAAGTAATGGTTTTCAAAATATTAATAATTCTGTAATTTATAGTTTTCAAAATGAAAGATAAAAAATTATTTATTATCTTTCCAACTTAATCCTCTCCCATCGGTTTTTATTTTCTTTAAAAAAAAATTAAAACTTGTTTCTTACTATATTATTGTATTATTCATACCATATATGACTGTTAGATCCCTTAATCTTGTCAAATCCACAAACAAAACTTAAGTCATTGAGTTGTAATTTCCTTGCTGTTTTGTCTTGCTTGTTCGAGCGAAAAAGTCCTCGCTCGATCGAAGACTGCATCTGGCAAAAACCTGAGAGAGGTAAATGTGCGCTCGAGCGCAAGATGCGTGGCTCGAGGGAAACCACTTATAGAAATCACGCGAAATAAATTCCTCGCTCGAGCGAGCTTCATAGTCCAGGATTTCTATAAGTATTTGTTTTACTCCAAAACTAGGATTGGGTTTTTTAGATCTACTTTGAGATTTTCTAGATTTTCTTCTGGAGTATTTTTGTGAGTTTTCCTTGATAATTTGAATGAGTATTAAACTCATGAACTGACAAGCACAGATCAAGGAGGTTGATTGATTACATAAAAGAGTAGTCTTCTTCGGTGGATTCCGAAGATTCAAACGTAGAGTTTCAAAGAAGTTTGATTCTGTACGTAGTCGTTGATTCGACAAGTGAAGTTGTGGATTCAACTTCAGATTAATTAGTTCCGAGACGAAGGCTTGGTGAAAGAGTTACAGAAATTTTGAAGACAAATTGGATGAGTTGGGTAATTTGTTTGTTATCTTTGTAATCTTTCTTTCTATAGTAGTGGATTGATTAATGGCGTTTCGCCTGTGGTTTTTTATTACAATTGAAGGTTCTTTAATTGTGGTTTTTTCACGTAAAGATCGTTTGTGTCGATTTATTATTTATTTCGAAAACAACAAACTAAATCACTTTCGTAAGTGCTTGATGATTTAGATTGTGTATTTTGAATAATTGGGAATAAAAATATTTTAATCTTGATCTAATCACGAATCACTTAGAATTTTCAATGACTACTCTCAAATCTTTAAAATTCATGATTAAAATTAGGACCTTGACTATCTAAAAATTGGATTGATAGCATAAAAATCAACCAAATTCAGTCAACTTAACGTTAGATAATTGTTTCATATATAAATATATGTAACGACCCTCGTACTGATTACCGTTAAACCACTGAATTATATACGGGTTACCCTTAAACTGAATTGCTAATGACTGATAAGTGAACTGGATGAACTACTGAACAAACTGAACGAAACTGAAACTGAAACTGAATAAGTTTGTCTATTGAATTGCGTGTTGCATCTGTTTGAGTGTATGATTATCTGTTTGCATTTTATGTTTAAACTGCTAATTGAAGGCCTTATCGGCGGCCGATTTAGAAACCGTTTGATGTTTTGTAATCAGCATAATATTTGTGATTTAATGATATTTTTATCTGAAAATTGATTAGGAATGATTAAATTAGATTAAACTAAGTCAATTAAAGAGTTGGATTTAATTACGATCTTGCCATGGTGAGTGGCCTCTACCTAATCATCCTTGAGCCTTGTATACACTTGAACCAACTTATTTCCTCAGCCTTTTTCTCCTTGTTTGCCGACCAAGAAGAGAGGTAGAGAGAGAGGGACTTGTTCTTGTTGATTTGCTTGAGAATTGCTAGGAGACTTGAAGTATACTTGCTAATCTAGCTTCCTAAACCTTGTAATTGAGACTTAGGTAAGGATCTTGCCTTCTTAATGTTGTGTTTGAGCAAACCTTGCATGTTTCATGCATCATTAGAGAGCTAAGACATGAATTTGGTCATAAATGGTGAATTGAAGCTCAAATGTTACATGCATGTATATATTGATGAGTTTGAGTTGAATTCTTGGAGAATTGTCACATGCATGTCCATGTTGTTATCATAGTTCATGTTTCCTCATTGTTTTCAAAGATTGGAGCTCATTTGAGCTAGTTTGGAAGCTTGAAATTTGTTTAAAGTTCATGCATTGCATGTTTAAAACTTGTTCATGAAATGGGTTTGAATTTTGGATTTAATTGAAACACCCTTGGGCCTTGATTTCTTAAATTGAGCTTTAAAACTTGTTATTCTATGTGTTTGAAAGAGTTTTCTAGAAAATGGGCCCAAGAGGATCGAATTTGGAGCATCAAAACTTGGTTTGAAACTCAGAGGTCGAATCTGGATTTTCCAGATTTTGGACGTCCGCTCGAGCGGGGAATTCATGCTCCCAGTATTCTCTTTGCATTGTTTTACAAATCGGCTGTGGCTTTTAACGCCGAAAGGAAAATCGCGCATCCAGCATTTTTGCACATTTCATCAGTCCGCTCGAGCGGCGGAATGTACGCTCGAGCGTGGGCCTTTGTGTGCTTGTCCGCTCGGCGAAACTCGGCCGAGCGGAGGCCTGCTTCTGAAAATTTTGAAACTGATTTCTGTGCACATTTTTGCATCCTCATCCCATCCTAGGCATTCTTAGGCCTAGTTTAAAGCATCTTATGAGGATTTAAGCATAGAACCACACCGAGGGAATTTAGGGATTTAATTATCATCCTTTCCAATCAGAACTTAGTGTGTGTTCTATTGATTATTTGCTTAGGGTTGACTCTCGGGGGCCGCTCTAGCTCTTGATAGCCCAATCACGTGAGTAACAGATTGTGTAAAGATATGTTCAAAATAGTTATATTTTGATTCTTGAATCAACTGCTTATTGAATTGATATTGTTTATTGAATGAATGTATGTCCCAGATTTCGATCAGACAGGCATCCTTAGCACCCATGTTATTGGTATTCTGAGCTCTGTCGGTTTCCTTGTGGAACCATACTGATTGATGGCCATCATTATTGTTGGGTCCGTTAAGGCCCGGTCCTTTTGGACCTACTGTTTATAGGCTAATGGATGTACCACACATGACTGATTGATTGAAATACTGATTGACTGAAATACTGAAAGATTGAAATACTGTATAATGAATTGATTTCATTACTGTAAGGACATTCATTCATAACCTCTTTACACATTATGTTATTCACTGGGCTTTAGCTCACTGTTTATATCTATATGTAGGTGCTCAGCCACCAGACCGAAGCTAGGAGCGTGGGATTGGTCCCCAGTTTTGTCAAGCCAGCCAATGTGCCTCACTATGAGGTTCCGAGACGCCATGCCATGGCTTGGGGTGTTTTTGTTTCTCACCGCTCTCATCAGATTGTACCTTTTGTATAGACTGCTTGATCAGATCATTATCGAGGGATTGAGTCCCCATGAATGTCTCAGAATGATTGTATAGAGTGTACTGTTTTGAACTGTCTGAATGCATAAGATGTTATTGACATACAGATTTTCACAGCTCAATGGACACTAGATACTTACAGAATTGGCTTCCAGCCCTCTACTACTGTTTGGTTGATCAGACATCGCTCAGAGGCCTTGGTAATCTCGGATTCTTGGCGATTCTGATGCTAAACCCATAGGGCCGGGTTTGGGGTCGTGACAATATACTTAATTATTCGCGTAAGAAATTTTAATATAAATATATAAATTTTTTACAAAAAAAAAAATTTAATAAACATACCAAAAATATGTGGGATAAGTAAGTGATCATGAATTTCTGTTTTTTAAAAAAAAGTGATCATGAGTTGGGTGTGAATGAAAGATAATTCTCCAAGAATTTAATTGTCGACATAAAAATTGATCTAAATCTAACTTCTATACTACCTTTAATGTTTAATTAAAGTACTATCACTCAAATTAGCTCATACTATTCAAAACGTGAGAAATAATGATATAGTTTAAACATAAATTTCAAATTGATTATTGGAAAAAGATTGGTAGCTCGAATTTGTGGCTCAAAAATGGCTCGAATTCGAAGACAGACAGAGAGAAAGGAGAAAAGAGGAAGAGGGAAGAGGGAGAGAAGAGAGGAAGAAGAGAAGAGAAAGAGGAGGATGGTCGACCGCCTGGGGCCAATCTCACCCCGCCCCACGATCCGCCGATCGTCGCCACCCAAATCCACCACCAGCCTCCGACCGGCCGCCTCAAGATCCGCCTTCTCCTCTCCCGAATAATATGCCCCCTCCAGTCCTCCTCCTCCTCCCTCCTCCTTGTTCTTCTTCTGCAAAAAAAAAAAAAAAATGTTGAGGAGAAGGGCTGAAGAAGAGAAAGAATGAAGAAGGAAAAAGAAGAAAAAAAAAAAATCGAGCCATTCGGGCTCTCCGTTTTCGAGCTACCTAGCGCGATCGTTAATTATTACCATTTATTTCTATTAATTGATTGATCAAAATTTTCGATTAGGTACAAAGTATGGTTAGAACAATGCCCATATTTTAGATTGATCTTGGGTAATATTTTCACACATAAATATACTTAACTATTCATGTAATAATTTTAAATATAAATAAAATTTTTTTATCAAAGTTTGAATTTTTTTAATAACTATGCATAAACATGTGCATATTTCTTATTTTATTATAAAAAAATAGTAACATATATTTATCTACTAATTTAATAAATAAATGTGTTGAGTGGTTCATTCTTAGGCACAGACTAAGACAATTCTCTAATAATCAAGTCATGGCTAGTAGGGCTGGGCAACAAATCCACCTGCCCACACAAACCGCCCGACCCTACCCTACCCTACCCGCAGCGCTTTGGGCGGTTTCGACGTAGGTAGGCGGGCGGGTGCGGGTCAAGAAATTCGCAAAAGATTGGGTTTGGGTCGAACCCGACCCGCCCGCAACCCGCATCTTTTTTTTTTTTAAAGAAAAAATAACTAGTTATTATTATTATTTTTTGCATTTTGGATGGATGGAGATAACTAGTTATTATTTTTATTTTTACATTTTGGATGAAAGTAAAATTTATTATATGGGCACTAATATACATTATCATGATCTAATGATATTTAAATTAGTGTTATTAGTTTGACTTTTATTTATATATATATAAAAAAAAAATCATTATATTCCATTAGTCTAGTAGACACAGTTAAATATGATATTTTGAATTGTCATTCTATTATCACATTATTGCATATTAAAAACTAAACAGTGAAGATTAATCCACTATTAAAATTAGTGTTACTAGTTTGACTTTTAAGGGTTTGTTTTTGCATATTTAAATTAGTGTTACTAGTTTGACTTTTAAGGGTTTGTTTTTGCAAGCTAAGGAGGAAGATTAATCCACTATCCTCAAGCATGGTTCCATATCATCTTATCTAACATGTGGACTATTTATTATGATCATGAATTGTATATCTTGTAATTTAATTTATAACTCTTCTAAAAATAAAAATAAAATGTGTTTAGAAAGTAACAAAAAATGTCAAATTTGCTTAAGTTAAATTTAAAAAAAAAAAAAAACTAAACCGCAAACCGAACCGCACCCGCCCGCACAAACAGCGAACCGCATCGCGGGGGGTTGCGGGTCCATTTTTTTCCAACTGTATAAGTGCGGGTCGGGTCAGTTTTGACCCGCACCCGGCCAAAACCAACCCGTGAGCAGCCCTAATGCCTAGGTTAAGATAAATGTTGAGTCAATTAGATTATATCACTTTTAATATCTAGCATAACTATAAATTCTCAAGTTAACCCTTCTTCTTTTGTTTTAGTGAATTATGGCATAGGAGAAACTTTAATTTTATGACTAAGTAGACATATTTTTAAACTTTTACAAAATAGACAGGGGATAGTTAATAAATTGATAAATATAATTTATTATATGATTGGGCCAGATTTAACATAAAAGAAACTAAATTACAAAACTTATAAGACAAAATGTGTTTATATTTTATTGTAATATAATTTTTATAATTTTATTGTACTTTTTTAAAAATATATTTTATCATAGTTTATTTACTTTTTATAAATAAATTTATGTTATTATTTAATTTAATTTTTTTTAGCTATTTATTCAATCTCGTATATATCACGGATATTATGTTAGTAATATTTAAAGCCTGGGGTCTTTTTACTTAAACATTGTGGAGATCACAACGTAGTTGGTAAAATTTTAAAAGGAAATTATTAAGTTTTGTTTTAATTTAAAGATTTCTATTGAGTCTAATTAAAGTTTCAATATGCACAATAAAATTAAATTTGATTTTTTATAAAGTACCCCATGTTATATCCTATGCTAATCGTACTCTTTCTAATGCTCAATTAAACTACACTACCACTGAGAAAGAGTTACTAGCTGTTGTCTTTGCACTTGATAAGCTCTGGTCCTACCTCATAGGGTCTAAAGTCATAATCTTTACTGATCATGCCGCTTTGCGATACTTACTATCAAAGAAAGAGACCAAACTTAGGTTGATTAGGTGGATTCTACTCCTTCAGGAGTTTGACCTAGAAATCCGAGACAAGAAGGGATCTGAGAATGTAGTTGCGGATCATCTCTCCTGAATCTTTATTGAGCACACGAGTGATCCCTTAGCCTTGCACGACTCATTTCCGGACGAGCAACTTCTTGCGGTATCAAACGTGACCCTCCCGTGGTTTGCTGACATAGTTAATTACTTGGCAGTTGGTCAAATTCCTCAAACTTGGTCTAAGCAAGATAAAGACCGATTTTTCTCACAAGTCAAGCATTATTTCTGGGAAGACCCGGACTTGTTCAAATATTGTCCGGATCAAGTGATTTGGCATTGTGTGCCTAAGAGTGAAACCCATAGCATTTTCACATTTTGTCACTCTCATACATGTAGCGACCATTTCAGTGGGTAGAAAATGGCCGCCAAGGTTTTACAATGTGGGTTTTACTAACCCTCTATCTTCAAAGATGCCCATAACTTCTGCAGAGCTTGTGAGTGTTGTCAACGCATGGGCTCTATGTCATGGCGAGATATGATGCTGATGACCCCTATTTTGATTGTTGAGATTTTTGATATTTGGGGCATTGACTTCATGCGTCCCTTTCCACCATCTTTCGGATTTGAATACATTTTGGTAGTTGTGGACAATGTCTCCAAGTGGATTGAGGCAGTGGCCACCAGAATAAATGACCATAAAGTTGTGGTTAAATTCCTTCATGAGACCATTTTTTGTCATTTTGGGTTCCCACGTACCATAATTAGTGACAGTGGCAAACATTTTTGCAACCAATTATTCGAGGCATTAGTGCACAAATACATGATCACTCATAAAATTAGCATTCCCTACCATCCCCAAACTAGTGGTCAAGTAGAGGTTTCTAATAGAGAAGTTAAACACATCCTCGAGAAAACTGTAAGGCCCGATAGAAAAGATTGGTCCATTAGGTTAGTTGATGCACTTCGGGCCTATCGCACTACATATAAGACACCCATCGGGATGTCTCCATATAGGATTGTGTTCGGAAAATCGTGCCATCTATTTGTTGAGTTAAAACACCGAGCTTTGTGGGCCATTAGGAAGTTCAATTTTGATATGGCCAAAGCTGGTGACCATCGGAAGCTCCAACTTAATGAGTTAGAGGAGCTTCACAATGATGCATATGAGAGCTCCAAAATTTACAAGGCTAGGAGTAGGGCATTTCATGATAAACACATTTCTTATAAGTCCTTCAAGCCTCACCAAAAAGTGTGGCTGTTCAATGCCAAATTGCAGTTGTTCTTGGGTAAACTCCGGCCTCGATGGGATGGCCCATATAAGGTTATTGAGGTCTTTCTAGATGGGGCGGTTGAGATTAAAAATCCACGAGATGGCATGACCTTCAAGGTCAACGGCCAAAGATTGAAACATTATGTGGATGGTATTAAGAAATGGGAGATAATTGAGGTTGTCCACTTGACAGACCCAATATATCTTCCATAGTAATTGCTTTGAATCTAGAAGACTTTAAATCCTCTAAGGGTGTAAATCCTTTGGTGTTAGCCGTGTCCGAACGACATCTAACGGTCTGGTATAACCATCTAACTATGTTTGTAGTGAGTTCCTAGGAAACCAGTTGAGACGGTGAAAACTAGAGTTTGAATAGCGAAGCCTAGAATGCAAAGGTTTTGAATTTCTGAGACTAAAGCCTGGTTTAAATACCCAAGGGTATGGAGATTGCTTCAAAACCACCCTAGCTTGAACTCTGTATGGCAGTCTCATAAGTCGAGTTAGCCTTAGGCGCCTTGATGCTGGATATTGAATCAATCTAGTTTGTCACCCTGTTGGAGAATAGGGAAAGTTACAAACATAGTTAGGGAAAAAAGTAGTACCCATGATTTTCGCGTGAAGATTATACCTTTGTTGCACATTTCGATGTTTTCGAAGCGTTATTTTCATTGCAGATGTGCAATGAAGGTAGAAATAGTTTGTACTTGTTTTGGGTTATGATTAGTTTAAATAAAAAAATAAAAAAAATCCCACACGTGCAGCCAAGTATTCAGTCTCCAAATTTGCTACTACGTTAAAAGCAAGTACGCGAGGTGGTACGGGTGTGCGTCCATATGTACGGCGTTGAAAAAAAAATTCCCGCACGTACGGCAAAATCCTCGCATATGTGTCAAAAGATTCATTCCACAAGTTTAAGCCTGCTTTAAACTTGTCTTCGAGCTGAACGACCTCCCCATTAATCTGACTACGGAGATTGACACAACTTATCCGACTTTCAGGCAGCGGGAATGGCAGCATAGCATAGCCCGCATCCCGCAACAAGTTGGCGCCCCGGTTGATAAGGCTCAGGACCCCGTCCACGACTAACCACCTTATCTTGCCTCCCCTGTGCCTCACCAAGGGGGCCCACTATACATGACTCACGAGGAGTATTTACAGCTTCAGTACTCTATGGATCAGGTCCACAGTACTCTTCGTGATCACCACTAGAGATTCTCATGGGGTTACGCACAGATTTTTAGACGCATCGAGGCTATTCTCAGGCGGCTTTCGACCAACTCAATGCCCGCCAGCTCGATATTTAGCAATCAATTGTATCACTGCAAACTGACTTTTACACATATCGAGAGTCGAGCCAGCAGCGTTTTGACCAGTTCCCAGGTGCAGGATGAAGCATTCAAGATGCAGTCATTGATGAATGCCTTGTTTGCCCAGCATTTCCCGCCACCACCGCCACCGAATTCTCAGTAGTACCGGCCTATCTTTTGCTTTGTCTTTTTTATTTCTATTTTTACTTTTAGTTATTTCTTCTTTCGTAAAAAAAATAAAAATAAAAATAAAGGAAAAAAAAAAGAGTAAAATGTGTGTGTTACTATTTGTCTACCTAGATATGCACTTACAATCTCTGATAATATTCTCTCATTTCTATTTACTTGGCTTTTACTTCTATTGAGGACAATGCCATATTCAAGTTGGGGGACGAGGGTATTTTCTTTTATGCATTTCTATTTGGCTCCTAATTCATGCTTATACCTGCTTTACTTGATTACACTACTCTACTTGATGTCGACTTATTGCTAGCAGGGTGATGATATTTGCATATGTTAATTGAAAAGCATAATAGACTTGTATGAAAAGGGTTTATTGAATAAATACTCGCATGTGATGTTTACGCTAGGATAGTTGTTTGTGGTTGTGATATTAGTACACTTATCATGAGTATGCTTTGACTCACATGAACACACTATCATAGTGGTGACTTCTTTATTATAATCTCTGGTGTACATCATTGATAATTGCTAGTGTTGTAGGAAAGAATAAATGACTAGCCTTGATTCTCAAAATAAATCAATATAAAAAAATAAAAATAAAAAAACGCTTGACTTATTTGGGTTCGTAACCTCTTTAACTCGAGGTATTAAGCCCGTAGGGATGTCTTCACACTTAGTGCCGTAAAACTGTCTGGTTTGGGAGTCATTGGCCCAATACTTAATACATGGGTTAATTAGAAAGCTTAAGGAACTTAGACATTGCACAATTACGGAAAATAAAGAAAAAGACTGGTTTGGATTTGTAGCATTTTCAACTCAAGTTATTAAGCTCATAGGGGTGTCTTCACACCTAGTGCCTTAAAACCGTCTGGTTTGGGAGTCATTGGCCCAATGCTTGCTACAAGGGTTGATTAGAAAGTTTAATGGATTAGGACATTACACAATCTTTCAAAAAAAAAAAAAAAAAAAAAAAAAACATTTTGAGAATCGTTGCAAAAGTTTAATCTTGGCTGTATATATTGGGGGTTATTATAAGTTACACTAGGCTATTATAGTGGTCTATTAACTAGTTATGGATATTGCACGTTATACCGAGGTTACTGATAATGTATGCTACTAACATTCACAAGTACATATAACTTGATTTGTGTAATATTGAATTGCGGTCTTTACTCAATAGATTCCTTCATGCTTGTCTACTGTGCCTTCAATGACTCATCATGTCTCAATATTGCACTGTAATGGCACATAAATTAATTCTTGAGTAGAGTAGTGTGATTGATTGTTGCTGGATAGATGTGAATATGTTAATGTTTGTGGGTATCATTTCTGAAAATCCTCACGAGACTTTACTCGTCCACTCGGGGTAACTCTAGGGTTTAAAGGCTTGTTGCATATGTTAAATGCAACCGTTCTTCCCACGAAAGAGAAAATAGCTAGATTTTGTTTTATTTTATTTTTATTGCTTGCTTGAGGACTAGCAAGTTGTAAGTTGGGGGATGTGATTAAGGCTGAATTGTGCAACATTAAGACTGTTAATTAGGATATCTTAACTTTACTTGCTTGTCAAACTATATATTTTATGTCTGTTTAATGTCAATTAGGTAGTACATAGTCGGAGCATAAAATAGGCAAAAATACAGAATTTGGAGAGAAAAGAGCTTCTCGCATGTGTGGAGGGTTTTCCCGCACATGCGTTGGCTTTTTCTGCACGTGCGGCCGTACCTCGAAAAAGTTTTAAACTTGTTTGAAAGACGGCAGAGGTATAAAAAGGCAAGAAAGAGGTTGGATTAGGTTCTGATTTTTTTCTTGAAGGAGAGAGAAGCTAGGGTTTGAAGAAGAGGATTCTCAAGCTTTCAATTCAACTTCCATGGGGTCTTCCACCTCTTCCACCTTTTCTTACTCCTCCATGAGTGTCTAAGCTCTTTCTTTCTAAGGTTTTGATGAAACCCTAACTATGTAATTTGGTTCTCTTTGTGTTTTGATAAAGTTTGAACAAATTGTATGGTGTTTATGAAATTTCAAATATTTATTTTTCATTATCTCTTTAAGTATTCTGTTTTTTGTGGTTGTTGAATGCTTCCCATACAATAATTTTTTTATTTCCCCATATTCAAGGTATGAGACAAATCATACCACGATGGACGAGTTGTGTAGTTACCCTAGTTTAGAGCGAACAATTTGTACTACTTGAGATGGTCCGTGCCCGTACATTGAACGTAATGATTTTCTTGATAAATGCTTCGAACTTGTAGTTACGAAGTATTATTCCGTTCGAACCATAACATAATTGAGTCTCAAATTGAAACCTTATTTAAGTAACTAGTGGTGGACTTATTACCCTAGGTTTTCCCAAAAATCAAAAAATTCCAATTTTATTTATAATTGCTAGTTTAATCACTTTGTTTGATTTACTTATTATTAGTTTATGAATAATCAATCTTTTAATCAAAATTAATTTAGGAATTTAATGATTAAATTAGTCTAATTTCACATTTGTCCTTGTGGATCAATACTTGGACTTGTCATTATTCTAAAAGAATTTGGTACAGTTTAGTATTTATATTTGGTGTGTATAACAACCCATCATGAATGTTCATACTAAAACATATGAATATGAATGTGAATGTTGACATGAATTCTGGAATGTAGATATTAATATTATGAACATTAACATTTGTATTCACATTCATATATTTTAGTGTGAACATTCACGTTATGTTTATATCCAAATGAAAGTTGAGGGTTATGGTTGTGTAATTTGATGCAATATTGATGTGAAACTTAACATCACCTTTATCACAATGTCATATGATGTGAACATTCACATTCATGTCATTTAATATGAACATTCACGTCATCACGTACAGTCAACATTTAGATGCATGAAAACTACCAAAACATAATGACAATCAATAAATAACCATATTTAATTTTGTGTGTGTAATATCGGTGGTGCTACATGCACCAATTAGTATACTAACTAATGTATCAACACGAGTTATGATATTACTATTGATCTCACTCATTATATAAATTATAAATACAAAAAACCTCTTAAATTATGCTACATCGTCATTTGTTATACCAGTTAGTACACTAATTGGTGCATATAACATTATTTATGTAATATATATCAACATTAAATAGTGGTATGTAGTTAATGCATTTTTTTTGAGTGAAGATATGGGGAATAGGAATGGTTTTGTTTTTAGAATAGATGGAGAGTATTTTGGTCTTATTACACTGAATAAAATCTAATGGGATAATTAAAAATGAATTGGATTTTATGGTATAAAAGTGTTAGAAACGGGATTTATGAAAAAAATTCCCAAACTTTAATCATTTTGAATTATTTACTAACGTTGTATTTGGTTGGAGAATTTGGGAAAAGAAAGAGAAAATATGTATGAAATTTAGAGGTGTTCGCGGTTTGGATTTGGACGGTTTGCGGATTGGTTTGGACTTGCCCGTATTTATGCGGTTTGGGAAAAAGACAACCCGCAACTGCCCGCAATGTGGTTTGTGCAAATAGAATTCACGGATGTGCGGGTGACTGCGGGTGGTTTGCGGATTAGACTTTTTTCTTCAAAAATTTATTTTTGATCCTTATTTTTTTCCCATTTTGCAAATATTTATTTTGGGCCCTTTTCTCCCCATCTTCTAAAATGCTCAAACACTAATAATTAATGAATTATAACTTATAAAATTAAAAATACAACAAAATCAATTCGTAACACAAACAAATCATTCAAAATCTTAAATCAAATCATAAACTAACACAAACACATATTTCAAAATCCTAAACTAGAACTCCATATTCATTAAGGAATTTAAAATTCCAAATCACACTTCATCCGGGACAAGTTCAGTTATGTAACAATAATAATATGATCAGTATTTATTCAGTTTTAGTTGATATAATACTATTAGCAAACGTAATGCTAGAGTAAGTTCAAAGAATAAATGGTGTTTTGTTTTGGGTAAAAATATCTAGGTGAGATATATGAATGAAATTAACGGTTAAGATAAAAGAAATTTTAAAAAAAGTGCGGGCGGATTCTTGCGAGTGTTGGTTAAACCCACAACTTATAAACATGCCATATTTCAAACCGCATCCACTCGCATTGTGTTTGCGAAACCACCCATTTATATGCGGGGTGGACAAGTTGGGCGGTTTTTGCGGATTGGTTAAACTATTGACCACCCCTAATGAAATCAACTAAAATATAAATATATTTTATTCATATTTTATTTTTATTTTCAAATCTCTCTACTAATTCTTAACTAAACACAACGAATGCATAGTTTAAAATAATAAAAAATAAATAAAATTTATGTCATAATCTTTCAATCCAATTGTTTATGATTTCGTTTAGAATAATACTTGAGACCCCTTTTTGGAGGTCACCCCCTCATTTGGAGGTCACCCCCTCATCCCCTCTTGTCACGTGACGGGGAGTGATTGGAGGAAAAAAGAAAAGAAAAAAAAGAACTAAATGAGAGAGGGTCAAAGGAAGGGATGAATCATTGTTGTTTCGATTAATATACTATTTATAAATTTTATAATTAAAAAGTTGAGGCGAGAAGGTCAAAAAGCCGTCTCTGACGTGGCAAAAGATTTTTGGGTTATTCACCAGTAGTCAATTCCGGTTGATTCCTTTCACACGCACACATACACAGAGAATTATTACTTACTACCTTCTAGTAGCAACCGCTGCCCCTCTATCATCATCAGTGACGTCATCGTTTAGTTCCACAAATGCAAGTCATATTATACTCTGCAGCTTAGAGTACGTACGCCCTAGTATTCACACGAATCACACCCCTTGATCGTTCATCACCATTATTAAAAAAAAACCGAATAAATTACACAGACCTCCTCTGACGGTGGAAAAGAATACACGAAACGTCATATTTCTAATATAATTATACTTTATATTTTTTTGTGTTATTAAAGTTAAATGAACTGAAATAATGCAAATGGTATGAAATCATAAAATAAACAATATAAATTATATATTTTCATGTGCAAATGACAGTAATGTTTTTTAATAATGCTATATCCACATAATTATTCCTCTCAAGTACTCTCAAAAATGTTTTCAACCAGTAAAAATATTTTACTGGTCATAATTATTTTTCTAACTAGTCAGAAACACATTGTGGGATTCGGGGGAGTGGGAATTGTGCGCATGATTTATTATTAATCATTTTTTTATTCACATAACTAACAAATTGTTTATAAAAAATGAATTTAAAGTGTTATACATGAATTAAAATCTTCAAGGAGTTTAATATAATTATGTTAAAATTATAATATTTATTTTATTTTCTTTAAACTTTAAAAAAAGATGAGACTAATTTATTGAAAAAAAAAAAAACCTATTGAAATTAAAAAATATATAACATCCTACCAATGAGGTCTCTTTTGAATTTGAATGAGTCAAACTTCCAGAAAAAAATTGATTCAGTCCAAATTCAACGAAAATTTATATTAAAGGTTCTATTATTTCCTATTATTAAAAAGAGACGAAACGATTTAATATTGAATCAAACATAGTAAATGCCATTCAAATTTGATAAAAAAAAACCATGAAACTTTATTATATCTAGTGATCGGAGTTGTTGAGCTTGGTTGAGTTCATTTGGGACTTGTCTAGATGGTTTGAATTGTTTATTTTGTAAGATATGTTGAGAAGAGTATTTTTATAAAAAATTAAGTTGATCAAATATTAATATCTGAATAATTAAAATACATTTGTTTTATAAAAATGAATGGAGAACATGATTTTGAAAATTGACTGTCTATTTTTTTATTATTTTTAAAGACAAATGTTATTTGATCATTTGTTACTGATGTTTGATAAATTTAATTTTTTAAAGAAAAAAAAATTGGGGGCACTGACTAGTAAATCCAATATCATCAACTTATATTCCATTTAGTTCCATGGATATTTTTGTAATTCAAAAAGTCATATTTGACATTAAAATCTTCTAAATTAAACATATCTATATTTGGAAATGTAAAATATGTATGTGAATATGTTGTTTCAAATTGAAAAATTGTGATTGTCATATTAGGTCCCATCACACTTGAAAAAAATTTAATATGATAATAACGCACACATTAAAATGATGTGAACAATCTCACATTAAAATCTCTCAAATGAAACATATCCATATTTGGAAACCAAACGTAATGTCACCTAATAATCTCTAAGAAATATAGTTAAAGAATATCAATGTGTGCGTGTGCCTTTCCAAATTTAATGAATTATCTATAAAAAAAAAATTCATGAGACTTTTCAATATATACTCTTCTAAGATGGAATTTTCAGATAAATTTTCCTAAAAGATTTCTAAGATTTGATCCTTAAAAAAAAGAAAAGAAAAGATTTGACCCTAAATAAAACACGTTACTTTTAATTTTATTTAATTTAATATTGGTCATGACCTCAATAATTGATTAAAAGATAAAATAGATTAAAATAATCAATAAGACAAAATGTTATATTTAATCCATAATCACATACATATTTTACATTTCCAAATATAGATATGTTGAATTTAGAAGATTTTAATCTCAAATATGACTTTTTGAATTACAAAAATAATCACATTTTCTTTGACAATCATCAAATTAACTACAAAAAAAACTCAACTATTTTTTCAAACACAATTATTTTAACTAAGTTCAAATAGTAAAAAAAAAAAAAAAATCAAATAACCAGCTAAAATACTTTCCAAACAAGACCATTAACAAAAAATATTTTGAGCACACGCGTGAGTTGTTCTTTCAACTTAATTACTCAAATTTTTTATTTTTTTTTTTATAGATTTTGTACGGGAAAGAAATACACCTTCTCGTATAATCCTGTTGATCAAGTCTAATACAACGTGGTGGAAACCTCTCCGATGCCTAAATCGCAAGACAAGAGGGCAAAACTCTATGTATTCAGTGAGCAAAGTTGCATTACCTCTCCAAAGGTGATATTGGCGAGCTTATATAGGTTTCAGGACTCTTACTCCTCCAAGTGTAGAGTCCTTCTAGGATTACTGAGTCCTCCTAGGATTCATACTCCGGAAGATAATGCTTATCCTCCAACAAAACCAAGTGAGATGGTTCTACTATGGCGAACTCCTATACAAAGTAACCTATAGTTCACCATTACCTTCCTATCTCTTACCTCGCTTTCCCATGCTAGCTACCCATAAGAGAATCGGATCTTATTCAACGAAGACCAAACTACCAACAATGCTTTACCAACCAAGTAAAATTAAGACCGAATCAATATTACGGGCCAAGGTCTCGATAACTTCAAGGCTATTTCTCTAAACCGAAGTAACTCATAGGGCCATTTTACTATACCTAGCTCGGCCCAATTTGCGTATAAATTGCCATCTCAGATTTAATTCATATAAGATATTACAATAAAATTCAATAGATTACAATTACAATAATAAAAATCAAATTAAACTTTACAAAAAAAAAAAAAAATCTCAAAATGAGAGAGAATATTCCAATTAATATACAAAGAATAAATCTATACATACGTAAATACTATCCTAACCACCCATATATACCTATTTCAATGGTACCATTCACCACCTTATAATGGATCAATCCTTCACCATCTTCCCATTTTTCCTTAAAAAATGTTATAATCTATCAAATTTTTTATTAAAACTCTCACATGGGTGTAAGATCATACAAACCCACATGTATATGGGTCTCATATCTATATGAGAGCTTTAGTAAAAAATTTAATAAATTATTTAAAATCTCTAACATAATTATTTTCCCTTTTCCCATTTCCCATTACCACTTTTCCCTTTTTCCTTTCCTTTTTCGTTTCGTAACACCACTGTTCCAATTTTCAATAGCTACCTCCTTTCCCTCTCATTTTCTATTTTTCACTACTATGCGCTCACATGATCTCTATCTCTACTTCATTTTTAGGATCCATAACCCATAAGATAATTTTCTTGGATTCATCACAAATTTATCAAACCTTCAAAATCACCAACAATATTGGTAAATAAATTAAAATGTATAAGTTTTTATGAAACTCAAATAGAATATTTCTATTTATTTACTGATTGCTACCAAATCCATGCCTATGAGCAAAATTGTTACCTATTAGCAAGATGCCATAACCACTTCTAATCTCCAATAATTTATTGTACAATTCTCAATGAGTGACACATTTTGTGATTCTATGAAAATCACCACAAGTGGTGAAAGTAACCAAGTTACACTAATCAGGGTAATAGTGTGGTGATAGAGGTGGTGATGTAGTGATAAAGGTGCCAGTGAGATAGAGAAGTCAATCATAGGTAGAGTGAAGTGGTGGACTTGATGATCAAGATGTGGATGACAATTGTGAAAAAAAAGGTTGGTGGTAATGAACTAGGCAGGAAAATAGATGGGATTAGTGGTAGTGATAGTGAAAGATGGAGCATGAAATGGGATTGACGGTGGAGGATAGTGCGAAGAAGATAGAAGAGCTAAATGCACTCAAAAAAATTGATCTACACCTATTATATAAAGAGTTTTTTTTTTTCTCGAGATGCAATGTAATTTAGATGTGAGAGGGTTTAAAAAAGAGAGTGCAAGATTAAAGGATGAATTGACAAAATTATACTTCTCTATTTGTGTTTTTAAATAGAAATGGATGAAGATCAATTTTGAAAATTAAGATTTAAATTGATAAAATTTTTTAAAAAAATCACGACTTTATTTGTTATTAGAATATTTTTTTTTCCATAATTAAAAACAATATATTTATTTTCTTTAGTAATTTTGGCCTTTTATTATCGATGACGTAACGTCCGATTGCATCGTTTGTCTGTTACAGACTACAACTACCCAACATGTTCTACGCTAGACCAAAACGATTTAACACAAATAATAATCTCCATTTGGTTAATCACGATCACCGCGGTTGACAATAAGCTGTCGTGGCGATTGCACAGTCAACAGAATCAACGGCAGCCAGAGCGCCACGTGTATGAGCGCATTACCTTGCATGCAGCCAATGATCACCGCAGTAGCCCTACTTATAAATACTATCTTTCCTGTACCAAACCTATCCAAAATTTCATATCACACCTCTCTTCGTAGACTCTCTCTGTTCTCTCAATCGATCGAATCGATTCGATTCTTCAGATAATCAATCAATCTAATGGCGGAGAAGACTTTCAAGTACGTGATTCTCGGCGGTGGCGTCTCTGCTGTGAGTATCTTTCATCGTTGTTTGCTCGATTGTTCAGTTATCGATTCACAATTTGATAGTATTTTCATCTTTGTGCATTTTTTCTTGATGAATTTGAATTGATAGTTTGATCCATGTTAATTGTGCCGAGATCTGAGATTTTCTCGATTTGAGTGTCGTTATGTTTCGTGGATTCTGAGGCACTATGAGTTTAGTTGCCGGGAAAGTGGAGAGAATCAAAATTTTAGTTGAATATTTAATTAGTTAGATAGCCTGTGGAAACTGAGAACCTTGCACTCATCTCTGGACCTACTATAGTGAAGTCATGAATTGAGTTTTATTGGTAACCAAACAGGATGTTTGATTGATGGGTGATTACTGTTAGTGTTAATTTCTATACGATTGGTTGTTTCTTGGGAAAATTACAATTACAGTGGTAATATCACAAAATATTTATAAATTCATGGGAAAGTTTATAACTTTTAATTATTAAAGTTGGTAAAGTTTACGACTGATTTGAAATTCTTTTTGAAAACTTGCATTGAATTGCAATTTTCCCCCCTTTTTTTTTCGAGGGGCAAAATATACTACAAGAGGTAATCGAAGAATGATGAATCCTGGCCGGTTTGTCAATGTTTGGTGGTTGACATTGATATTTTGATATTTATCTCTCCATGGAGTGAAAGAATAAGTTTTAAACTCGTACAAATTGAATGGTTTTATTGGTTTTAGTTGATGTCATAAAATTGTGAGTTGTCTTAATTCATTTATTGTAGAAGACTTGTTGGCAGAGTTAAATTAATAAACAATATGGTTGCATTTGCAGGGTTATGCGGCTAGGGAATTTGCCAAACAAGGAGTTAAGCCGGGCGAGCTTGCAATTATTTCCAAAGAGGGGGTATGCTATTTTCACCTTTCTATGATTTCTTGTTTTGATACTTGTTACATTGTTTGTTAATTGTACATTTACATTGTTTGGAGTTATGGAAATAAGCTTCTCCACAAAAAAATGAGTGGAAGGCTCTTCACCTAACCATCTTTCCTAGGCCAGGGATGGCAACGCAGTGGGTTTTTGTGTGTTTCTCTTTCCCTGCTCCTGCACTCTGTCACTTACCCAAATTTCTTTCCAGAGCAAGTAGTGGGGTTAGGTTGGGTACCCACATAATTTTCTGTTTTTGAGTAATTTTTTTTTAATTAATTAAAAATCATTCTCAATAACTTAAAATACTGTACATCAATTTTTTACATCACTTGCTGTTCCCCCCTAAACCCATTGCGGATGGGAAAAAATAACCTGCTTCATCAGGCTGGAAAAAACCCATCCCATTTAGGGTGGAAAGGGGCAGGTTCATGTGGGGCAAGCCAAAATTATCATTCCTATCATAGACCCTGTTGTATTATATTTAGACTTCATAATGTAGAAAAGTACAAATACGACATGATACAAACTCGTTGATATAACAATTTTATACAGAAAAGGTTATGACATAATATGGAATGATAAAAAATAAATTTTAGATATATAAATACATAGAAGTAATAATAATTTCTTCATTTTTGTATTATAAATTCATTTATATTTTATTATATGAAAGTAATAAGAATTGTTTTCTGCATTTTATTTATTCACATCTATTTCAGAAAGCTCATTCATAAACAGATTGCGGCTTTTAAGCTGTTGAATTCCCAAAATTAAAAAGCCTAAAGGGTAGGGAATAATAGGTAGTTTGACTTGAATAATTGGCTCTCAACTGATTTTCTTCAAATTTGTGGTGTGTTTTGTTTGTGTCTAAGCAATGGACATGTGTGTGTCCCTAGTATACCAGGTGTGTTCAGTTCTAGAAAAAATCAAAAAACAATAGGACATGTTTGGATGCGTGGCTTATATGTGTCAACGAGTGTCTGACAAGTGTATGACATGGACACTACACCATTTTAGAAGCGTTCTTACTTTTAGACTACCTTCATATTGTGCTTGACATGAAAGATGAGAATCGAGTAGTTGGTTTGAGGGTTGTTCATGTGTAGTGAAATTGTTGTGTTCTGCTGTTGGTTCTGTTGGAATATGAGCTATTGGGTTGGGACAACAAACACGTCTTTTCAAGAAAAGAAGAGTGCAAAAAGACTATTTGATTTGATTGTGGAATCTACATGAAATACACTATTGAGGCAGTATTAATTTTCCACCACATTTCATCCACTAAACCAATTGAGGACGATCAACCTGTTCTGTGCCTCTGCTAAATAAAAGGGAGGGAATGTGCCCATCAATGCCTTTTAATGATCATGCTTCTGTTCATCCACTCTTGATCAGTAAGTATCTTTATAATCTACAACTTAATCAATTGTCTATGTTCTTAGGTATTGGGAAGAAATAATGGTATCATGAATCACATGTTTTTCTACCATCCAATCTGGACTGTTACTTGTTTATTTAAACAGGGCATTTCATATTTTTTTGACTACGAAATTCAATATGTTGCGAAGCTTGGATAAAATGTGAGATTAACTGGTTTTTAAGAAAAATTGCCCATGGCTGTCATATTTTCATTTAAGGCAGTTGGAGCTTCAACAGCTAGATTTAAATATGTCTTAATATTTGAACTAGTGATGCATTTATGCTAACACACGCTCTTTTGCTATTCTAGGTTGCTCCATATGAACGTCCAGCACTCAGCAAGGCATACCTGTTTCCTGAGTGTAAGTCAATTTATTTTTGTTCCCGAAGTACAAGCTAAGTGAATTTCTGTGTACAGTTATGTTCTTCTCCTTGTGACGTATTAACTCTTTCCATGCTAGACTCCTTGAAACCAACTTTAGATCAAAGTATTTGGCATGATTGAAGTTGACTAAGTTTTGTGACACTGTAATGTTGATGCTACATTTGCTTAAATATGATGTTTGCATGCTTCTTACTTGATTGGCAGCTGCATCTCTGTTCCAATTGATTTATTTGGTATTTTTGTTTCTTTATAGCAAACTTCACAATGCAATCTGTTTTGCAGCACCTGCAAGACTTCCAGGGTTTCATGTCTGTGTTGGAAGCGGGGGAGAGAGGCTGCTTCCTGAGTGGTATGCAGAGAAAGGTGATACTTATTTACACACATTTCCAAATTTTGATTGATACAGAATTATTGTAACATTGTTGGCCAGCGTTTTATTAAAACTTCTGCCTATGGAGATTTCTTTCAATAAGAGACATCCTCAAAGAGTGAATTCATTATTGAAGCTCAACTTATTGTTACAGGAATTGCATTGATCCTCAACACAGAAATAGTGAAAGCAGATCTTGCTTCAAAGACTCTCATTAGTGCTGCTGGAGAAACTTTCAACTATCACTTCTTGATAATCGCAACTGGTTCTTCAGTAAGTATCATTTCTCTGAAGATTTACATCAGACTGAATGTTTCCTGTATTCTCTTCATGTTCCATATCTAAAATCAACTGTGTTTTACTTTTTCTGCAGGTTATAAGGTTGACAGACTTTGGTGTACAAGGTGCTGATGCCAAAAACATCTACTACTTGAGAGAAATTGATGATGCTGATAAACTTGTAGAAGCAATTAAAGCGAAGAAACATGGAAAGGTTGTGATTGTTGGAGGAGGATACATAGGTCTTGAGCTGAGTGCAGTGATGAAATTAAACAATCTCGATGTCAACATGGTTTACCCAGAACCGTGGTGCAGTAAGTAGACACTCATGATATGCTTTTATATGAGTTGTAAATTGTAATCCACTTGCTTCATTATTTACGTCAAGGTTACATATAATGTTGTTTGAAGTTACCATAGTTATCAATACTTTACCAATTGGCCTCGTTTGGGAACAGGCTAATTTAGTAACTTTTTAGCTATTTGGCTAAAATGTGATGTTAAAAAAACTAGTATGTTTGGGATTACTTTTTGGCTTTTTACGAAAAGATGTGCAAAAAGTAGAGAGAAAAGGGAATCTTTGACTTTTTGGTATGGGTTGTTGGCTTTTTGGCTTTTTTAGTAACTTTTTTAGTTACTGGTTTTGCCATCAGTACAATACGGAAGGATCAAAATTTTGTTTCTGTGTTGTTTGTTTCAATTGGCACGGAAATGAAAACATTTTGAAAACATTTCAAGAGGGACAAAAGAATTGTAAAAATACATAAAAATGTTTGGTACTATAAATTGAAATCCATCTAAATGTATAAAGTCTAATAATTGATTAATTAACCCTGTTTGGTTGAGTTTTGATAATCTGTTTTCTGTTTTTTCTTGTTTTCAAAAAGTAGAAACTAGATTGACGAAAATAAACACCAAAAAAATATTCTCAAAATTTCAAAGTAGTTTTGTCCCCCGAAAAGAGAAAATCATATGAAAATGATGATTGTTTTTATTTTCATTTTTTTTACCAAACCAGTTTTTTTTGGGGGAAAAAAACAGAAATCAGAATTTGAAAAACTCAAAACAATATGATACAGATTGGAACAGCTTGGTATGACCTGAAATTAAGGGAAATAGCCTGAGATTCCTGAAATATTCTGGGATAGCTCAAAAAATTATCCGAAACAGAATTGAGTCCCCTTTGTACCATTTTCTTGCCTGTACAAGGCCATACTGGCCAGTGTGGAATGGGATTAAAAAATATGGAACTTTTTTCCTTTCTTGGCCCCAGCAGGAGGATCCTTGCTTTGCTGACATTTTTTTGTGGTTGCAGTGCCTCGGCTTTTCACAGCAGGTATAGCTGCTTTCTATGAAGGTTATTATGCAAATAAGGGAATTAAAATCATTAAGGGAACTGTAGCTATTGGGTTTACTGCTGATGCAAATGGAGAGGTTGTACTCATGTAAAACCTTTATTATCTGTCTGTAATCATGATATCGTTATGGTTTACAAGGCATTCTGAACTGCAATCTTGGGTCTCATCATTCAGGTAAAGGAAGTAAAACTTAAGGATGGTAGAGTGCTGGAAGCAGACATTGTTGTTGTTGGAGTTGGAGGTAGACCTCTTACCACCTTATTCAAAGGACAGGTTGAAGAGGAGAAAGGTGGAATTAAGGTTTGTGTTCCAATCATTTGGTTATTTTCACTATTGAATTTCTCTGTCTTATTTTTTATGCAAACTTCAATATTAGTGGACTACTCAAGTTTTATACAGCACGACATGTATGGGGTGTGTGATATTCACATGACACATACATTGGGACGCTTTCTTAACAAGACAGCCTAACAAAGGAATGAAAGAACACATCTAGTTTAGTCAAATTTCAATTCGGTCACTTCTTTTTTGCTCCTTTTATTACTTGGATATTTCAATAGGAATTTAAGTGTGTACGTCTACTAACTACTTTTTGCAGAGGAAGTTCTTTTTATCATAATGATGACAAGAATAAACAGGCCATGGTTAGTGAATTTGTTGTATAACTTTGATGCCTCTTTGTCACGAGATTTTGGGGCTGGTGAATTTGTTGTATAGAATTAATCTTGATATATTAAATTGTTTTTCCTAAAAAGCTATGGACCCTTTCTAGTTGAGCTATCAAGAGAAGCAAAAACATGATACTAAATTTTTTGGATGATGACACGCCTGCATATTTGTTTGTATCTTCACTGGTTAGGTTATGATGTTGCCTTTCTAAATTGCAGACCGACAGTTTCTTCAAAACAAGTGTTCCTCATGTATATGCCGTGGGGGATGTTGCTACTTTCCCGATGAAAATCTACAATGAAATGCGAAGAGTTGAACATGTTGACCATGCTCGTAAATCTGCTGAGCATGCTGTGAAGGTATGAAGTTTTTCATAGTCCTATGTTATGAAATGCTCAGGATTGATAATTTGTTTGCATTGTTCACCCACATTTTGTGGAAGAAAAATTGGCAAAATCCTAAAAGCTGAAGTTACTTGGCAAAACTATTCTTTTTCCACAAGTCGTTCCCCCTAATTTTAAACAATTTTTTTTTTTGTTATTCTTCAAAACCTAAAGGCCATGTTTGATTCACAAGACTAATAGTGAAGGTATTAATAATCCTATCAAATTAGTGTGATATTCACTTTCCAATTAGATTAGTAGGATAAATTATTTCTTTGTCCATTGTTTGATTTGTATTGGATAAGAAAACATATGAATGTAGGATTACAACAATATTTATATTTATTTCTAATCTTATCCTCCATTAATGTTTCTTCATAATTTTTATTTTATTAAAATTTCTTCATAAACGTGGTTTTGAAAAAAAAATTAAATAAATAAATAAAAGCAAAATAAAAATACAAAATACAAAGGCCATGTTTGGTTTTTTTTTATTTTTAAAAAAAAAATATGAACTAATTTAATAAAATAAATATCAAAAAATATTTTTAAATTTTTAAAAATTATTTTTAGCCTTCTAAAATATAAAATTATATAAAAATAATAAGCGTTTTAATTTTTGGTCAAGGGTAAAAGAGCCTTTTTATTTTATTTCTCAACTCAGGATATATAATCCCACCCCTACCTCATTACTAATAATCTTACAAATTTGTTGGATTAATTATTTATTGGATTAATAATCCTGAAACAAAATTTCAAAACAAACACAGGATTATTGGGCTCACAGATTAATAATTTCAATCCCATGTTCTAATCCTGTCAATCAAACTTGCCCAAAATGTATATACAGATATTAACATTCACCACCAGAGTTGAGAATATTGTAATTTAGAACTTTTTAAGCTTGGAAACTTCAGCGAGCTGCTTTTTGATGACGTATTTTGGATTGTAGAATAATTAGAGCCTAATTGGTAACGTATATGTATATATTTATAAAAATTTTGAAATCTATAAACTAAAACTCTTTTGGTATTTATTTTCATTTTCAAAAACTTATAAACAATTGTTAAAATTTACGAAATTTTTGTAATCATAAAAAAGTTTTGTTTTGAAGAAAAGTCCATTTCTCTCACCTCCGCTGTCCACCATCCACCACTCATCACCACCAACGCTAGTGGCCTCCTCTGACCTGGCTGTTGCCAACCACCTCCAACTGTCACCAATCAGCTCCCACTAGCGACTAGTTACCATCTCCAACCATCGACAGCCACCTTGGACTCCCAACTTCTGCAATTGACAACCAACTTAGGCCACCAGCTCTGGCAGCCAACAGCCACCTTTTGTGGCCGACAACCACTCCGGCAACCATCTCCAATACTCTACAACCATGTTCGACTACCACTTCCTTCCAGCCACCCATTTCACTTGTTTTCAAAACATGTGTACCAAACATGTTTTTAGTTTTCTTTTTTTTTTTTTTAATCAAAATTAGACATAATCATTGTAAACAAAAAACTTTACACCAAAGGGCACCTTACTATTTGAAATTTCAAAGTGACATTTCATGTTTAAAGCATGAAGCACTTCAAATGCTTCCGTTCTCATATTTTTTGCTTTGTTTGCTCCAGAAATTCCTCCCCGCGTTGATTTTTGTTGTGTTCTTTTATTCTATGAATTCCATCCCTTAATAATGTTGAAATGTGCGGTAATGTCACTTGATTGAGTTTGAACCAAGAAATGACTTGTGTCTAATTGACGCAGGCTCTATTTGCAAGCACAGAAGGGAAGTCAATTGAGGAGTATGACTACCTTCCATTCTTCTATTCCCGTTCCTTCAATCTGTCATGGCAGTTCTATGGCGACAATGTTGGCGACACTGTTCTATTTGGAGACAACAGCCCAACATCTGAAAATCCCAAGTTTGGTTCATACTGGATCAAAGACGGGAAGGTAGTGGGTGCTTTTCTGGAGAGTGGGACTCCTGAAGAAAACAAGGCTATTGCCAAAGTTGCAAGGGTCCAACCCCTAGTTGAGAGTTTGGACCTATTGGCAAAGGATGGTCTCACCTTTGCCTGCAAGATTTAAAAATGCCATGACTCGGAGGATGTCAGAACGACTGGTTTCTATCGTTTGCTCGGTTTTCATTATTTATCAAGCCTTGGCGATGTTGGTATTATATTAAATAAACTGATGGTTTGTTCATTTGCTAGTCATGATAGTAGTCGACTCAAGACTTCATACTGTAAAAGATGTTTTTTTATGGTTTATCTGTATACTCTGTCTATGAGTTTTACAGCTTTGTCTGGATTGTTACTTGTTTGAGCCATGACTGATAACAATCAGATCCAGATTTTTTTGGATGATGTGTTTGTGTGGTAGAGATTGAATTGGTGTAGTGTGGAGTCCACATATGAATAAATTTAAGTTGCAAATTAATATTTTTTTTTAAAATTTCGGAATAAAATTTATAAATTTGTACTATTATTTCTGTTCTATCTACTTGAATTCTCAATCTTGTGTTTAAAATGTGTATGATTTTGGTACGTAAGCAATGATGGAAGTGAAATGCAAAGCTGACGCATGTGGGGTCATTCAAGACTCGAAGACCTCGTGGCTAGACTTGTGTTGCAATGTTATTCCCCCCTTTTGGGTTTTGGTTGTTGAAGAAAAAGTTAGAGCATTCCTTTGACAATTACTAGCCACTTCTGTAGCAGTGTGGACTGGGTTGAACTTCTAGTGGGGGTGGAAAATGTGAGATTAGCAAACACAAATAGGAGAATATTTGAGATTCTTAATAAAAATTTTCATAATTTGATCGATAGTAATGTGATATAATAAGGGTCAGTTTTTAATTTGTTATATACTTAATTATGAGTAGTGCTACCGACCCCAGTGAGCCGACTTCCACTGACAACTCCCAATGAGATGTCGGCTCCTCATTGGCTGAAAAAAAAAAAAACAGTTTTTTTCCTCCAATCAGAGAGGACCTCCAGTACCCCCACTGGGGGTCCAACGCATTTTCCCTCAATTATATAAAATTTAACTCTCTTGTCATATCATTATCAGTAAATGTAGAGATTTAAACTGTAAGTCTCTAGCATTATTATTATTTTACTGGAATTAAATATTTCAGAAGAATCAATCAGACAAAGTATTAAGTTCACTCTCCATAAATGTGAATGAAGAAAAATATAGTATAAATAGCAATGATCTTTAGAAAAAAGTATAATGAGTCCCGTATGTTTATTTTAATTACACTTTCTTTTAATTAAAGGTAATAAAATTAATGTAGATGATGTGAAAATACAATAAAAATAAGGTAAAATATAACGATAATTTTTTTGAAAAATGCTTGGGAGCACTAATTAGTGCTCCCACTAATTAGGTGGCAGTGGGTCCCGCCAGAAATGATGTGATGTTTTGGTCTTGGAGTTGTATTTTTTTTATTTTTTTTCTATTTTTTTAATGCATTAGTGCTATTAGTGGTGATGTTTTTAGTGGGATGAATCATTGTTGAATTTTTTTTTATTCATATGACTAATGAGTAATTAAGGAGAAAATAACTAAATATTATGTGAATTAAAACTTGAACAACTTCCAATTTAATAATATCAAACACTTGAGATGCAATAAACTTCTAAAAAAGTTAGTGTACTTTACCAAAAAATTATGAAAAAGACAATAGCACACACTCCTTAAAGAGTGTATCATATGCACCTACAACTAAAAAAAATTAGTATAACTTTATACTTTCTGAATCATAACTTAAAAAAAAAAAAAAAGAAGTCATAACTAAATACTACATGAGACATAATAAAAAATCTTATAACTAAAATATCATAATAACTAAAGAAGAAAATAGATCGAAATTATAAAAAAAATAAAGTAATTAGACATGCATATGAACAATTTCAAAAAGCTTATATAATAAAAATTTCCAAAAATTATATTGTGAACATGAATTTCCATCTGCCTCTTAAGCATTTAACATACTCCATGAGAGCCACTGAACTCTATCAGAAACATATGTGCCATAAAAATCTCTTGTTTTTGTTTTTCATGTCAATGTGGGCCTTTTGTCCCTAAAAGTTGAATGAAGTGTATACAATGATTAATAATATAATGTTCTTTTCCACAGGATGCATATTTTACATGGTCCCCAACACAAATAGATAATTTAATATGAATGTCTCACACCCACTCTTATATAGGTCAAGATATTTAATATTTATATTTTATATACAAGGGGTTTTGTCATTTATTTTGAATGTCAGAGAAGTATGCTCATATGCTTACACATATTATAATATTTTCTAATTTGTTTTGTTTTGTTTTTTCACTTTTGGTTATGTTAATTTGAAGATCTCTTAGTAGGGTTGGTGTTTCTTTTTTCTTTTTTCTTTTTTTTGGATCAGCCTCTTGGTAGGGTTTGCTACTTCTGGTTTTTGCACTTTTGTCTGTGGAATGATCAATGAACTAATAATGTTCATCAAAGGAATAATATATCTACACACACACATATGTCACATATATTCTACCTAATGTAGGGGAGTAGTTGTTGGGCCAATGACTCATCAAGTATTTGTGAAACTTTCGCTCAACTTGATTCATGTCGATTACATAAATAATATGAGCTCAAGCTTGAAAGGAAAAATTAAATTTATATTAATGTAAATATTAAAAGAAGAGAAGATGAAATTATAAATAAAATATAAAAGAATACTTATATTATTAATAAATTTATCAATCAAATTTGTAAACTCAAACAACTACCCAACATAAATAAACAAATAAAATAAAATAATGAAAATATATTTACTATATTATTAAAAATAAAAATCAATTTATATACTTTGTGTTCATGAGGCTTATCAATCGAAACTTAGGTTTACTTGAGCTTGACTAATTACTAAAAGAGCCTCAAAATTGAGCTCACATTTCTTTATTTAGCAAAAGAGTGGAACTCAAACAAATTTTCATCATGCTGAACTCAAATAAATAAATCGATTCATTTGTAATCCTAGGCTAAACCTTTGACTTGATGAAGTTGAGCAATTTTGTGTGTTAAAAAGTTCAAGTGTGACTTGATACCCTCCATTTTTCTGATTGGCTTGAATAATGAGGTCCATAACACTTATATCGGTCTTTAAGAGACTATAATTAAATAATTGATAAGAGGTATCACGAAACTTCTCACCACCAAAAACTTTTCGATGAATTGGCCCTCAAAGCCCCAACCACTTTAGGAATATTACATATTTAGGTCTCGTTTGGAAATAGACTATTTTAGTAATTTTTTGACTTTTTACAAGAAGATATATAGAAAAATAAAGAGAGTGATGTGAAAACTTGTAGTAACTTTTAATTTTTTTAGCTAAAATACTTAATCCCCAAACAAAACTTTAACAACATAATAGGCAATTTTGTTGTCGCTATGTAAAGGAAGCCAAAAAAAGAAAATGCAAATTAATAAATTTTGTTTTTTCTTACTCACAAATGACATATGGCCAAAAAGTTTCATATTGGAAATGGTAGTAATATAAAAAGGACAACTCAACCACACTTAAATAAGAAAAAAACAGTAAAATTTTGGTCAAACATGCTTGAGTTTGGTAAATGAAGCCACACATTGTTGCATTTAGTCAAGAACTGTAACTTTGCTTCACATGACTCCTTTCCAATACCATGCTTGCTTCTGGATCACTTGAAAGTCTATTTATCATAGTTGCAAGAGGAAAATTTTTAACATACATAATTTTTATACAAAAAAAAATTATACAGAATAACGACGTGACAATAACATTTATACAATTATAACACAATATTGAGATTTTTGGCTTCTAATGAATGGTTATAAACAAGTCACATTATTCTACATTAAATTTTTATAAAAAATTATGTTTATATAACATCACTTGCTATATAATTTCTATTTATAAATGTCTCCACAATAAATTTGATTTACTTAAAAAAGATGGTGAGACTGTTTATTATTTTGCGGGGAACCAATTTATTAGAATAATAATGAAACAAGTGAAATGATAGGGGCATCACTTGAATGTTACTTCAAGAACTTGTGAAGAAATGATTGAAGGGTCTACATAATACCGACTAATTCTACATAAAATTTTGCATATATACATCCATGTAAGAGTGCATAAAAAAATGTGTAAATCATTTGGCGTAGAGAGATGGGTTTCAAAACCAACATCACAAAAATTGAAGGCAAGGATGGACCTAAAGACGCTAAAAAGGGCTATTGACTCCCCATAATTTCATCGAAACTTTTTTATTATGGTAGTGTTAATTATTAATTATTTTCAAATTATATAGGCTTAGCCTTTCTGGTTATTTTAATAATGGTCACCACTCTATATTTATGAAACATGGTATCAAAGTATAAAATTTGAAAATTTAGACAAAATATAACCCTAATTTTTTATTATTATTGATACGGGTAAGTCCATAAAGGATATAGCCCACCACTTAGGGCCCAATACATAATTTAAATACTGAAGCCTAACGTTGCTAGAACTCAACATGGCATTAAGAACCAATGATATCTAAACATGTAGTAAGAGAATGACAAACCACATAAGCAGACAAAGATCCTGCAAAGTTATTGCATTGCACATCAGCCATTAATGGAGTTCCTTACAACATTTATTGTGATAATCCCTCCCCGTCGAGACAGAACGGCCTCACCATGAACAAGACAAGCTAGAACATAAACTTTCGGCCAAGGTGACAGGTCCGAAAGGACAACGAAATGATTAGCAGAAGATATAAGCAGGTATCGAAGACAAAGAAATGGTTAAGCTTTTCTATCACTAATCTATCTCTACTTTCCATCTCTCTTTCTAACTTGCTCGTCGGAGAGTTCGCTGGGGGACTCCCCGTTCCCCGTTGAACTCTTGTGTAGGTCTCTCTGTGGGCTTAGTACCTCGGGCACTGGTTTAGGAAGCGTAGATCAATTCGACCTGTTCCATCTGGAACACACTGCTTCATCAATTATTATCACAATTAGTGTTGATTATAAGCCCTAAGTGAGGAGTCGAAAATTAACTCAATCACATTTATTGAGAAAGATATTATTTAGAGTTATAATATCATTATATTATAGATGTTTTTAATACCATGAAATTGTATGAAGTACAGCTAGATTGTTTTACAGTTACTAAAAAGATATGGTTATATTATTTTTTTTAATTTGTTTATACTGATCAAAATATATGCTATATATAGTTTATACTTTTAAAAAAATTGTTGGTATATATGTTTATCCTTTTTATATTAAAATTCTGAGCTTATCCTTTCTATCTTAAGTTTGAGTTAACGAGCGTCATCAACTTTTTATCTAATCACATTGTGGAACAAAAAAAAGCTCTCGTTAATTAATTTATATGAACAAAAAAAAGCATTGGAGACTATTTAAACTTAATGCGTAATTTAAAGATCAAATTCAAAAAAATAAATAATTAAGAATTAAAATATAACAAAAACACATTCAAAGCTATTCTATAAATTTAACAAAAAACGAAGTTGAAGTGGAATTCATACATATGAGATGTTCAAGCAGTCTTAAAAGGAATTATGAAGACAAGCCATCACATTCACATCATCACTCGCAGCAAACACTTGAAATATTTTGAACGCTCGTACTGAATACATATATGCAAGTGGAGTCCTATCAACAAGAATTTCACCACTTCATTTATCTTCCTAGTGTAAAGATCACATTCTTCAAGCACTAAAATATTCCAACAAAAAGTCAAAGTAGGAGCCACTCCATAATTAGCTCACTTTCCATTTGACTTCTTTACTACTTAAGTGGGTGCTTGGAGTGATTTTTTAATGAATTTTTTTAGTGTTTTTTTTTTTTTATAAAAGTTTTAATTTAAAAAAAAAAATATTTTTAGGCTCTACTCAACCATGAACAAATATATTTTTTACTTTTTAAATTTGTCTAAATAAGACAGGCCTGAAAAATATTTTTTTTAAACATAATTTAATTTTTTTTACTAAAAATAAAAGTTCAAAAAAGGGAAAATTACTCCTAAGTGATAATTTTAAAAAATATTACACATTAGTAGAAAAATTTATAATTTTAATTATAAATATTTATCATTTATTAGTAATTAAATTTTTTTTTGACATCAATTGATTTGTTATTTCTCCTTAAAAAATAAAGGGCTAATTACAATTTACCTCCTTATGATTTATCACAAAAACACATTACCTCCCTCACATTTAAAAATATACAACTAAAGTCCTAGTAGTTTGGAGTAAAATACAAAATTAGCAGATTCTATCAAAATTAACCAAATGTGTTATGCACGCACTAAATTGGGCGTGTGGGACAAAACTAAAATATACAATGATATTTTTGCCCTCTTTTGTTTTTGTTTTCCTATTCTCCTTCTTCCTCATTTCCCTCACACAGTAGCAACGTTTCTCCTCATTCATCTTTTCCTCTCCCTCTCTCTCTTTATCTCTCTTATTTTTTTGTTTGTTTTGTTTTTGTTCCTCTCTCTCTCTCTCTCTCTCTCTATATATATATATATAATGAGGACAATGTCTCACATTGTCTAAATTTTCGTACTTATCCTCTTACGTCCCTACAGATATTGTTTGCTTTGGGGTTGAGGAACAGATCTTGTCATCCTCCCCTCATGGTTTTGTTCCTCTTTGGGAGAAAATGTCTCATGCAAGGTAGAGGGGGCCAGTACGCTTATAAGGTAGAAATGAGAGTTTCTCTCAGGTGATGTGAGACATTGTCCTCAACCACTAACTTCTTTATAATGTATGCGATTATTTCCTCAAACTACTAACTCCCTTTCTTTCCTCACATCTGTTTACGTGCATCCCTACACCTCGAGCCCCGTGCACTATCAACGCATTCTAATCAGTCGGCCATCCTTGCTTGGCCACCCTTAGTGGGCTACTTTGTTGCTCGGCCACACTTGGTTGGCCACATTGCAACTCAGACATTCTTTCTGGTAGGCCACCTTACTGGTCAGTCATTTGCCTGTCGGCCATCCCTACTCAACCACTCTTGGTCGGCCATCCCTGTTCAACCACCTTACAGCTCGACCATTCTTGCCGATTGGTCACCTTGATGGTCGGCCACCTAGTTGCTCAGCCCATTTTGCCAATCGTCCACCTTGATAGTCAGACACCCGTACTTGGTTCTCTTGTTGGTCAGACAGACCCCTGCCTCCTCATCCAACGGACACGACCCCCGATACGCACATCTACTCGGTTGGTCCCATCTTCTGTGACTTGGGGGACTACTTTCACTTATCTTAGTCTCTTCACTGGACTAAAACTGCGCTTAAGAATGGGAGACTACTGATCTGCATAGCCTAGGAGGCCCCAACCCATGGTTGCTATGGGTCCTTTAAACAATTATTTGATTAGTTATCATCATAAAGCCTAGAACAGGCCAAACACCAAACTTGATAGAGAACCCACAATAGTCAAGCCCAGGCACTAGCTGGATATGTGCTGAGCAAGAGTCTAGCTACGTGGCAGAAAAAGATTGTTCAAAGTTATTGAACCTATGTGCCAAACATTAAATGAGACTGTTAAGGCATTAAATGCAATAAGACCTCCCACTCTGGAGCATGGCAAAATGGCTATGGTCAACGGCAAGCAAGTGGCAGGCTTTCGGCCAATGGGACAACATGAATCGATAAGGAAATGATTAACAAGAGATATAAGGAAGTTTCTGAGGAACGTTTGGTAACAAGGAACATACTCTCTCTCGCTCTCGCTCTCTCTCTCTCTCTCTCTCCATTCTCATTACTCTCTTAATTTTTCATGAGTTCTTATCCTCGTCATATCTTCATCTAACTTGATTGTCGGAGGTTCACAAGAAGGAACCATCCCATTTTGGAACCTTTCTATTGGACTTGTTGCAGGTATGGCCAAGAAGACGAAGGAAAGTCGACCCGTGAAGTGATTGGATTAGTCCAACCCATATCCTACTAACCAAACTGCATCATCAATATATATGTATATTCATTTCTTTTTTTGTTCTCTCAGTTACTAACCAATCCATATTCTTCTCTTTCCCTCATGTAATGACTGAAAATCTACACCCATCTGTTAGGAAAAATAGATGATTTCCCACAAGTAAATCAATCGATGGAAATAAAAATTAATGCGAAAAAAATTAAATCAATAACGACACAAGAATTTTTACGTGATTCCCTCAATATGAGGTATGTCCACGGGACTGAAGTCCAATTCCACTATCAACTAAGGGTTTTCAAACGATTATAAACGAGACATGAATGGTCTCACAAACCACCTTAGGTAAATTTCAAATAATCACAAATAAATAGAGGAAAAATCTCACCAAAATAGATAAATAAATTGTCTTCAAAATAGAGTTGAAGAAGACCACAAATCTGAACCAAACCAGCATCAAATCAGAAACAGACTTGAAAGCTTTGCGAAAGTAACACCAAAGTGGAGCATCCCGAACAAACACACACATCACTAAGCTCTAGCAGCTCACCTATTAATCATTAATAACAAGTATCTCACAAAGCACTTGAACCTACCGAATAATCATCAATGTCAGCAGCCGCCGCACTCTAGGAAAAAAACAAAATAATACCAAAAAATATTGTTGACTCTTGGGCTTTATATCAAAACCCTAGTTGCCACCAAACAGATTTTTAAATATCTATTGGGCCTCAAAAAGTCATATATAATATATAAAATATATTTTAACTAATACCAAACCAAATTAAATTTCTTTTAATAAATTAATTGAGTGTCAAACTCTACTAAGAAGGTATACCCAACACCATCCACATGCAAGATTGGTTCATCCCACCTCACCACCCACTCCGCAAACCAAAGTGCCCCCCACCTGCTTCATGGACTGGCCATGGTTGATACCAAAACCCAAATTCAAATACAGAGAATTGTTGTGCATATTAATATTCACTATTTGTGGTGGCTGGGTGTTGTGCACAAAACAAAGGTGTTGGCCTTGCCAATTTTTACCTATTTATGGTGAACATATAATTTGTAAATGCATACATCAATTCAAGGAAATTAATGCTAATAACAAAATTTTAAAAAAAAAAAAAACATTCAAGGGAATTAATATGCCATAGTGAAAGCATTGGTAGTTACATCTTCCTCACCTCATGTATCATGTTAGCCATCAATTTGTTATAAGAATTAGGTTTTCAATTTGTGATTTGAATTTTTTTTCCTAATCCCTTGTTTGGATCTGAAACAGGAATGGTAGATATTTGGGGGGGTTGATTTGGCCATGGATTGGCTGTATTAAGTGAGAAGCAATAATGGCGTTGAGGCACTGAACTGTGTGGAAGAAGTGGTGGTACTATTACTGATGGTTGAATTGTCTGCTTTCAAAATCAAAAGGGAGTAATGGAAGTAATGGCATATAAAAGAAAATTAGAGAAATTTAGGGTAAAATCAACTTTTGAAAAAATTATTAACGGAGTCATGTTTTGCATTTCACTCCAAATTATTGGAGTTGATATGTATATTTTTAAGTGTTAGGGAGGTAATTTATTTTTGTGGTAAAGTACAAAGAAATATAATTAACCCAAAAATAAATGTAACTTCTTTCACTGTGGGCCAAACTCACCCTAAATATTAAACCCTTAAAAAAAAAAAAAAAATCACCCTAAATGGGCCATAAATGTGTTGATGTCTAGATTAATCTGTGAGTGAGTTCTCTGGAGCATTTGGTTGTACTTCGAAGATCCTCTTGAAGACTTTTAATTTTTTTATTTTGCCCTAACTTCTTTTGAATAAATAATAATAATAATAAAACCAGTTTTTTTTTTTTTTTTTTAAGCTGCATAAATTGTCATTGGTTTAAAGATACTATTCATGCGATGCAAACTAGAAAACAAGATTGAAAATAAAATCCTGAAGAATAAATAACAGTTTACTTTTTTCACTTAGAAAAACCAAGTAGAGACTTAGAAAAACCAAGTAGAGAGTTAAAGATTGGAATATGCAAATCGTTAGTACTTTTCTGGTTTGACAATTGCTTTTAAGTTAATTTTATTTTTTTTTCCTATTATTGTCTTTTGTGTTTTTTTTTTTTTATAATATAAAATTTTAATTTTATGAGCTTTTAGTTTAAAAACCATGAAAAGTATAAAAGAAAATGATCATATTTAAAAAATTACAGAAAAGACCAAGAAATGGGGCAAAAAAACTCAAAATAACAGAAAAAATTACTGATTCAGTGTGTTTGGTTTGAGTGTTCTGAATTAAGTTTTTTGAAAATTGAATTTTTTGATTTTCGTATTTTTTTTGTTTTTAGTGAATATTTTTTAAATTTTAAACATTTTTTTTACTTTTTTAGATGCACCTTACTTAGATGTATCTAAAAAGTAAAAAATTTGTGAAAAAATATTTTAAAAAATTAATAAATCCATAAAAATACAAAAAATGTACTGAATTCTTATATTTTTGGTATTTAGTGAATTTTTAAAAGATTTTTTTTTACAATTTTTTTACTTTTTAGGTGTATTTATGTTAGGTGTGTCAAAAAGGTAAAAAAAATTACTTAAAATATTAAAAAAAATTTAGTAAAAACAAAAAAATTACGAAAAATAAGAAAGTAAAATTTTCTGAAAAGTATTTTTTGAAAAGTGGAAACAGCAAGGTGATAATAATAATAATAATAATAAATCTCAAGCTGGCTTGAGTTGGCTAAGTTGCTGGTTTATGTGCCTGTTTGGCACAGCTTATAATCAGCTTATTCCAACTTTCAGCTTAATTTAAGCTATTTTGATGTGTTTGGTTTAGCTTATAGCTTATAGCTTATAGCTTTTTGGAAGTCAGAAATCAGCTTATTCTTTGAGTGGGGCAGGAGATGCTTTAAAAATAAGCTGGAAATCAGCTTAAGCTGAAAGTTATAAGCTATAAGCTGTTTAGGCATAAGGTATAAGCAGTTTCCCACAACTCTACCAAACAGCACATATGTGTCTTGGGATTGATTTAAACGATTTGCAGTGATTTTGTACATAAGTGATTATTAAAAACAAAAATAAAAATTATATTGATTTATGCAAAAAACCAAACACATTAACGTTCTATTTGTTTTGAAGTAAAATATATATATATATTTTTTTGTAAATTGATTTTATACAATCTTTTTTTTTTTCGGCATTTGATTGACACTTGAACCAAAAATATTTTATTGCTTTAAAGAGAAATTTTGATTCAATAAAAATGTTATTCATGACTTTTTAGTGAGTTAAGATATTTGAAAGGTTAAATCCTGTTGATCAAGTCTGCGCTTCTCCGTACGACGTCGCTTTATTACCTGAAAACACAAACGTGAGCTAGCCGGCGGATGGGTGCCGGAAACCTCTCCGATGCCTAAGTTAGTAAGCTTGACAAATAGACAAAAGCTCTGCGTATTCAGAAAACAAAGTTGTGTTACCTCTCCAAATGTGATATTGGTGAGCTTTTATAGGTTTCGTGTGGCACAATCCTAGTAGGACTCTTACTCCTCCATGCAGAGTCCTCCTAGGACTCATACTCTTGAGAGATAATGCTTCTCTCAACACCTCCCTCACTGCTTAAACCAAGTGAGATGGTTTTTACCACAGCCGAACTATCTTACGACCGAAGTAAGCAAGGCACCTATGATCCTCAACCGAGCCATGCTTAGTCCGGCTCTTCATTATGGTTCGGCCCATACCTCCCTTTCCCTTATCTCGGCTTTCCATGCTAAGACCGAGCTATCCATAAGAGTGGAGCCAAACTAATTACTGAAGACCGAATTCCTCACAACACATCCCTTAACCGAAGTAGAAATAAGCCATATGTGACCGGACTAGATACCACGGTTGCGACCGGTCTAACTCCAAGACTACTTCTTCAGACCGGAGTAACTTGTATGGTCTTTTTACTCAGTCCCTCGTAGTGCGGCCCAAAAACGACCCACTACTTAGCTCGGCCTAATATACCCAGCTCGGCCCAATTTTCATATAAATTACCCTCTCAATTGCCCCTTAATTCCATCTGCGTAGCATGATAGGGATTACCTGACCATCAACCGAGCTAGAGTTCGTAAGCCTTTCCAGCCGAGCTATAATCCTATAGCTATTCCGGCCGAGCTGTAAAACCTGCTAACTTCTCCAGCCGAGCTAAAATCTATTTAGCTTATCAACCGAGCTAAGTCTAAGCCGAGCTGTGCACGTCCGGTCAAAACGTCTCTTCAATTGCAGCAACTGAAACGCTTCCCTTTCCAGTGACACGTGGCAGCCTTTGATTGGTCAATCCCAGCTGTCACGCCGTTCTTCGTACTTCGTGAATTTGAACAGTTCCCGCCCTTCCTTCTTCACAAAACAAAAACCCTTTCATTTTTGGACCTATTACGCTTTTTCCTCTCTCTTTCTTGCAAATCTCTGAAAGTCCCATTGTTCTTCAACTTTGCATCTCTGAAGCTCGTGTCTTGCTGCCGTTTGCTTCCACTTCGTTCCTCTTCCTCTCTACCAGGTAAACATCAGAAATCTGTTTTCTCTTCTCTTGTTTTTGTTTAATCCGTTTGTAGTGTGTTTTTGCAAAACACTTCTTGCTATTATTTTTGTACTTTTTCTGGAAAGAACTTGCCTGTAGAACGCTAGAACTTCATGAATCTTCAAGTAATAGCTAGTGGAACACTTTATTTGATCCAAAAAAACCCGTCCAACCGAACTAGGAATCTGTTTTTGCTATATAAAGATATAGGAAAACTGGAACCGAACTAGCACTTGTGCACATCACAGTAATTTCAACAGGCCACCAACTGATTCACATTAGCCGAAATAAAAACGCACCAAACTAGAAAATTTTGGCCCTCGACCGAGCTAAGCCTAGTGGCTAAGCCAGCTTTCTCAGTTTCTAAACCAAACTTAGAAAGCTGCCCCTTTATGCCCAACCGGAGTAACAAATCCAATAGGTAAAACCGAAATAACCAAACAACCTACCGAGCCGAGATAACAAGCACCTTGGTTACAATCGAGGTAGATCCTGTAGTACACTGTGTAGCCGAAGTAGGATTTGTCTATTCTTCCTTTGTTTTTTGTAGCACAGTCAACGATCTGTGCTTAACACCTTGTTTTCCACTTTGCAGACTTAGGTTTCCAGGCACTTCACTGCACTCAGCCGAGCTACTGAGCACACTCTTTCGACCGAGATAATTTATTCTTAATTTATACAATAAATGGGGAAGTACAGATTTTTAGTAGAAACCCCAGGAGGCCTTGCCGAATTCCGCAAGGATTACAACATTCCTGCCGATGTCCACCTTACCCTAGCCAAGAAAAACACCATACCTTGGGGGAATGAGGGTTCTGTGCCTTTCACCCTTCTTTCAATAATTGAGACCGGACTAAGATTCCTGGTCCAACCATTAATTTGCGAGTTCCTTAGGCAAACCAGGTTCTGCCCAACCCAACTCTCCACCAATTCTTACCGTATAATAATGGGCATCGCCGAACTAAACCATCAAACCGGCCTGAACCTCGGTCTAGCCGAAATATTCCATCAATATTCCTTAGGATCCAAAGAAGATGGGTGGGTATACTACCTTAGGATACGCCGACGTAGAGAAAAAATAATAAAAGATACGCCGGATAAAGACTTGAATGACGACGACTTCTTCTAGGTATCTGGGAATTTTGAGGACCACCAAGCCTAGATCCCAGGCCGAAGTATAAACTGGAACAAAGGAATCCCTGGTAAACTTACTTCGGTTTTCCATGCATTCTTCTCTTTTACTTCGGTTTCCAATTTTCGACCGGACTAACAGTTGTTTTCTCCATGCAGACTCAGCCCATCTATACTCATTGTACAGCCACCCCAATTTAGGGCGCATTACACAAGACTACGAAGTTACGTAAAGAAGTCGGCTAAACTCCTCAATTTTGAGCCGACGTATCGATACATTGGTCGCTGAAAAGCAAGAGTTACTGACTTTCTCCTTGAAGAAGCACCTGAACCGGACCCATCACTGCCCCAGATAAATCTAATTCCACTCACAGCCGAACAAGAAATGGCAAAGAAGAGCAGGCTGAAGGCCCTTCTGACCGCAACCACTCCAGCCGACGTACAGCCAACCGGTCAAACCACCGAGACCGTGGTGGCCCTTCCATCCCAATAGCCATCTTCTTCTCGCCGAAACAAGCGTGCCCGGACTAGCCAAACCGAGCCACGCCTTGTTGATGAGGACGAGACCATTCTGCCACCAAGTCCTTCCTCAAGCCTTCAGCAAATCCCTTAACCGGAGCAGTTCGACCGAACTGGCTCTTCCTCCAAATGGGCTCCTACCCTCACCTTCAACGATCGAGATATCACCGCTTCTGATTCGGTGGTCTCAGAGAAGGACCACTTAATGGCTTTTAACCTAGCCAAAGGTGTGTACCTTCCAAAAGATATGGAGCACCACTACAAACAACTCAATACCGAGCTAAAGTCAATCCAGTCTTCCACTAAGTCCATGATCCTGGTAAGCAACTTCTATCTTCTATGTGATTTTTCACAACTTTCAGTCCGGCTAATGTTACTTCTACTTTGCAGGCCATCTAGAAAAATCAAGTTACACACAGGAGGGTTATGGAACTTAGGCGAAATACAAGGGAAGCCATGGCGGTCGCCGAAGCAAAGTCGGCCGAGCTAGAGGAAGCCAAAAAATAGCTAGCCGAGCTTCGTGCTGAGAACGGTCGGCTGACCGAAGTGGTTAATTCGGCTGAGGCCGAGAAGGAAAAGATCGCCATTGAGACAAAGGACAAGTACCTGCGTCACTTGGCAAAAATTGAGAAGAAAAAAGATGCCGAAATAAACGAACTGAAGGCCGGAATAAAGAAAGCCGAAAAACGAGGCTTTAAGAAGGCCAAAGAAGCATACACCCTACAATGTGACGCAGCCAAAGATCTATTTTTCAAATGTGACTGAAGGACTGCGGTGGAGCAGCTCGGTTGCGCGCCCGACACCGAGATCTACAATGCTCCACCGTACTCCATTCCGGCTTCACTGTCGCAGTATGTTGCCGATCTCCAAAGACAATTCCTTGAAGGAGATGATGAAGAAGATGATGAGGATGATAATGATGAGGATGATGAGCAAACTCTCACCCCGGCCGTAAATGAACAACAAAATAATCAAACAGTTCGGTCGGAGCCAAACATTGAAGATGAGACCGAGGTTCAAGCTGAGACCGGGGTTCAGGCTGAGACCGAGCTACCAGCTCAAACCGTGCTCCCCACCGACACCGGACTCCAGACAGATGCTGATGCAGATTTTGATGCTGAAATTGATGAACTTTTCCGTTGATTTTGTTTCCTTTCTTTTCTTTTGTTTTTGATCTTTGTAACCGGGCTGCGGCCCCTCAATTGTACTTGCTTTGTACTTTTTAATGAAAAAATCTTCTTCAACTCTTATTCCGGTTTTGTGTATGCTTGCATTTGTAATAAATTTTTCCAAGAATTCATTTGCACAATTGTGATCTCAGTTTTAGCTAACTTACTAGCCAACCACTCTTCGGCTGATATAGCTACTTTGGCTGAAGAGTATCCAGTGTTGGTTTAATCTAGCCAACCACTCTTCAGCCGATATAACTTACTTCGGCTGAAGAGTATAAAGAGTTGGTTTAATCCAGCCAACCACTCTTCAGCCGATATAGCTTACTTCGGCTGAAGAGTACAAAGAGTTGGTTTAATCCAGCCAACCACTTTTCAGCCATACTTACTTCGGCTAAAGAGTACAAAGAGTTGGTTTAATCCAGCCAACCACTCTTCAGCCGATATATCTTACTTCGGCTGAAGAGTATAAAGAGTTGGTTTAATCCAGCCAACCGCTCTTCAGTCATACACTTACTTTGGCTGAAGAGTACAAAGAGTTGGTTTAATCCAGCCAACCTCTAAGTTGGTTTTTCCAGCCAACTTAGAATAAAGTGTTTTGGTTATACCGACCAAACGTCCTGCAGCCTGGATCCTGATCCTGGGCTTAGGAGGGGTGTTGGTTTAATCCAGCCAACCTCTAAGTTGGTTTTTCCAGCCAGCTTAGAATAAAGTGTTTGGTTATACCGACCAAACGTCCTGCAGCCTGGGTCCTGATCCTGGGCTGAGGAAGGGTCATAGTTGGTTATTCCGGCCAACTATGTTTACAATGCTACTAACTTACGAAAGCTACTTTCTACTGAAAACAATTATGCTAAAAAAGAATCGATTTGTTTTATTGAGAAAGTAAAAAATTACACACACTTAAAGAGAAAAAAAGCTAGAAATAAAACAACTTGAGATTTGCAGTGTTCCATGGCCTGGGAATTCCTTTGCCGTCCTCATCTACCAAGTGGTATGCCCATTTGCCTGCTAATCCGACTACTCCCAATTAGGTCCCAACTTGCCATCCCCTGGAACTATGGTGTTTCCCATTACTTTGCGCAGCACCCAATCCCCGATCTTGAATTGCCTTGGATGCACTGTTTTGTTATACTTTCTGGACAACTCTTGTTGGTAAGAGGCGATGTGAACCAATGCTTTGTCTCTTCTTTCTTCTGCAAGGTCAAGCTCCAATGCTATGGCTTCACCATTTAAGTCTGGATCAAAGTTTTCGCTTCGGATTGTGGGGAGGCCCACTTCTAATGGGATAACTGCTTCCATGCCATAAGCTAAGGAGAATGGTGTTTCTCCTGTTGATCGTCGAGGCGTGGTGCGGTAAGCCCATAAAACATGGGGGAGCTCTTCTGCCCACTTGCCTTTGGCTCTCTCTAACCTTTTCTTCAATCCATCCAAGACTACCTTATTTGACGCCTCTGCCTGTCCATTTGCTTGGGGATATGCCGGTGTGGAATTGTAGAACTCTATCTTGTACTCTTCACAAAAGCTTCTGAAAATTCTGCCGTCAAACTGAGTGCCGTTGTCTGAGATCAGTGCCTTTGGTATGCCAAATCGAGTGATGATATTCTGCCAGACGAACTTCTTTACATCTTTCTCCTTGATTGACGCCAAGGCTTCTGCTTCCACCCACTTTGTGAAGTAGTCGGTTGCGGCAAGAAAGAACTTCCTGTTGCCTGGTGCTGTTGGAAGTGGGCCTACTATGTCCAATCCTCACATTGCGAAGGGCGGTGGGCTAGTTAGAGGTAAAAGTTCTCTGGCAGGTTGGTGTATTTGGTGTGCGAATTTTTGACATTTTTCGCACTTTTTAACATACTTCTCCGAATCCGCTTGCATGTATGGCCGCCAATATCCTTGCGAGATCGCTCTGTATGCCAATGATCTTCCTCCTTGATGGCTGCCACAAATACCCTCATGTATTTCGAATAGGAATGCTTCCACTTTGCTGGGGTGAACACACTTCAAGTAAGGTCCTGAGAACGATTTCTTGTACAATGCCAAGGATAGGGAGAGCCAAAATCGCTGTGACTTTGCTCTTATTCTTTTGGCTTCTTTCTTTTCTTCTGGTAAGGTGCCGTCTTTCAGGAATAGTATGATGGGATCCATCCAAGAAGGGCCTAACTCTGCACAGCATACCTCTTCTGCTTCTGGGTCTTCAATGCTTGGTCTAGGCAGGTAGTCGATTAGCAGTGGGTGAGGTATTGAGGTATCTGCCATTGAGGCTTCTTGAGTTCATCTGCTCTGTTGTTTTCCTCCCTGCCGATCTGTTCTATTCTCACTACTTCAAACTTCTTTATCTCCGTTCCGACCAATTCTTGGTACTTGGCCATTCTATCATCCTTTGCCTCGTAGTCGCCAGATATTTGGTTTACCATCAGCTGCGAGTCGCTGTAGACCATTAGCTCGGTGGCCTTCAGGTAGAGTGCTGCCTTGAGACCTGCTAGAAGTGCTTCATACTCCGCTTCGTTGTTTGATGTTGGGAAGCCAAGGTTAATTGCCTGCTCCACTACTAGGCCGTCTGGAGAGCTGAGAACTATGCCAAGTCCTGCTCCATGTCGGTTGGATGCTCCATCCACGAAGAGCTTCCACATCTCTCCAACGAACAACTTCCAGCAGGTGGAGGGATCAGATGATGCCTTGGGATCTTCCATGTTGCTGGTGGCTTCTTCAGAGTCCATGCTCGCTGTCTGCCCCTTGCTTTCTGTTTGCACCAAGTCTTTATTTGTCGGTGAGTCCTGACTTGTTGTAGCATGGTTTGTTTTTTCTTTTCTTTACTCTGTACGCCTTGGGGCTTTCGACTGAGTAACCAGTACTAGGGGTTGCGTTATTCCGACGTCAACTTCCATCCCTAGTTCGGTTGTCTCAGTTAGGTCGACTGGGCAGATGTGATGACTTCCTGGTGTGAATTCTGCGACAAAATCTACCAATGCTTGTGCTTTTATTGCGGTCCTAGGTTGGAACTTGATGTCGTATTGTCCTAACTCCACTGCCCACTTCAAAATTCGCCCAGAAAAGTTCGCTCTTTCGAATAGAGCCTTTAATGGGAAGGCTGTGAGAACAATTATGGTGTGGGCGTGAAAGTAATGCGACAACTTCCTTGAGGCCATCATCAAGGCCAATGCCAGTTTCTCCAGTAGCAAGTACCTTGTTTCGGCGCCCAGTAATGTCTTGCTGACATAGTAGATAGGAAGATGTTGGATTCAGCGGACCAATCTTGCGCTAATTGCATCTTTGAGACCGCCAGGTATAAGAAGAGTTCTTCTCCAGGGATTGGGGTTACAAGTAGTGGTGGAGAAGACATGTATTCTTTTAGGTTTTCCAGGGCGTGGTCGCATTCTTCGTCCTACTCAAACTTAGCCTTCAGTGCATGGAAGAATGGTCGTAGCCTGTCTAATGACCGGCTTATGAACCGGTTAAGCGCACGCCGCCCGATGAGATCTTGCACTTCCTTCATCGAGTTGGGCCTCTCCAGATCTGTATTGCTTTGATCTCGAGAAGGGTCCGCTTATACCTCGGTTGGTTACCAAGAAGCCTAGAATTTGCGGATCCTACTACTCCGAACGCACACTTTGACGCGTTGAGGCGTAACTTATGCTTTTCAGATCTCGAACATCTCACCTAGGTCCTTGAGATGGTCATTCTCATCTCGCTCTTGACCACCATATCGTCGATGTAAGCCTCCATTGTTACGCCTAACAATGGCTCAAACATCTTGGTGACCATTCTTTGAAATGTCGCCTGCGTTCTTCAGTCAAGGGCATGACCTTAGCGAGACAATCTTCTTGGAGTTGTGAAAGATGTGACCTCCTCGGCGGTTCATGCATGGCGATTTGGTGGTAGCCTCAGATGCATCCGTAGCTAAGTCGGTTGTGCCCTGCCGTTAAGTCTACCAGTTGATTTATCCTTGGTAGAGGAAAGCTATTTTTTGGGCACGCCTTATTGACCGTTTTGTAGTCGACGCAGACACGCCACTTGCCATTCTTCTTTGGCACTACGACGGTGTTGGAGATCCATCTTGGGTAGTGCACCTCTCTGATTGCCCTTGCTTCTAGCAGGTTTCCTACTTCTTCCGCCACTATTTCGGCGTGGTGGAGTGCCGATCTGCGGGTGCGTTGAATGATCGGTCTGGCAAAAGGGTGGACGTTGAGTTGGTGACAGATGAAGTTGGGATCAATGCCTGGCATGTCGTATGGGGTCCAGGCGAACACTTCGATATTGGAAGTCAGAAATTCCAAGACCTCCAATCTCTCAGTGCTGGACAACGACGAACCAAGCAGAAAGAACCTATCCGGGTTCTTTTCATATATTCTGACCTCCACCAAGTCCTCTACCGCTTTCTGACTAGCCGCTTTGCCGACATCTGCGAATAGTTCATTACTCTCAGGTTCTTCAACCGAATGAACGTATCCTTTGGCAGCGCGGCTGCCGTTCACTGTGACAAAGCACTGTTTTGACATGATCTGATCTCCATAAACTTCTTCTATTACTCCGGTCTCGTTTGGAAACCGCATCACTTGGTGGTAGGAGGACGCCACCGAGCGCATGGTATGCAGCCATGTTCTGCCTAAGATAATGTTGTAAGTGGAGGGGACCTTCAACATCCAGAACTCCACTTGTTTTGTCACACTCCCTGCTCTGACTGGGAGGATAATTTTGCCGACGGGCCAATCTGGCATGGAGTTGAATCCAATAAGGGGAGATACGGCCGGTGCCAAGTCTTTATCTTGCAACTTTAGTTGTTTGAAGGTTTCATAGTACATGATTTCACATAAACTACCTTGGTCAATCAGAATCCGCTTGACGTCAAAATCCTTGACTCGGAGAGTGACGACCAAGGCATCGTTGTGAGGACAATAAATCCATGCCAAGTCTTTATCCGAAAAAGACATGACATTTGTGGCCTCTGTCTTCCCCTTCTTGACGACTGGTTGGGCACTTAGCACCTCTCTTAAGTGCTCAGCCTTTTTGATTGAACCTCTGAGCTCGCATACACGCTTAGGTTCAAAGACTCCATGTATTACGTTGATGATGCCTTGGGGCGGGGCGTCGATCGGCATTCCGTTGGGGTTATTATGGTCCTGGGGGGCTGGCTGTGCCCCTCCTTCAATGTATTTGTCCAGGTGGCCTGCTGCCACCAACTCTTCCAGATGCTGCCTCAATGGCGTGCAATTCTCAGTGCGGTGCCCCTTTTCTTTGTGGAAGGTGCACCTGGATCTGTCATCATAGTCCTTCTGGGCCTCACCTAGCTTGGCTAGCCACTTGACGAAAGGCTCGTCTCAAATCTCACTAAGTATACGGTAGATCGGTTTCTTGAATACCGTGGTTATGGCAGTGCGGACTCTCAACCATCTCTTGTCCTGGTCCTCGCCGTTGTCTCGCCTACCTCGTCTGTTTTGGTTTTGGCGATCTACCGTATTAACCTTTGCTGAGGTCTTCTTCTCTGGTGCTGTGGTCGTGCCAGATTTTGCTTTGGTACAAGCACCATCCTCTTCCACCCTAATGTGCTGATGCACTCTCTCCATCAGGGCCTCCATGGTGAGGGGCGGTGTCATGGTGATAGAGTCCCTCAGTCTGTTCCCGACTGGAAGGCCTCTTTTATATTGCGCAATGGCGAGATTGGTTGGGCAGTTCTCAATTTGGTTGAATGTCTCCCAGTAGCGACTGTTGTATGACCTCAGGGTCTCCTTATCGCCCATGTCAATGGAGAGTAACTGGTCAATCTCCACCGGGGTTTTCGTGTTCGTTCTGAATCGTGTTACAAACGCCTCCGCCAGTTGCGCCCAGGAGGCTATGCTGCTCTCTGGAAGCTTTTCAAACCAAGTCAAGCCAAGGTCGCGAAGGCTTGAAGGGAATAGGATACACATCAAGGCTTCGTTCCGCCGGTATACAGCCATGACCTGGCGAAAGTGGCTCAAGTGCGAGTAGGGGTCCGTCTTCCCCTCATACGTTGTGAATTTGGGCTGTAGGAAGCTCGAAGCGGGCGCTGCTTATCGCTAGGACGAATGGTGAGGTCTGCAGCCTCGCCAATGCCTTGTCCGTTGGTTCGTATGCCGGGCGCGGTATTGGCATTCCAACCTCGACGCTTCCATGCGTCCGAGGAGCCAACCGCTGTAAGGCAGGAACCCTGTATGGATCACGTGCCCTGGCGTTCTCCTTCCATCGTGCCTTCTCTTCTAGCACGGACCGTAGGTCGGACGATCTGGGTAATTCCGTCTGTCTAGACCTTGTCTGGTGCGTATGTGCTTCCCTCAGTGTATGACCTCTCAGACCTCGTCCTCTCAGACTTGGAGTGACGAGTCTTGGAAGATCTGGATTGCGTGTCGCCTGTCCTGAGGCTTCTGTTCTCTGCTTGAGAGGGTGCAGAATTCCTACTACGACCCTCTGAGTGGCGAGGGGGTGTCTTATTGTTGCACCCCTCTCCTGTCGCCACTTCTTTTCCTTTTACCTGGCGCTTAAGAGATTCCATGTCTGCCACCATCTGACGAATCAACTCGTCTTGTTCCCTGACGCGATCCTCCAGAGCTTGAGGATCAATCCTGCGCCTTTGTCTTTCTGGGCTTTGTGAACGAGAGGGATGAGGGCTGTTATTCCGCCTTCGTCCCCTTGCATCCCTCCTGGAATTCTGTCTTTGCGGCTCCAGGTTCGCCATGGGAGTGACCAAGGGTAGGCCTTCGCGCCTTGCACCCCCATCTGGAGTTTGTCCGTCAACGGCGGACTGAGGTAACTCTTCATTGTTCGCCATTGATGTTTGAGAGAAAAAGCTTGATCAAGAGGTTTTGTTCTTGTCTGAGTTCCCACAGACGGCGCCAATTGTACGGGAAAGAAATACGCCTTCTCGTATAATCTTGTTGATCAAGTCTGCGCTTCTCCGTACGACGTCGCTTTATTACCTGAAAACACAAACGTGAGCTAGCCGGCAGGTGGGTGCCGGAAACCTCTCCGATGCCTAAGTCAGTAAACTTGACAAATAGACAAAAGCTCTGCGTATTCAGAAAACAAAGTTGTGTTACCTCTCCAAAGGTGATATTGGTGAGCTTTTATAGGTTTCGTGTGGCACAATCCTAGTAGGACTCTTACTCCTCCATGCAGAGTCCTCCTAGGACTCATACTCCTGAGAGATAATGCTTCTCTCAACACCCCCCTCACTGCTTAAACCAAGTGAGATGGTTTTTACCACAGCCGAACTACCTTACGACCGAAGTAAGCAAGGCACCTATGATCCTCAACCGAGCTATGCTTAGTCCGGCTCTTCATTATGGTTCGGCCCATACCTCCCTTTCCCTTATCTCGGCTTTCCATGCTAAGACCGAGCTATCCATAAGAGTGGAGCCAAACTAATTACTGAAGACCGAATTCCTCACAACACATCCCTTAACCGAAGTAGAAATAAGCCATATGTGACCGGACTAGATACCACGGTTGCGACCGATCTAATTCCAAGACTACTTCTTCTGACCGGAGTAACTTATATGGTCTTTTTACTCAGCCCCTCGTAGTGCGGCCCAAAAACGACCCACTACTTAGCTCGGCCCAATATACCCAGCTCGACCCAATTTTCATATAAATTACCCTCTCAGGTAGTAAGTGAGTCATTTTTGAAAAAATGATGTAAAAATATTTTCCTTAAAAAATACTTTACTTACATTTTGTTCAACCAAACAACAGAAAATAAATAAAATATTTTTGACAAAAATATTTTACATCAAAACAAACAGAGCCTAAAAACAAAAGATAAAACAGACCTCCTTTAAAATTTAAAAAAAAAAATTATAATAAGTCTAACAATTGTGATATAATTACACTTACCTCCCTTTTAGTAAGGTTACATGAATCGAAATTAATGCAAATGATGAGAAAATACAAAAAATAAATAACATAAAGTATATATTTTGTGTAAAAAAGATGACAATATCTTTTTTTTTATCCATATGACTAATAAATTATTAATGAAAATGAGACAAAGTACTATGTGAAATAAAATCTCAAGAGAACTCAATTTAATTATATCAAAATTATAAGACTTATTATATTTTATTTAAACCTCAAGAGAAATCAGTATAATTTATTGTAATAAAAAAAACAAAAACAAAAATAAATAAAAAAACAAAAAAATATATATGATTTTTCCCAGCCCAAATTGCAATACCTCTGCAAGATCCATTTCCAAGGTTGGTCATCTGTCCAAACAAAAAGCCAGCATTATTGTATTTTCGAGCGGGTAAAAATTTTTGACTTTTAATATATTTTGAGTCATATTATTTTTTTATATATATATTTTTAAAAATTTTAAAAATAAAAAATTAACTTTTAACTTACTTCTCAAAATAAATAAAAAAATCAATAATAGATGATTTGGACCACAAAAATAACATTTTTATAAAATTATTTTTGGTGTCAAGTCACCGCTAAAACCAATTAAAAAGCGACTATTCAAGAAAAATTACACCATTAGAAAATGGTATTGGGATACTTTGCATTATTATTTTTAAAAATTAATAGATATTAATGAAAAAAATTATAATTATAATTATTAATATGTATATATATATATTTTTTATAAATATCTTTTTCTGACAATCACAGTTGTGTAAGAAAAATGTTTGGTAATTCAAATTTTTGTGATTCAAATGGCTCAAATCTATTAAAACGACGTCGTTTACACTCATTTATACTCAAAACGACGTCGTTTTGAGTGATTTGAGTCATTTGAACTACAAAATTTTAAGTCACCTAACATTGTTGTATGTGTAATTTCCCCATATGTTTATTGTGAGAGAGCAAGGCTATTGTGATACTTGATGCTAGCCTGTTGCATATTAAAACGGTGCAGTTTTAAACTATTTTTTTATTATTTATATATAGGGGTAGGTCTGAGTTGGTTATAATAGTCAATACACTCCTAATCACATTGTATCATGTCTAAAATCTAACTAAAATGCATTAGGTTAGACCTTACTAGAATACAAAATACAACTACTTTAATTTTTTTGTCATAAATACAAGTTGCTGATTGATGTTGAGATATGTTAAACTTCAGAAAAAATATGAAAAAGACATGCATTGTTTAATTTACAAAATTTAAAAGACAATTCCAGACCAAAATAGACTTTTCATTTCTTTCAATTGCCTCCATTATTTTTATTTATTTATCTGTTGTAATGAAAACACAGAGGGATTATTTTCCAAGCTAAAGTTGAATTGTTGGAAGGCTAGTGGAAAGATTATGTCTATTTTTATAGCTTAGTTTTGAAAATGATGGTTAGTTGTATAAAATTAAAAAATTGAAGGGTAGAAAAATATTTTTGATTTATGCATTAGATTGTGTAAGTAAATTTTATACTTTCATCAATTTTGAAAATTATTTTTTTCTACTTTCTATTTTATTTTTAATAGTTTTCTCTAAATTTTACTAATGGAGAAAATAAGAAAAAGAAAAAAGAAAAAGGCAACTATCCAACAATTAATGTGTATCACACATATTACCAAATGGATCACTGTTCACTTTCTTGATGGAAGTGTTTGGAAAGAAAGGTTGGGTTAAAATAGCCTATTAAAAGATAAAATAGGTTAAAATAAAATTGTTAATAAAATAAAATATTATATTTAATTTATAATTATTTTAATTTTTTTTCATAATCATCAAATCAACTAAAAAAAAAAGTTAATTAACTTTTTAAATACAATTATTTTAGCCAATATACAATAATCAAAAAATAAATAATCAACTAAAATAACCAACTTCTTGCCAATGGGAATTGGATGTTTAATTCAACTTTCATGTCACAAAGGGATTATTTTTTACTTTTTTTTTAAAAAAATTCTGGCTACATCTGTCTTTTAACAACAATTATTAAGGGTTATGATTTGGACCGTTGTTTAGTTTTTTTTTTTTTTTTTTTTATAATAATTTTTAGATGGTGACTATTGTTAAGTTAACGACAATATATTTACAATTTTAATATAATTTTTATTTATTTTTGGATAAGGATCATCTTGTAGTCTAAAGATGTGAGCTCGATTGGACCGTTCAATTTTTCATTGGTCCAAGTCTATATCCCTGATAATTTAGGTTAGTCTGTATAAAACTTGAGCTAGGCTTGGACCTAAGTGTTGACAACTCCACCCAACTTGGCGCGTGAGTTAAACAAAAATTAAAAATAATAAACAGTAGGAAAAAAAAGTAAAAATTTTAAATTTTAAAAATAAGTCCAAATCTCTTAAACTCATATGAAAGGTCATGTTCTTGATAACAAATACTCTCAATTTCAATTATTCCTGATTTTTTTTTAAAACATATTTCTATCAATTATGCTAGGATCATGAACTCAAATCTTAAAATGTACTCAAAAAAATAATGTGTGATTTAAACTCAATTTAAATATGAATTGTGTGATCAATTCAACTCTTATACGGCTGAGTCCACTTTAAAAAAAATTGGATGAAGTTTTTTTTAGGGATATATTTAAGAATTTTAGTTTAGGATATTTAACTTTATTGTATTTCTACACACCTTTTATTTGTTCATGGAGACTAGTCATTAGTATTTTCCAATTATGAATATCAACTAGTTTTATCAATAAATAAAATGCTATTTACCACCAACAAATACGGAAAATACAATTTTTTTTTTTTGTTTACTCGGTCCATAAATCTAATTTTAAATTTTGTTTGGCTAGGAGTCCAACAGCTCAAATATTTCGTCCATAAGGGTAAGTTTAGGTAAAATGATCAAAATATCTCCATCTATATATATGCATATTTCGTCCATAAGGGCAAGTTTAGGTAAAATGATCAAAATATCTCCATCTATATATATGCTACGTACACAAACCAAACCCTCACACCTCACAAGCTGTCTCCTCTCTCTCTCTACTTTTTGCTCTCTCTTTCTCTCTACTCTCTCTCGCTCTTTCTCTCTCTCTGTCACCACCGATAGTCGTCATTCACCCCTCATCCTTTGCTCCTTTTTTCGTTGTGGTCTCACTCAATTTCCCCTTGGGTTTCGTCATTGATGGCCCCTATAACACTTGTCTCCTTAATTAACTGTTACTTCTATGGCTTACCTTGCTTATGTGATTTACATGATTATATGTGTGTTAATTGTGTGATATGTGCTATTTGACGCCGCGAACCAAAGCTAAGATCGGCGATCAAACAAGAGCTCCACCGTCGCCGTCGTTGTTGTTAGATCTCTCCGTTGTCAAATCGTCTCTATCGTCCCTCGCCGATGTCTCCCTAGATCCACGTACTCTAGACCATTACCACGCCGCTGCCATCACTACCACCATCCCTTCTGTCACGATCCGCTTCCCGTACTCAAGGGTTAGGCATCGTGATGGCCAGTAACCGAGGTTACCTCCGGCCAATTCTTAAACATATCAATAAACATAAGCGGAAGAAATATTTAAATGAGGATACTAAAATAATCATTGGAGCGTCTATTTTTATTACAAAATGTATTGGCCAAAAAGGCCGATATTTACATAAAAAAATACATCAATAAAAGTGCTTTGTGTCTATCTCACACGCTGGTCCCGACATGTCACCTGAAAGTGATAAAAAAACTATACGCTCATGGCAGAGTGAGAAATATTATACTAAGAGTATAAGGCATAAAATTCACCATGGATAATTAGTTGGGCCAAAAAGAACTTGATACATAACATACATAGTACCGAAATCATTTGGCATATACCTCGGATCACGTAATACGGAAATCACTATACAACCATAACTACGGTACATCACTAAGTGCCAAGCACTACACTGGTTAATAGATCCACGACAATCACCGGACCACAGAGTGGTCAATCACTAAGCCAATGGTTATTTAAGTCCCCCAAGGCATGGGACTCCCGTGGTGGTATTCACAAAACATATTTTCATGTAAGATCATAGCCAAATATTCTTTAAAATATAAACAAACATATTCATGAGTTTCTTTTTAAGTAAATAGGGTTCAGAAATAAAACCACGTAACTAAAATCTTTATAAAACATAACTTTTATAAATATACTAATAAAACATAATTTGTGTAAAACAAATTTTGATAAATCAAAACATACATATAATACATTTTAAAGACTCAAAATATAATATAACTCACCCTAATATTTACCATTAGCTTTCACGTTTCTAATTGCCTTCCCACCTCGAGTGCTTCCTCTTTCTTCTACTAACATTGCAACAAAATCGGGAATTAGCGGCGTTTATAAAACGCCGCTATTGGCTAGAAAAACGCCGCAAAAACATAAAACGACGTTTATAAAATTCGTCAATGATGTGGCCGTCGCTGTATCTTTGTGACGTTTAAAAAACGCCACTAAAGACTTTAGACGACGTTTACTAAAACGCCGCTAATTCTTTACAGCCGTTAACTATACGCCTTAAAGTAGTTATCTCTGACGTCATAATGACGACATTTCGCGACGTTTTTAAGAAAAACGCCACCATTTCTTTCATTTTTTTGAAAAAAAAAAAAAATCATAATTAATGATCTTTTGACTTTTGTTCAAACCAAACCTATATCATCCATCACCATTCTCAAAATATATACCATAATGTGAATGAGCATTCATTTTTCAATTTTTCATAAAATAAATAAATAAAACCCCTTTAAATATAATATGACAATACAAAATCATAAAAATAATAATATTCAGTGTGCTCTCTAAATTCTCTGAAAATAACTTCATCCACAGCTCTCTTCAGCTTCATCAAGTCATCAATCATCTTCACCAAAATGATGATTATATACCTGAATCATCCAATTCCATTAACACAACTTCAATAAACTTGAATGGTCGAAAAATCTACCGTAGTGCGACCATATATAAAAATTAGTTTGTGTCAATCATTGTACCATTCACGGATGCCTCTGAAAGGATATCAGAATTCAAGCTAGAGAGAGCTGTTAGCACCAATGGGTGAGAAGCAAGTGTAGAAGCAGGGATCCTGAAACAAACAGATATTCAAACAAGTTATGAGAGTTCTATCATGTAAACTAGGATGGGGAAGTTGTGCAAAATGGATATCATAATCACATAAGAATTTAGAACATCCACATGAACAGCCAAAAATACCCAATCACAAAGCTTTCAGTTTCCCAAGAGTAACACAGACACATGCATAGAGAGAGAGAGAGAGAGAGAGAACTATCATCCCAAGCAAACGTACATATCTGCAAACCTAACCACTACTCTCAGGTATAGAGTTATCTACATTTCTAATCTAATAAGAGATCCTTGTTGACATACTTGGCAAAATGCACATAACCAAATACTTCCATTTCTAAGACAACCAAATTTGGAGTGCAAAGAACAGAAATCCACACCTATGTCTTAGATGAAGCCAAGAAGCAAATGCCTCAAGAACCTGCCATGTAAATAAATTATGAGAAAATCATACGAAAAAGTTATGTCAAAGCAAAGCAAGCAATAATTTTGTCGGAGATCAATATTAAATTATAGAATTTCATTTTTATTTAACATACATTCAAAAGAAGAGCTCTCACCTGCTCCTTAAGTTCAATAATATTCAAACAAGCACTCAAGATATTAAGAGCAATCTCGATTGCAGAGGTAAGTTCTTTCTCAAATTGGCGGCGTCTATCAGGACGAGCTGCTATCTTGTAGTTAAATACTTCCTGATAATGAAAACAAAATATTCATTAAAAACTTCCTATTATCTATGGACCAACACTATATAAGCAATAGCCTATATAAACATCAATTAATGCAACAAATTAGAATCACATCTTAAGGAAATCGTTTGATAACTAATGTAATATGTAAGGCCAAATGTAAAACGCACATATAGCATAGCATGTACAAATTTTGACTATTATAACAATTTTTCTAAAAAAAATCATTATGTCAAAAACTATTACACTACCCTAAGAAGCACAAACACTTTTGTGGCATGGCAGGTCAGACACTAACACAATGCACAACTCATCGAACACCTCACGACACCTGTCAAACACACCTTCAAATATATCTTATTATTTTTTAAAAAATTTCTAGACTTAGACATGCTTCCAACACTTGGAAAACACGTCTACTGCTTAGACACAAATGAAACACAAGTTTGAATAAAATAACTTGGAATATAATGATAAAATATATATATATATATATATAAATTTATGCCTATTCTCATCCTTTAGACTTTGAAAATTAGTGTTGCATTGCATTTTGTTGTAAAAAAATAATTAAATATTCATATACGTAACATATAATAATTGCTTACACTATATATAATATATAATAAATATTCAAATCTATATATTTTTGTGTGTCATCCACGTGTCATGTCCGACATTGTCTGAAAATATTCCTGTCGACACATCTGTGTAGTGTTTATGCCGTGCTTCTTAGCCTATGAAGCATGGACACCGCTATGGCGGTCACGATGTCGGACACTTGTTAGACATGAACATGCCCTGAACACATGTCAGATAAGCTGGAGGAATTGGACACATTAGACATGTGGGGACACAAAAAACATCTTAACATGAAACATCATAGGTATTAAATTTGTTTCAAAGACAGTTTGAAGTGCACATATGCATCAGCATTGCCAAACTTCTCATTTACACAACTTCCTAACTTGAAGTTTATTTTGTTCCAAAACGAGTTCTTTAAGCCACAGTCAAATCCCCAAGATAAGTAATAGCACCCAATAACATATCTACCTGAGGCCCAATGACGCCATCCCTTTTATGATCTCATCGACAGACAAAACTTGATTTCAAATTAAATATTTCTTCTGAACAGAATTGAGTATACCTCCGGCAAAACTCTTAGTAGCTCGAGGAAGCTTGGTATGCATTCGGGGTGAGAATTCATCTCATCTCTAAGCCAATTTACAATGCCACCATCACCCCAATCTTTAGCAGGAACATGAACAGCCAATGCAACCACAACAAGGCTAATCTAAAAGGTGACAAATTTTAGCTGGACATATCTTTGTATTTACATTCCAAGTTGTGTGTGCGCGCACAAGAGTGTATGTGGTTGTACAGAGAAAACAACAATACCTGGGTTCTAACTTTAGGGGGGCCTTTGTGAAATGTTTTCAATAAGCTCTGCATTTACAACCATGTGAAAGCCGTAATCACCAAAGAAACTCTTTTGCATCACAAACATGAATCAACATATGCACACAATTGCAAGAAAACAAGTTTACATGCACTAAAATGTAAACAAAGACATATAGACAAAACTTATTTACACTACTTAACAAGGGAAAATTAGGGAAAGAAACAGTGAGGGAAAGGGGGCACTAGGTACACCAACGTTGGCGTATTTTTTTTTTCAGATTGTAGGATCTTGCTCAAGATATTAGGATTCAAAATACAAAGTTACAAACTGCCCATCTGCAATCCTCACACGTCTTTATAGCGGATAAGAAAGAACACTGCTGCAGATTTATCAAGAAAGAAAATGATGGAAGAACAAGCTAAGCTTATAAAGAATCTATGTAAAGCATAACTTTCAGTTCCCACTAACTATGGCATAGCATTTGCCCCTTTCAATTAGCAAACAAGTAGATCCCAAGGTTCCCCCAGTAAACAATGAAATTATAGATGGAAATAGCACTACCAACAAATCATATGATAACTCATGTCAAATTCTGAATGAGAACCTCATAAAAGTGTAAAAACTATAAATATTCTTACATTTAACGAATCCCATAACGGGCGAAAAGCTTCAAAAGGCAGCTCTTCAAAATCTCGTTGTACCTGTCCATCACAAGCAAAATGCACTATGATATGTGAAAAGAAAGGCTGCCTTGATATACCAAAACCTATAATAAATGCAAATCGAAAGACATATTCACAGGTGAATAGCATTATACAACAGTGACCTTTGGTACAAATCACAAATGCACAGATAATGAATAGCAGGAGAATCAGATTACCTTGCTTCTGAGGGTTTGAGAACAAAAGATTAAAGTTTCTTGATTGCTACTAGCATCATGAAGTAAATTATCGGAGACCTAAACAAGCAATTACATATTAGTAAATCTCAACAATTAAAAAAAATGAGATCCAACCAACACATGATAAGAACAGAATCAAGTACTACAATGAATATGTATCATGTTAGCGCATCCAAGGAATAAATCTCAACAATTGATGTGCTTTTTTTTCCGTCGGCTAGAGAAACCCCAATGATGGCAGATGCACCACATATTTTACACATCACTAATTATAATAATATTTAATGAAATTTATTCATCAATGTACATGATACACCATGTGTAACGTTGTCACATCGGTTCATAACATTGTCACATCGGTTCATAGTCCAGATTCTAGATAGAGATATATCTCCATGACAAAAATCACCAACAAACAATCTGCTTCAGAGAATTTTGAGAGATCTTCAACTATCCAAGTCAAATACAGAAGGATAGAAGTAGAGCTCAATTACATGTATTATGCATAGGTTACATAAACACAAGATTTTGAGCAAATAAATAATTATATTATTTAAGTGCAATCATTGTTGATATCAAGCCTATCCTTTCTTGAGGAAGGTGATTGACCGAATTGAATTATTGAATTAGAGAGTTCACATCCATTATTGATATCAGATAATGCGAGAAACAAGAAAGTACTATGTCTATGACATAGATAGTTTAATGGTTTTAGTTGAACTTACAACTCATTCAACGACATGGACTGCAATTGTTGATAAAATAAAAATGGTTGAGGCCTCACAGTTCCAAGAGTTAGTAGACTTTTATTAATATAGGATCCTTCCTTTCGACGCACACCGGTAGTTTCAGCCTTGGAGCTCTCAGAACCTACCAGATCGATGAGGTTCTGCATAAGTAAAACACAGAGAGGCCAAATTAAGAAAACAATGTTGGCATCACATAAAAGCCTAAAGCAGTTGCTTATCCATAAGGAAATAAAATCCTAAAGCAGTCGGCACAAAATAATTCTAAAATTAAAAGCCACAGAAATATACCAGTTGTGACGAGTTTACCACTCCACCTTCACAATTACCACCACAAGGGCTACTCTCTATTGTCTGTCAAATATGTAACAAAGGAAAAATTGATCAGCAGAGAAAATAATTATAAAAAATAAAAATAAAAAAGAAAAAAAGCAAATAGTATTTGACACAGGATAAGAATATTCAATCAAGACTTTTGCCTAGTTTGATCCAAGCTAAATTTTCTCAAGACCTCATTTCAACATTCTACATTGAAGAACTTGCATGTAAAAAAACCTTTGTGGGACCAATTTTATGACATATTGAATTTCCTAACCTAGAAAAAATGGTTTTCAAGAAAAAAGAAATATGGATTTTGTGACAAATTTGTTAATCAAAATAGAAAGTACTCTTCTTAACCCTATTAAATGAGACATGCATTGAACAATTAGTATTCTTCTCAACTTTTGATTTGCCACAAATTCAACCATGTAAGAACCAATTTCCTTGTCATGTAACACTTCTATGGTTGACAGTTTAGTCTCTTAACCTGTATGCATGTGACTCAATGTTTTGAGAATTGAGTACAGACTTTCACAAGCTGAGGAGCCAAAACAATTATATCCACCAAGCACTGTGTAATATATCTCAACTCCAGCCAACATAAAAAATAATCTCCACTAAGCCTGAATTCAACTAATCTTAGATCATCATCGAACAACAGAGATATGTTAGCCTGAAAAAGGAATGGTGTATCACATTGATGGGATTGCATAAAAATGTATTCAACACGGTATGAGACATACATGTAAGAGCAGGCTTCCTATAAGAAAATAATCGTAAAATGAAATACCACAATTAAAGGAAAGTACCTTCTGGCAGACTGCAAAGGTAGCCTGTTCAGGAGTCATATTGTCAAATGGCGTCAATGCAGTTAAAAGCTCCCAGAGGACTATGCCAAAACTATAAACGTCAACTTATGGTGTTTTTCTTTGATCATTTCTGGTGCCATCCAATGGTAAGTGCTCGTGAATCCCTTTGCACTGCCGCATTGAGACTCCAAGCATGAGATTCCAAAATCTGCTACCTTCACACACATATCTTCCCCAACCAATAAATTCTCTGATTTAAGATCCCTGTGAAGTATCCCCAGAGAATGAAGATATTGCATCCCACGTGCAATGTCGAGGGCCAACTTCAGAACTAGGTTGAGAGGAAGTGAATAAGGCTCTGGCCGATGAAGGTATTTTCGAGAGAGCCCACAACCAAATACTCAGTGATGATACAAAACACGGGTTTTTTACATGCTGCAACAAACTGCATGAATGAAGTGGAGAAATACAGGGGTCACATAAAATGATCAAATAGGAAAGTTCAGCTTGAAAATTTAATTATTATGAACTCAAAATAGAAGGCAGCTGACTAGTTGATCCACAAACTGTGCAAGCATCATCAGCATCGCCAAGAGGATTTTGTGTGCAAGTGTGAATGCATGAAGGAAGGAGCCTCGCAAAATTGGCAGTGTTAACAGGAAAAAGTTCTGAGACAAAAATGCATTAAAATTTGATGTTCTTTTACAATATCTTCAGTGGGCCCATAACTAATAGCCGTTGAAGGAAAATTGAGCATATAAAATTATGATTCTTTAGATTAAGGCCAGATTCAAGATGAAAATTAGTAATCTTATTCTGAACAGAACCCACAACCTAGCTATAAGTTGTAACAGGATTCTCCACTACATCCCATTGAATATATAAAACTATTAAATCCAATTCAATGGATTTCTTGTTTCCTCTTGCATCATCGGAACCAAGTATTATTTTAATATATTACAAAATTTATCCTTTACCAACTCACGTATCCACCCACAAAAATAATTTTTTTAAAAGAAACCAATATTTCACAGAAGAATGAGAAAAAAAAAATCTTAGCAACCAAACAGAGTTCAGAGTTTCAAATTAAACTTACCAGATCTTTGTGCTTTTTCTTGGTGTCCCAATGGGCACTGAAGAACTCCTCCTTGCACTGCAGTGACTCAAATACTTAAGTTGAATACCTAGCAAGCTAAATAAAACAAATCAAAACAAGAGTGATGGAATGTAAATCAATGAAAACCAGAACAAATAAACAAATCACATCCTGACAAATAAAACAGCTCCAGATCCCACAACCTATGTATTACAGAAAGAGCAAGAGACCACAAACGAACAGAAAGAACACAAAACAAAAGCAAAAATGCAAGAAATAAACTAGATTTGGGGAAAAAATGCAAGTGAATCTACAAACATCAACCAAAAATATATCCCAAATCGTTGTTTTAACCATGAGATTTTACAGATCTTGAGTGAACTTAGCAAATCTAGGTTAGAAAACCCTTACCTTGAGCCCTAGATCGATTTAGATCAGAAGGATTCGAACAATCTCGAACATATACGCTCAGGTCAGGAGGGAGAACAAGATTTTCTAGACCAAAATCACCAAAAATCGATGGAAATCAAAGAACCAGCCCTCGATCTCTCTCTCTCTCTCTCTCTCTCTCTAAAGTCGCGTCTCTGTTCAATCGACTGAAATCGAAAAGCATATCTAGATAGGTGAAATTACCTTTGTAAAGGGGCCAAAAAAATTCCCTATTTCATATACACAAAACTGTGCCGTTTCACTGGCACAAATGTTACGCTCCGTTTCATACCATGTTATACCACCGTTTGCTAATAAACTAATATAGCATAATCGGGAATTTAAAAAATTTATTCACAGATTGGACGGCATTTGTCAAAAACGCCACAAACAAAATGTGGTTATATCTCATTTTTCCTGTAGTGTAAGTTATAGTCTTGCCACTTCTGCTTACTGAAACTGAAGCCAAAGAATTCCTATTTATAGTCAATTTGCATGAAATGTGGTCATGCAAGGACACGACACGTAGTCATGACGCGTGTCTCCTAGCCCACTGATCTACCCCCGGATTTACCCCCTGTATTGGCCCTTGGGTATTATATATATATTATATATATTATTATTATTATTAATTCCAAAGGTTATAATATCTTTGCTAACAATCCTAAAAATTCCGTATAATTATATGTTAGGTTGACATTTGAAATTTCACTACTAAATTATAAACATTATTTATCACTTATTAAAATATTTAACGTGTGGTGTTTCACAATTTATTTCCTTAATAATTTAATTGATTAATTCTCAATTTCTTAAATTATACATTTATTTATTTACCTTGACTCCTAATTTTTTTAATAATATTACACATAATAATATATAATAAATTATATATTTTCCCTAACTGTGATTAAATAATATTAGTATAAATTCTACAGAATAATTAAAAAAATTTGAGTTGTTACAATCTTCCCTCCTTTTTAAAATTTCGTCCTCGAAATTGTTATTTGTGCAATCAATCCGCTACGCACTCTGATAAATATATATTAGATGTTTAATCTGATAGAAAATACTATTTCAATACACCCATACCCATAAACATTCTGACTTCTAGACTCTTAGATAATTCGATTTTTTTTTCCGCTTAATTAAATTGAGCAATACTTAATTTTAATAAATCTTGATTAACACATAATTAAATTAATCAAACCAAATCACAAATCTCACATAATTTAATTGGTCGAATTTGACTTCTATTAAGGCCCAATTAATTTTGTTTAATTTTTCATTCTGAATCAAATTTCAAATCAAACCCCCCAAATGCTCCAAATATCAAATTAAACTTATTAAGCTCATCAATTTTGGTTTCTCAAACCTTTAAGGTCTTCAATTTTAGATCAAACTCAAAATCTCCATCTATAATTTACATATTCAATTGAGCACCTCGTAAATAAATTTAATTCATAATAATCTAAATTCTCAATCCTCACAACTCCAATCCGGACCCAATTGATTAAACCTTAGTTTTATTAACTGAATCGAATGTTTAATTACACTTTCATAGGGTCCAATACTTGAAATTAAATTGATTTAACTTATCAATTTCACCTCCTTAGGGTATTTGGACGTTTAATTTCTAATTCTATAATAAATCCTTAATAAAATAATTTATAAATAACAAATATTGACCACCTACAAAATTATTATATATATAATCATATAAAATTATAATATAATTAAATCGATGAATATAATATAATAATTTGGTACTAATTACCCGCTATCCCACTTCTTAAATGTACATGTGTCCTATGCTCCAATGATAATTTTTTTTATTTATTTATTTATAAACCATTGATCTGATACCATTTGTCACGACCCGCTCCCCGTACCCAAGGGTTAGGCATCGTGATGGCCAGTAACCGAGGTTACCTCCGGCCAATTCTTAAACAGATCAATAAACGTAAGCGGAAGAAATATTTAAATGAGGGTACTAAAATAATCATTGGAGCGTTTATTTTTATTACAAAATGTATTGGCCAAAAAAGCCGATATTTACATAAAAAAATACATCAATAAAAGTGCTTTGTGTCTATCTCACACGCTGGTCCCGACATGTCACCTGAAAGTGATAAAAAAACTATACGCTCATGGCAGAGTGAGAAATATTATACTAAGAGTATAAGACATAAAATTCACCATGGATAATTAGTTGGGCCAAAAAGAACTTGATACATAATATACATAGTACCGAAATCATTTGGCATATACCTCGGATCACGTAATACGGAAATCACTGTACAACCATAACCACAGTACATCACTAAGTGCCAAGCACTACACTGGTCAATAGATCCACGACAATCACTGGACCACAGAGTGGTCAATCACTAAGCCAATGGTTATTTAAGTCCCTCAAGGCATGGGACTCCCGTGGTAGTATTCACAAAATATATTTTCATGTAAGGTCATAGCCAAATATTCTTTAAAATATAAACAAACATATTCATGGGTTTCCTTTTAAGTAAATAGGGTTCAGAAATAAAACCACGTAACTGAAATCTTTATAAAATATAACTTTTATAAATATACTAATAAAACATAACTTATGTAAAACAGATTTTAGTAAGTTAAAACATACATATAATACATTTTAAAGACTCAAAATATAATATAACTCACCCTAATATTTACCCTTAGCTATCACGTTTCTAACTGCCTTCCCACCTCGAGTGCTTCCTCTTTCTTCTACTAAGTTATAGTCTTGCCACTTCTGCTTACTGAAACTGAGGCCAAAGAATTTCTATTTATAGCCTCCGTTTGGGAAGTGGGTTAACTTTTTAGTTTTTTTGACTATTTTAGCCTGGGCTTAAAAGTTTAGTTTGGGAAGGATTTTTTGACTTTTTGACTTTTTTGATTTTTTTTGTGAGAAGGAAGTGTAATAATTATAGGTTAGATGTGATGTTTTATTTTTTGTGACTAAAAAAGTTTATTTTATCTTTTGTGACTAAAATAGCCAAAAAATCTGACTTTTTGACTTCCCAAACGGCACCATAGTCAATTTGCATGAAATGTGGTCATGCAAGGACACGACACGTAGTCATGACGCGTGTCTCCTAGCCCACTGATCTACCCCCGGATTTACCCCCTGTATTGGCCCTTGGGTATTATATATATATTATATATATTATTATTATTATTAATTCCAAAGGTTATAATATATTTGGTAACAATCCTAAAAATTTCGTATAATTATATGTAGGTTCACATCTATAATTTCACTACTAAATTATAAATATTACTTATCATTTACTAAAATATTTAACGTGTGGTGTTTCACAATTTGTTTCCTTAATAATTTAATTGATTAATTCCCAATTTCCTAAATTATATATTTATTTATTTACCTTGACTCCTAAATTTTTTAATAATATTACACATAATAATATATAATAAATTATATATTTTCCCTAACTGTGATTAAATAATATTAGTATAAATTCTACAGAATAATTAAAAAAATCTGAGTTGTTACACCTTCATCTCTCTCTCTCTCTCTCTCTCTCTCTCTATGTCGACTTATCTATATATATATATATATATCTCTCTCTATCTCTCTCTTTTATCCCTTTCTGTTCCTCTCTATGTCGACTTATCTATATATATATATATATATATCTCTATCTCTCTCTTTTATCCCTTTCTGTTCCTCTTAAGATTCGGTCAGTGGGAGCTCCTTCTCACACTCCAAATATTTGGTATATTTTTTGATTTTTTTTTTTTTTTTTTGATCTAGATTGTTGTTAATGATGATTTGAATGAAGAGATCTGGTTTATTCATTTTTTAGATATGTTGTTAGATTATTGTTATCTTTTTCTTTTTTTTTCATTGTTGTTGCTGTTGATGATGATTCTAACAGATAGTGGCAAAAAATATGTGTGTGTGTGGTTTGGAAGAGAGTGGAGAATAGATAGATTGTTTTGTTGTTGTTGATGATGATGATGATGAATTTCAACAGATAAGGGAAATATGTTTGGTAAATTTCAATAGATAAAATAATAAGTTTAGTGAATTTTAATAGATAGTTACAAAATTGAACAGATAAAAAAAGTGTAGTTGAAAATTTTGAACAAATAGATATAAATTCGAACAGATAAGAGCAAAAAATTAAACAAATATTTACAAAATTAAACAGCTAAAAAAAATATAGTTCAAAAAAATTGAACAACTAGGAAAAATTTTGAACAGATAGGAAAAAAATTGAACAAATAAGAAAATTTTCAACAGATAGAAATTTTTTTGAATAAATAGTCAACGAAAGTCAACAAACAAATTAAATGGTAAAATTAAAAACAAAATATCCTTGAAAAGAAACAAAAAAACTTCTCACCAAACAAATTTTACTAATTAATAAATATCTACGAAATCTAATATCTTATACCCATCTCACCTTGAACTTTTCAATAATTTACTCCCATTTTTTTTTAGTTGTGGAAAAAAAAAATCTTGAATAAACAAGTGCTCTGCTTTGGATAAAATTTTACTAGAAGGAAGATAGGATAGTACCAATCTTGAGAGACATTTAATGAACATTGGAGTTAAGTAAGCTTATCCATTTAGGCTGATATGTGAATTCTATATAAGTATGGAAAAATATTTCTGGAAAAAATGAATTAACAAAAATTATAAATGATTGATTTTTTCCATTGGGATTTTTTTTTCTATATTCTTCAATTTATATATATAAAAAAAATTTGACGTATACAAAAATATTTATACTACTATATGATGCAACTCCACAGGAAGTGGAGACGCTACTGTGCGGCGAAATGAGCCCATTTCGGTTCTCATTTTAATTATTTAAATCGTTCACATTTTAGAATACATGAAGTAGAACGTACTTGCAAAAAATCAAATTAATCGGATATCATTTACCTATTTATCCACTCACATTTGTATTTATTTTAATACTTTAAATCACAATTATTATTTATTTGTGTAGATATAAATGTGAATGGATGAATGAGTAAATGATATTCGATTAACTTGATTTTTTCCAAGTATCTTCTACTTGATGTATTCTAAAATATGAACGATTCGGATTATCAAATGGACCCCAAAATGAACCTATTTTACCACACAGCAGCCGCTGCTGTACGAGGCTGCGCACAAGCGTTCCCACTTCCAACTCGACTTGCATGCTAAATTCTTTTCATTATACTCATTTAAGTAATTTTTTTGGGAAAATATCATTAAAGTGGAAACTAAGAAAAATATTTTCACATTAATGAAAAACTTTACAACATTTAAAAATAAATGTATAAACTTTTTCATGAAAGTGATAATATTTTTTATTTTCTGATGTACCCAAAAGAAAGTGATCATATTTTTTAAAATTACCACTGAAATGCTATTTTCCCATTTTTTTTCACAAGCATCGGTTGAGAGATCCTCTGCATCCATTCTAATCAGAGATGGCTAAAAAAATAAATAAATGAAAAATAAAAAATAAAAAAACAGAAAGATATGAATGGGACCACTAAAATTCATATAAAACAACCATTCTAGGAAAAATAAAATAAAATAAAACCAAACAAGACACTAAAAGAAGAGCTTTGGGAGTCTCTTGCATGACTTGTCTAACAAATAGCCAAACCTGTCCTTGTCATATTGGTCATTGACATATATCAGAGAAATGGGGGATGAAAAACTCCGTAGTAGTACACTGATAGAAATTAAGTGACCTCATCCATTAAATATTACATTAAAATAGTATTTCATTAAATAATCATTAAATTTATACAGGTCACGGTTCAAGGACTAGTTGCAATATCCCTAATTGCTTGATATTTTATGTAGAATATTTAATTTTTCTGTGTTAGGTACTTGATATATAGTTGCCCCAAAAAACAGAAAAAGAAAATGACATTAATGTCTTGTTTGGTTAACCTAATGTATTCACAATTGGAACTGGGGATAAAGTATCACATGTGGTATCGAGATCATTAGTATAACACGTTTGGTTCTTTTAAAAATATCTTTCATTTTTATTAATAATTTGGAATGATGTTATTCGTAGGAAGTAGGGATTATTAAAAAAAGAAAATGCTATAGGTTTTAAGTTTTTTATCAAATAAATAATCAAATGTTTTATATGGATATGAGGTTCACAAAATTGCAGATCCCACACGAGACATTTGGTCATTAATTTGTTTGGTAGAAAATTTAGTATCTACAGCATTACCCTATTAAAAATGCACGCTTGCCATAAGTCTATTTCTTAATCTTTGGGGGCGTTAGATCCAAACTCTAATGTTTTTTGACCAAAATGACACAATTTGTCCAAAATGACAACAATATGTTGAAATCACCTTATCTACTTATCTCTTGAATTCACTCAATTTGTCTATTTGTTAAAATTTACCAAACCTATTTTTCTATCTATTGAAATTCACCAAACTACCTATCTATTGAAATGTGACACATATCACTCATTTAACACTTTATCTGTTGAATATCACACATTTCTCTACCTCACCACCACTACTTGCCACCGGCGACTTTTCCGATGTCTGCGAAATTTTTTGATGACTTTTTAAACATATCCTTATCACCAAATAAGATTTTATTTTGGATCTAATGCCTTATACTCTCTTTAAATTGAATTTTTCACCAACTTTCTCAATAAAAAAACACATTTATATTTTATAAATTAAATTAATATAATATGATATGAGAATCAAAATGTATATAATACATCAAATGGGGAACATCCACTCCCCTCCCTCTTGCCCCCCTAATACCAAACCGTTTCCGTTTCATCCTACCACCCCCCAATGCCCTTATCTTCTTTTACAACTTTCTTTTTTGTTGCCTTACAACTCTCTTCCCCTTGCTGTTTGTTTATTTTTTCTTTCTCCTTCCCTTTCTCTCATTTTATCCATCACAATTGAACGTAACCCTAATCCACTTCTCTAAATGCAAAGTCTATACTTTTTTTTCATTAAAAACTCAAGCATTTTGTTGGGTCGGTGGATTCTGATAAGTACTATTCACTCAAACACGGGTCCAGGGGGGTTACCTCTCGCCAAAATTTTTTGGGTATTTTCGTAATTCCCATATTGCTTCCGTGTAACCCTAATTCTATACTTATAAATAGATGAGAGGGCGCTTCTTTTAGATTAAGAGAGAGTTATATTTTTTTAATCATAGTAAAAATTACAGTGGCCGTGGACGTAATCATATTCTAGGGTGAACCATGTAAATCCTTTGTTTGATTAGTTTTTTCTTCCTTATTTGTTATTTTGTGTCTCACCGATCATGATTAAAAAATGTCAATTCCTATCACATTTTTTGTGGAGAATTTTACCAACTTTAAACCTAAGCATCTTGCATTTAAAATCCTAACATTTTCGGAAGGAGAGGAGCAATAGGGTCTATGTACAAGAGAGGTGGTAAGATTTGTAGGGAAGAGGGATGGCGGGGTTAAGAATGGGATTGCAAATGAGGAGGTGGAGAAGAGAAGAAGAAGTGATGGATGGGTTGGGCAATTTGCAAGTAAAAATGGAGTAGGTGGGTGGTCGGTGAGTGCACAAAAACCATCTTTATGATTTTTTTTAGAATAATTTTATTTTTAATAATAATTACGTTCAATAGTAAATTATAATAAAATTGTCATGAATGGAATTTTTACAAATAAATAAAAGCTATCCTAGCACGTGGTATTGACAACAAAAAAAAACAAGAGTGTATAAGAATCCAAGACTTTGACAAAAAAAACAAGAGAGACTATCCAAAGACTTTTCTGGCAATTGGAAAAATTATTTGGTGCTTCAAGATGTTGATTGTTTATGTTCTTGACTAATTATTATATATCATGTCTGATATTATTTTTCATTCACTAAATATTGTTAGGAAAAATTGATAATTCTTCACATGTAAATTAATTAATGGGAATAAAAATTAATATAGAAAAATTAAATCAAAGGCAACACAAGAATTTTTACGTGGTTCCCTCAATGTGAGGTACGTCCACGGGATCGAAATCCGATTCCACTATCAACCAAATAAGTTTCCAAATGATTACAAACGAGACACGAATAGTCTCACAAACCACCCTTAGGTGAATTCCAAATAATCACAAATAAACAAAGAGGAAATACCTCACCAAATAGATGAACAAAAATTTTCAAAACCAGAGTTGTAGAAGATCCAAAATAACGAACCAAATCAACACTGAAAATGAAGCAAAGAACCACCCAAATTAATTCTACTGTTCACAGACCCAAATAATTGATTTCACCAAAGTGGAGTATGTGTAGCAGCCGTTCTCTTCACCTCGGGATGAGCAAAAACAAACCCTAAAATATTGTGAATCTAGGATTTATTATCAAACCTTAGTTGTTTCCAAATTGGATTGGGTTTCTACAAATTAAATATAATATATAAAAATATATTATAATTAATACTAAACCAAATTAAACTCTTTTTTCAAAATTAATTGGTTCCTACACTCCAATAAGGAGGTTTACTCAACAATTCTCCCCCTACCGACTTAGGTGGAGATATCAATCATACCCGCCAAAGTTCGACACTTCAAATGTTTATCCCTCGACAACGTCTTAGTCAACATATCCGAAATATTATCATCCGTGTGAACCTTTTTGAGTTGCAACAATAACGAATCTAACACATCACGAATCCAATTGTATCTCACATCAATGTGTTTCAATCTCGAATGAAAAGTAGAATTTTTACTCAAGTGAATAGCACTTTGACTATCATAATAAAGCACATACTTTTCTTGCTTCAAACCCAACTTTTGCAAAAATTTCTTCAACCATAACTCTTCTTTGCAAACTTCTGTAATGGCAATAAATTCAGCTTCGGTAGTTGAGAGAGCAACACATTTTTGTAATTTAGATTGCCATGCCACAACTCCCCCTGCAAATGTCATAAAATACCCCGAAGTAGATTTCCTAGAATCAATATCACCGGCCATGTCAAAATCTGTGAATCCATCAAGTATCGGCTTACCATCCCCAAAACACAAAGACACCTTCGAAGTCCCTCGAAGATACCTTAGAATCCATTTTACCGCTGCCCAATGTTCTTTACCCGAATTAGAGAGAAAACGACTCACCACACCAACGGCGTAAGCAATATCTGGCCTTCTACAAACCATGGTGTACATCAAAGAACCAACTGCTGAAGCATAAGGAACTTTCAACATCTCTTCCTTGTCTTTCTCACTTGTAGGACATTGATTCGAACTAAGCTTGAAGTGACTTGCAAGTGGACAACCAACCGGCTTTGCTTTATTCATGTTGAACCTCTTAAGAACTTTCTCAATGTAGCTTTCTTGAGATAATCAAATCAGCCCCTCTTTGCGATCACAAATAATTTTCATACCAAGTATTTGCTTTGCCGGTCCCAAATCTTTCATAGCAAAAGACTTGCTCAACTCCAATTTCAACCTGTTTATCATGGTAGAATCTTGACCCACAATTAACATTTCGTCAACATAAAGCAAAAGAATAATAAATTTTCCATCCGAAATTTTTTTCACAAACACACAATGGTCCGAAGTGGTTTTAGAAAAACCATTATTCATCATGAAATAGTCAAATTTTTTGTACCATTGCCACGGGGCTTGGTTGAGACCATACAAACTTTTCTTTAATTTGCAAACAAATTTATCTTTCCCTTTTTCACAAAACCTTCTGATTGCTACATATAAATTTCTTCTTCAAGATCACCATGAAGAAATGCGGTCTTCACATCTAGTTGCTCAGCTTCAAGGTTCATACTTGCAGCCATACCAAGTACAACCCGAATAGAAGACATCTTTACAACCGGTGAGAAAATCTCGTCAAAGTCATTACCTTTCTTTTGCCCAAAGCCTTTCACAACAAGACGTGCCTTGTACCTCAGATTTTTGCCATCATTCTTCAATTTGAAAACCCACTTATTTTTCAAAATTTTCCTCATCTTAGGCAACTTCACTAAATCATAAGTGTGATTTTCAAGTAAGGAATTCATCTCCTCTGCCATGGCCTTTTCCCAATCACCTTTCTTTGCATGCTCAATTGCTTCTTGGTAGCTCTCAGGCTCCCCTTGGTCGGAAATCAACACAAATTCATTGGGAGGATACTCTTTTGAAGGTTGTCGGTCCCTTGTGGATTTTCTCAACTCAAGTTGTGGTGGCGGTTCTTAAGTTGGATGCTCTTCCTCAATTTCTGGCTCAACTTCATTAGGACTAGCATCATCTTCCACATCTTCAATAGATAGCTGTACATCTCCCCTATTTTCATCATCAACTGAAGATGAAGAATCTGGATCCATGTCAATGAAATCCCTAGTTTTTGGTTCCGGTTGATCACATTTGCCAAAGTCTTCAATTGTTTGGTCTTCAAGAAACAAAACATCACAGCTTCAAATAACTTTCTTGTCGACCGGATCCCATAATCTATACCCGAATTCATCACGCCCATAGCCAAGAAAAATACATTGTCTTGACTTACTATCGAGCTTGGACCTCTCATCCTTTGGAATGTGAACAAAAGCTTAGCAACCAAATACTCTCAAGTGCTCATAAGACACATCTTTACCAGTCCAAACTCTTTCAGGAACATCACCATTCAAAGGATAGTAAGGAGACAAATTGATCACGTCAACCGCTGTACTCATTGCCTCACCCCAAAAGGATCTTGGCAATTTAGCTTGTAAAAGCAAACACCTTGTTATTTCCACAATGGTACGGTTCATCCTCTCGGCAACGCCATGTTGTTGAGGAGTCTTCTTAACTGTCTTTTGGTGCCGAATACCTTGGCTGCGACAATACTCATCAAATGGCCCAATGTATTCACCACCATTATCTGATCGGATGCACTTCAATTTCTGTCATGTTTCTCTTTCAATCATGGCTTGAAAATACTTAAATACTTCTAGAACTTGATCTTTAGTTTTTAGTAAAAAAGCCTAAATTTTTCTTGAATAATCATCAATAAAAGTAACAAAATAAAGTGCACTACCATGTGTTCTAACTTTTAAAGGACCACAAACATCCGAATGAATCAACTCCAAAACATTTTCCTTTTTAGAAGTAACATTTTTATGAAAAGAAACTCTATGTTGTTTACCTGCCAAACAATGGACACAAGTTTTAAGATGTGTATCTTTCAAACCGGGTAGAAACTCTTTCTTGAACAAAACTTGTAGCCCCTTTTCACTCATATGGCCAAGCCGCTTGTGCCACGATTCGGTAGAAGTATCATCTTCAAGTGCATTGACAACACCTTTACAAATTTTTCCTTGCATTGAGTAAAGTGTATGCGTCTTCTTGCACTTAGCCACTACCAAAGAACCCTTTGGAGCTTCCATATTCCATCACTAAATTTGTTGTTGAAGCCTTCATCATCTAGCTTCCTAGTAGAGATCAAATTTAGGCGAATGTCGGAAATATGCCTCACATCTTTAAGCAACAACTTGTAGCCCAAATTTGTTTCCAAGCAAATATCACCTATATCAATAATCTTGGACAAACCTTCATTACCCATTCGAACAAAATCATAATCTCCTTCGGTGTAGGTAGTGAAGAAATCAACTCGAGAAGTCATATGAAAAGAAGCACTGGAATTAATCACCCAATTGCTTTCTTAGCCCACAAAATTGATACAATCATCTTCACAAACGACCATGAGATCATCGGTAGTAACTGCCGTTGTGTCTTATTGCTTCTTATCCACACTTTTGTCACGCCTTTTCTCCTTATTCTTGAGCTTTTGGCATTCCCGCTTCATGTGCCCTTTCTCATGGAAATAATAGCACTCAATGTCTTTCTTTGAAAAAACTTTTGATTTGTCAAGGCTTTGATCAAGACAATGAGAAGTCTTATTCCTCCCCCTTGTTTTACTTCGGCCTCTCACAACAAATGCTTCTGAATGAGAGGAACCCGTTGATTTTCTTCTAGTTTCTTCATTCAACAGGCTACTAGTGACTTGGCCCATTGTGACAATTCTATCGGGCGCCGAATTACTAATGGTCACAACCAAAGTCTCCCAACTTTCAGGCAAAGAACTAAGTAGCATCAAAACCTGCAACTAATCATCAAAAATAATTTTCATAGAAGCAAGTTGGTTAACAATACTTTTTATTTCATTCAAATGTTCCGGAATAAGACTGCCCTCTTTATATTTTAAATTAACCAACTTACGAAACAGAAAAGTTTTATTTATGGCTGATTTCCTATCATAAAGGCCTTTTAATTTTTTTCATAAATCACGTGCTGAAGTTTCAGTAGCAATATGATGAAATACACTGTTATCAATCCATTGACGGATAACACCAACGGCTTTTCGATTAAGCCTACACTACAAAAAAAAGTGTTTTTTGCGACGGCAAAACGCCGTCGCAAATACTCCGCACGCCGTCTCAAAAGTTTTTTGCGACGGTAAATTTTCTTTTTGCGACGGCAAGTGGGGGTCGCAACAAAGGGGGTTGCAAAAGGTCTTTAGCGACGGCAAGTGCCGTCGCCATTGTTTTAGCGACAGGAAAATTTCTTATTTGCGACGGCAAAATTCTGTCGCCAATAATGGATGGAAATCTTGGTTTTTTTGCGACGGCACAGTCTTGCCATCGGTAAAAGAGGTTTTTGCGACGGCAAAAATCCCATCGCTAAAAAGTTTCGTCTCTGTTGACTATAGTCAACGGCAACCAGAGCCGTCGCTAATAACTATTCTCGACGGCAATTATACTGTCGCTATAGCCTTTTTTATTAAATTCCATACCTTTTGCGACAGTATTGGTGCCGTCGCTATAGGTATAAGGCTTTTTATAAACGTCACTGATACTTATAGTGTCATTTTTATAAACGCCGGTATACTATTAAATCTGCTTAAATAATTCTGTCAAATATAACTGATGACGTCACATGATATAGTGGCCTTTTTTTTACTTAATTTCATAATTTAATTAATATAAAATATGCTCTGAGTTGATTATTTACATTCCATTCCATTCACAAAAACATTATAACAGAATAAAAATAAAAATTGATGAAACCATCAAATTCAATATTTTACAAAGAACAATTAAACTCTACATGTTCATAAAAACATATTTAAATTATAAAATTCACCCCAATCCTAAAAAAAATAAAAAAATAGATAGTCAGAACCATCTGATTGGGAGTAAACGAGTTTCCTAATCTTTATATATAGTCAGAACCATCTTGGTAATGCTCAAGGTCTGGATGTGTTCCACCCCCCGGCCTCCGTGGGTCTCTGCAAAACATTATAAGAAAAATAGATGTCAACCACCAACATAGCAGTAGAAGAAAGCAAGCAAAATAATGTAATTTTAGCATGTAATTTAGAGTTTTTTTGCAAGGCACCTACCAAACTTTACTCCAAACAAAAAGTGAAAGTGTTGCCAAGTCCATCATAACGAGTACTAAAACTGGAAAACAACTATGAGTGCGTATACAATTATTATACAAAGCTATTTGGTGCAAAAACTAATTAAGACAAAAAAACGAAAAAAGAAGAACCAAAACAAAAGCAGTGAAATGATAATTAACACCTTGTATTGACAGAGTGCATGAAGTTTAAGATTTCAGGACCAATAATTCGCGAGTAATTACGTTATCCACGGATTTTGCAGACCTTCTAGCCTAGACTTGTTGGGTAATAGAGACAAAAATTCAAAGACCCATTTGAAACAAAAAATGAGAGTTTAATAGATCTTATTGTTTGCCCTGAAATCTCAAACTTCATCCTAATTTTTGGTTAAAGCAACACAAATATGAAATATCTTGCCCTAGTAGCTAAGTTGTGACATCACAGAGAGGGCATATGTTCAGATCTTATTGTTTAACAGAAATATATATATAAAAAAAAGAAGAGGATGAAAACTTTTTACAAAATATGTTACGTATAAGCTCTATATTAAAATGGTTTGCTCATTCATTTAGAGTGGTTGTTCCCCTATTATGGTAAATAGTGTGCTCATTCACCCAACATTTGACAATTTAATTTTTATAATTGTCTTATTTCAATAAAATTTATGGTCATGTAGTCAAGCCAGCAAATCTTTGATTCTTAAATCTACTAAATCACAATATGACCAGTTAAAGATAGCATCTCTAGGGTATGGTGTTCCATTTCTCAATTAAAAGCAATATGACCAAAAACATCAATACATTCTTGTTTCTTGGGTCTACTCATAAACAAACATTCACCTACTCTCTTGTTAGCATATTTTGAACAATTACTGCATATTTTGAACATCAATACATATGAGATGTTATTCAAGGAGATCAACGCCGAAGAGGAGATCGACACTGAAGAGCTGAGACGCCAGAGAGTGATTTACGCCACTGTCTTCTTTATGCCGGAGGCTGATTCACGCCGAAAGTGAGAGATTGAGGATCAATCGATTAACAGAACACAAGGTCTTGAAATCGATCGTGATTGCGTGACAGATTGAGATCGAAATCAAGAGACAAAAGATGAAAGAAGATTGAGATAGAGAGATTGAAATGAGAGAGAGAGAGAGGGGGATCGAACTTCGTTCATTCACAGTCGCGAGAGAGAGAGAGAGAGAGAGATTTGGTAGAAATTAGGGATTTTGGTTCTAAGACAAGGGTGAGAGTTTGGGTTTGAGATTAGGGATTTTTTGGGCTTGAGGTTAGGGTTTTTTTTGTGGAAGCGGGAATGGGAAAAAAATAAAGGGGGAAGCGGGAGTGGAAAAAAATAAAGGGGCGGGGAAAGAAAAATAAAAATAAAAATAAAAATAAAAAAATAATAATAATTAAATAAATTTATTTTTTGTTAAAATATATATATATATATATATTTTTTTTGTAGCTAATGAATTTTTTTTTAAATTTTTTTTTTTTTTAGTTACTAAGATTGAAAATTTATTTGTTTCATTTTTATTTTAATGAAAAAAAATATTATTATTTTTTTATTTTGTAGAAGTAGGGGTAATATATATTTTAATGAAAAATATTTTTCACTAAAATAAAAGTTAATTTTCTATAGTCAATGAAAAATATTTTTTCATGCCTATTTTTTTTATTACTAAAAATCATGAACTAATTTTTGTGGTAGAAGAAAGGAGGCGGTGATAATGAAGGTGGTGGATAAGAGATGATGGTGGTGGTGGTGATGGTGATGGCGAAAGAGATTAGTGGTGAAGTTGTGGTAGTGGTAGTGTAAATGGAGTGGCAGGGGTGAAAGAGAGGTAATGGTAGTAATAGTGGCAGTAGTGGTAGTGGTGGTAGTGGAATGGTGGCGATAGTAGTAGTAATGGTAGTCGTAGATGTGAAGTGGCGACAGTAGAAGTAATGGTGGTGGTGGAATGGTGTTTGCAGTAGTGGTGAAGGTGGTAGAAGAGATGGGTGGTGAGAGAGAGAAATGAGTGAGAGACAGATAGAGAAATAGAGAGAAACAAGAGATGAAAGAGACATATAGAAAAAGAGCGAAAAGAGATGAACGGGAGAGAGAATAGAAAAATAGAGAGATAGAGAAAAGATAGATGAGTGAGAGAGACAAAGAGAGAGAGAAGAGAGATGAGCGAGAGAGACATAGAGAGAAGACAAATGAGAGAGATAGAGAGAAGAAAGATGAACGAAAGACACACAGACAGACAGATAAACAGACAGATAAACAAACAGACAGAGAAAGAAGAGTGATGAGTAAAAGAGAGAGAGAACAATGGTGGTAGTTGAATGGCATTTGCAGTAGTGGTAAATGTGGTAGAGAAGATTGGTGGTGAGAGAGAGATGAGTGAGAGACGAATAGAGAAAAGAGATAGAGAGACAGAGAAAGTGATAGAGTGATGAGCGAGAAAGAGACAAAGTGGTCGCTAAAAGTACATTTTCTTGTAGTAGATCGATAAATCAAAAGGGAGCTCAATAAATAAAGAAGACAGATAATTCGAAACTCTTTTCAAAACTTAATTTAAATCAATTTTTTAAATATTTAAATATTTTAAAAATATTTTAATTTTGTGAGAGACAGATAAAGAAGAGAGATAGAGAGAGAGACATAGATAAAGTAATGAGCAAGAGAGAGAGATAGACAAAGTGGTTGCTAAAAGTGTATTTTCTTATAGTGGATCGATAAATCGAGAATGAGCTCGATAAATAGAGAAAATGAGAGTAAGAGAGTGAGCAAGGCGAACATAGTGAGAGAGAAATAGACAAATAGACAAGTAGACAGAGAGAGAGAGAAGAGTGATGAGTGAGAGAGAGACATGGAGAGACAGATAGACAAAAAAAGAGATAGAGAGAGAAAGAGATGGAGAAACAGAAAAAGAGAGAGAAACAAGAGATGAGCGAGAGATAGACAAAAAGATAGAAAAATAGAACGAAAAGAGATGAGCGAGAGAGACACGAGAAAAGAGAGACAGAAGAGAAGAGAAATGAAGCGAGAGATAGAGAGAGAACAAAAAGAAATGAGAAAGATAGAGATAGAGAGATGAGCGAGAGAGGCAGAGAGAGAAAGCAGGATGAGAGAGATAGAGAGAAGAGAGATAGGCGAGAGACACAGAGAGAAAATAAGAAAGAGAAACAGGCAGACATAGAAAGAAGAGTGATAAGTGAAAGAGATAAAGAGAAGAGAGAGAGATAGAGACAGAGACAGAGACAGAGAGACAGGAAGATGAAAAAATGAATGAAAAGAGAAATGTTATATGAAAAGAGTAAGACGACATTGTTTTTTTTATTTTTGTTTGCGACAGAAAAATACCGTTGAATTTATTCAAACCATTTTGTGATTGTATATATATGAAGCTATCTCAAAACCACAATCAGTATGCTAGGTTAGAGTTTTCCAAAAACTCTTTTGAGAAAATTATACTTTCTTGTTTTCCGTGTTATATTGTTTTTATTGAATTTTTTAAAATATTTTAAGTATTTTTTAAAATTTTTAGACACACCTAACATAAATACACCTAAAAATTAAAAAAATTGTAAAAAAAATCTTTTAAAAATTCACTAAATACCAAAAATACAATAATTCAATACATTTTTTTGTATTTTTATGTATTTATTAATTTTTAAAAATATTTTTTCATAAAGTTTTTATTTTTTAGATACATCTAAGTAAGATACATCTAAAAAAAAATATTTAAAATTTTAAAAATATCCACTAAAAACAAAAAAACACGAAAACCACTTTTTGCGACGGCAGAAAATGCCGTCTCAAAAAAGCGAGTATTTGCGACGCCAGAAAATTGTCGTCTCAAAAAAGCAGAGCATTTGCGACAGCACAATTTGCCGTTGCAAATACTCTCATTTTTTGAGACGGCAAATTGTGCCGTCGCAAATGCTCTGCTTTTTTGAGACGGCAATTTTCTGCCGTCGCAAATACTCGCTTTTTTGAGACGGCATTTTCTGCCGTCGCAAATACTCTGCTTTTTTGAGACGGCAAGCGCGCCGTCGCAAATAGTTTCGTCTCATATACCCAGTTTTTTTGTAGTGCTATTCCATTCATCATCTTTCATACCTTCGGGTTTACCAGTATCACCCTCAATGGGTCCATACAAATCTTTACAAAATAATAGGTCCTCCATTTTAGTTTTTCAAGTTACCCAATTGCTTCCATTGAAGCTAGACATACGACCTACATTCCCCTCCATTGATTTACACAAATAAATAGAGCCAAATAAACCGTAAGCTCTGATACCTGTTGTTAGGGAAAATCGATGATTCCCCACAAGTAAATCAATCAATGGGAATAAAAACTAATGTGAAAAAATTAAATTAAAGGCAACACAAGAATTTTTACATGGTTCCCTCAATGTGAGGTACGTCCACGGGATCGAAATCCGATTCCACTATCAACCAAATAAGTTTCTAAACGATTACAAACGAGACACGAATAGTCTCACAAACCACCCTTAGGTAAATTCCAAATAATCACAAATAAACAAAGAGGAAAGATTTCACTAAATAGATGAACAAAAATCTTCAGAACCAGACTTGTAGAAGATCCAAAATAATGAACCAAATCAACACCAAAAACGAAGCAAAGAACCACTCAAATTAATTCCACTGTTCACACACCCAAATAATTGATTTCACCAAAGTAGAGTATGTGTAGCAGCCGTTCTCTTCACCTTGGGATGAGCAAAAACAAACCCTAAAATATTGTGAATCTAGGATTTATTATCAAACCTTAGTTGTTTTCAAATTGAATTGAGTCTACACAAATTAAATATAACATATAAAAATATATTATAATTAATACTAAACCAAATTAAACTTTTTTTTTCAAAATTAATTGAGTTCCACACTCCAATAAGAAAATATACCTAACAAATTTAAAATTGTAAACTCCATTTATTCTTTCAATCAAAAACTTTTTAAGACATTCTCCCTTTGGGAAGAGCTATTCTAGGGTTTTTTGACTATTTTAGTCACTAAAGACAAAATAGACTATTTTAACTATAAAAAACAAAACAAACGCGATACAGACCCCCTTTCCCTTCTCACCCCCTCCACCCCCACACACACGTGGGGGTTGGTGAGTGGAGGAGAAAAAAAAAAAAAAAAAAAACAGTTTTCAACCAATAAGAAGCCGAGGGGGTTGTGGGGGTGCTGCCAAAAGGGGGCCTCAGTTTTTTTTGAAAACAAAATATCACATTCAACTCAGAATCATTACACTCTTCTCATACAAAAAAAAGTTAAAAAATTCAAAAAGTCAAAAAAAATTTCATAAACCAAATTTTTAACCCAAATTAAAATAATCAAAAAAATTAAAAAATTAAATAGTCAACCCACTTCCCAAACGGTGGCTCAAAATTACCAAATAACTTCTCTCGGCAATTGCATCAAAAAGATGACAACGAAGACCCGACGACTTATGTGGAGCCTAAAGTCTCAGATGTGTTTATTGATTACGTCCAAATCACCATATTAATCAGCCGTCCTCTTGGAAACTCTCTGTCTAATAAATCTCACACGCGCCGCCACTGACATCGGCGCATGTCGCCTGAAACGATTTTCACGTGAAAGCTAATCCGCGCCGGCCAGATCGTGGTGTTTTATATGAAAAATTATGGAGAAGATTACATTATTATTATTTTTTTTGGGTTAAGTTTGACTCTGATAATAAAATAATTTTTTAATTTTTAATTTTTTTAATTTAAATCATAACATTTTGATTTATTTTTAATTTAAATTATTTGTTTATTTTCGTTAAGTAAAATCGATTGAAAAATTATATTTTAATCATTAAATTTAATGAAAAATAATATTTTAGACATTTTATATATACTACATTGAGTTTAATAACTAAAATTATCTTTTTTCATCAGTTTTATTTAACAAAAATAGATAAATGTTTAAATTGAAAATAAATCAAAATATTAGAGTTTAATTGACAAAATTAAAAATGTAGGATTTATTTTGTTAAATGGCTCAAATCTTAAGGGTTTTTTTTTTTTTTTTTTTTTTTTTTTTGTAATTGTCCCAAAATTATGTTATTGGGATTGGATCCACTCTAGTTGACATATCTAACTCAGTGTGGATTCATTTATGTTTCATCTTAATGATTTAAATGGTTTATTTTATAAAAAATTTCAAAAATATTATGTAAAATTAAGTTGATCAGACATTAACTAAATCAAATTATATTTGTCTTTAAAAAAAAAATGACGGGTCCAAAACAAATCTACAATGGGTTAGGCTAAGCTGTCTAATTGAAATATCCAATTAGAGAGAATTCAGTACTTACTATGGGGTGTTTTGAGAAGATGATAAAAAGCTAGTTTTTAATTTTTTATCAAGTTTTTTTTATTTTTTTAGAAAATGATTTGAGAAGTTGATAAAAAGTTTCTTTTGACTTTTTTTATTAGTATTTATTTATGATATCACATCATAATAAAATGACCAAACTACCCTACCTAATTTAAAAAATTGACAATTTCACCTATGTGATTTATTTTGATTCATGAAGGGTATAGTTGTAATTTTATAAGGAACTTTTTTTTTTTACCTCCTCAAATGATTTTAATGGCTTTTTTGGGAAGAGCTACAAAACCCAACTTTTTTGGCAAGTTGCCAAAACTGCACCACATAACAAACAAATTCTATATATAAAATTTATAAGATAGTGTGATTCATTATAGTTCTCATTTCAAACAAAAACTTAGAAAAAGAGTAAGGTTAGGATTATCAAGCTTTTATTTGGAGAGTTGAATTTTTTTTTTTCTATTTTTAAAAAATTTAGTCTACTTTATTTTCGTTTCAGAGAATTTTTTTAATGTTATGTCAAATTTTTTATTTTTTAAAATCGATCATTATTTTTGAAAAAAGTTCAAAAAAAAAAAGTGTCAGTTTTTGTAAGCTTTTGCAATAAAAAGGTAGCTTTCTTTTATCTTTAGAGAATATTTTTCAAAATTTACTCAAAAAATTTATTTTATTTTATTTTTAGAATTATCTAATTGAAATAGATCTAAAACTAAAGATTTTTTAACTCATACTTTAAAAAAAAAAAAAAAAAAAAAAAAAGAAAGAAAGAAAGAAAGAAAGAAGAAGAAGAAGAAAGATAGAAATAAGTTCGCTTTTTACTTTTAGGAAAATGAGTTGGATCCCCTCAAGAAGACACCCCTTTGACCTCCTCTCTCTGATTGGCCAGTTTTTTTTTTTTTTTTTTTTTTTTTTTTCCTTCTCCTCCAATTACCACCCGTTACGTGTGTGTGGAGGTGGTGAGGATGGTGATTGGAGGGGGTCTCAATCACTTCCTTTAGTTTTAAATGAAGAGTTCTTTTTTTTTGGTTGGAGACTTGAATTGAATTGAACCATTTGGGCATATGGGCCACCAAAAGTCCTATTTTGTAGGTTTGATTTATCTTAAGTTGTCATTTTAATTTGAGTTAGTGTTTGGATTTAGTAGGCTCATATTTTAACCAATTTCGAAGATTCCAATTGTTTATTTTTTAAGACTTGTTGAGTAGAATATTCACGCAAAAAATAAGATGATTGGATATCGATAATTATCTGTTTGAATAATATATTTTTTAAAAAAATGAACGACACAAATATATAGTTACCGATATCCGATCATCTTTATTTTTTACATAAATATACTACTTAATGAGTCCTAAAATGTGAACGATTCGGACCACCAAAGTGGATCCTAAAATGGGCTTACCAAGTTTAAACACTCTCTCAAATTGAGATGACCAACATGAGAGAAGCCTAACCCAAAATTAATTTGTTATGTTTATTGCTTAGGTGTATGAGCATATTTGGTATAACTTATTATAAGTTAAAAATCGATAAATATAAAGTGAAAAATCAAAAGCACCCCTCCCTCGACTTTTAGATAAACAGCTTAGTTTAGTTTTTTTGCCAATTAAGTCGTTAGTAGAAATTATATCAAATAATCTAAGATAGGCTCTCAAATTATAATAAGCAACAAACAATGCATATAAATTGCACCAAACAACACATATGTATGTAGATTATTTGTAAGAAAATTAGATTCCTTTAATATTTGTAATTACATAATTTTATTATATTAGTTTTCAAAAAATTAAAAAGACACTTTATTTGGTTTGGAGTTTTCAATTCAATTGTTTTTAGTGATTTTTTTTAGTTTTTAGAATCACTTTTAATCTAGATATACTTAAAATGTATAAAATTGGTGTAATTTTTTAAAAAAAATTCATTGAATACAAAACAAAAATGTAAAAATTAGTATATTTTTGTATTTTATTATATTCAATGATTTTTTTTTAAAGATTTTTGTACAAATTTTATACTTTTTATGTGTATCTAGATTAGGCTTCATTTGAGAACAAGTTATTTTAGTAATTTTTTAGTTTTTTGACTAAAATATGAAATTAAAAAAATTAGTATGTTTGAAATGACTTTTTAGGTTTTTACAAAAAGGTGTGTTAAAAGTACAGAGAAAATGGAATCTGACTTTTTGGTATAAGTTATAGATTTTTTGGTTTTTTTAATAATTTTTTAACTTTTAAGCTAAAACGATTGCATGCCAAACGAGACCTAAGTAAATGTAAAAAGTAATAAAAAAAATTTTGATTAAAATGTTAAAAAAATTAACTAAAAAGGAAAAAAAAAAAGAATTGAAAACTTAGAACATTATTTAAAAAAAAAAATTCAATCCAAATAATGTTTTTGAACATATATTACAAATACAAAATAAATATAATAAAATTACATGAATATGATTATTGAATTAAAAAAAATTCACACACACGAACTAAAAATGTGAATATAATAAATCATTAAAATAGGCTAATTAATTTCTAAGTCCCCAACTGGAGACAAGTCGCTCCCAAATTATTTATTTTTATACAAATGTTGTATGCCGAATAATATCTCATCCATGAATTCATACTAAAATTGAAAGATGAAATCCACAACACTAATGTAGTGATGACGAGCCACAACTTAATATGTAATTTTTGGTACAAACATTTGATCATTTTAACATTTCTTTTGAAAAAAAATATTATTTTAACAAATTTTTTATACAAATGTTGCATACCAAAAAATATCTCATCCATGCATTCATACTAAAAATGAAAGGTGAAATCCACTACACTAAAACCATCTCTAACGGTGAACCAAACCCAATATCATATTTAAATTTTGATGAAAAACCCACTTTTTCATGCTCCAACGGTTGCACCAAAGTTGTACCAAAATGAGATTTCAGCAAAAATTTCACTAAACTGATGACAGACTCCGCGTTTCACCAAAACACTGTACATGACCGTTGCCAGGAGACGAACCGGTCGACCGGCCGGTTGACCAACCGATCGTCTACCAAAAGGTTAAACAGTTCAAAAAAAAAGGTTCAAACCGATAAAAAAAAAAATAAAAAAAAAAATTGCCTAACCGGTCGACCACCAAAAGGTTCAAAAAGTTCAAAAAAAATCAAAAAAAAAATTGCTTTTACCGGTTGACCGGCCGGTCAACCAATCGGTTGTCCCGGCGCAAATTTGATGAAAATGATTTGATACTGAACCGTTGGAGCGCGAAGTATCAAATTAAGGAAATGACCACTTTTTAACTCAGATTTGATGACAAATCAAGTGAACCGTTGGAAATGCTCTAATGTAGTGATGACGACCCACAATTTGATATGCAATTTTTGGTACAAACATTTGATTATTTTAACATTTCTTTTGAAAAAATATTATTATTACATTAAAATTGTGTATATAATTTTTTTTGTGTATCATTTTTTAATAAAAATGTAATGTGAACGGCAGTTTCTTATAATTTGATAATATTTTTATTTGTGTTAGCCACCAACATGACTCATTGATAATCTAGAACTCCTTAAAAAATAAAATTAGTCCCAATCATCTACTAAAAAAATTAAACAAAAAGGAGGAACCTGTACCGTGCATTTCATTAATTTAATTTTGTGTTTCAATTGATTGATCTTTCTTTTCTTTGTCCATTGTCCATGGATTTTTGTTAGGAGGTGTACTATATTTTTATATATACTGAGATGGACAGTTAGCCTATATTGGGCCTAATTTCAAGTACATTTCAATGATTTAGACCGTTCAATATATAAGACTTATTAAATATTTGATTCTTGCAAAAAAATTATATTAGATTGATATTAATAGTCACTTGATTCGATCACATTTATGTCAATAATTTATTTTTAAAATCATATTTATCATTGAAATAAATGTGATTTGATCAAGTAACTATTGATATCCGATAATATGATTTTTTTTTACAAAAATGATATACTCATCGAACCTACGCATTGAATTGTTTAAATCATCAAAATGAGCCAAGAGTAAGGCCCGACATAGGCCAATAGCACTCGCCAGCCCAATTTCCACTTACAAAAGCTATTGACCATCGAACCCAGCATATATACCATATATTCTTTAAGTTTGTTTTATTTTTTTTATTTTTACTATTTTGTGATTAGAGCTATATGATTTTGCATACAAATTTTTTTTTTATTAATTTAAAACTAAATTGGCAAGAGACTTCTCTTTTTTTTACTTTTTTTTTTTGTGGTTTGGATTGCAAAGAGGAAAAATATGAGACAAAAACATAAAACTACAGTAACTTGTTCACACCTCAAATCTCACTAAACTATTTTGAGCTAAAATGTGTTTCAATTGGCTTGTTATGGAATCCATAAAAATAATTAAAAAATTATTCAAAAAAATTACTCCAGCAGCTCATGAGAGTTCTCTCGAATGCGGATTTTTTTTAAAGGTTTTTGTTTTTGGTATATATAGAATTATTCTTACAAGTATTTTGGAATTGGAATTGGAATTTTGAATGGTGAAAATAATATTTATAATTAAAATTAAATTATTTTGTATTTTAAAAAATTAAAATATATTGAATTACTTACAAGTATTGTCAATAGGGGTTTTGCGCGAAGTTATTTGGTAGTTTTGAAATAACATCTCACACCATTTATAAGGTGACAATGCTTAGTTGTCTCCCAAAAAACAATACAAAAATACTGGATCTATTGTTTCCTTTAAAAAAAAAAAAAAAAAAAAAAAAAAAACCTAAACCATGTTGGACGTTATGTATTTGCCCAAGATCACTTTATAATTTTTCGCTGTGACTCTAATAATAATAATAATAATAATAAAATAATAAAAAAAAGGTGTTTGGACCATGAAATAATAGGTTTTCTTAAAAGAAAAAGGGCAAATTATATTGATCACCTCTAAGATTTAGATAATATACAATAAGTCTCACAAATTTCATATCATTACATTGATACTGTCTTTTTGGTAAGGTTAAATTAAACAAAATTAATGAAAATTGTGCGTTAACAAATTGATAAATAGGATAAACTATATATTTTGGTGCAAAATATCTTATAAAAAATAAGATAAACTATAAATACGATGAACTATAAGATAAACTATCTATTAAAAAATTATGAGTGTTTTGTGTAAGTTAATCAAACTAATAGTTACAATTCCAGTCGCAGTGGTATGTCATATTTTCATCCAAACAGGGCTAACTTTCTGTTTGGATCGTAGGGTGAGGTGAGAAAATAAATGATTATCACCATTATGTTCAAATGAATAAACTAGAAAAAATTGTAGTTTTTCACCTATTTTGTTTAGATTGAGTAAATAAGAAAAAGAAAAATGATTTTGTGCCCGAAAAATCCTCCCCCGAATGCCCCAAATGACTGAAACGACGTCGTTTCAGCCATTCAATTTTATTTATTTTTTTTTTTTTCTTTTCTTCCGCCATTTTCTTCTTCTTCCTCCATTTTCTTCTTCTTCTTCGGTCTGAAGCAGAGACAGAGAGGGAAAGGGAGAGAAAGAGAGAGAGAGGGAAGACAGGTCGCCGATCGCGTCGCCGCGCCTCCACCTCCGTCGCCGATCGCCGCCTCTGCTCGTCACCACGCCTCCACCTCTGTCGCCGATCGCCGCCTCTTCTTCCTCCGTCTTCTTCCTTCATTTTTTAGGCCCCCTCCAGTCCTTCTTCCTCCTCCTCGTCCTCCTCCTCCTTGTTCTCCCTCCTCCCTCCTCCTTCTTCGTCTTCCTTCTTCTGACCTACAAAAGAAAAAAACGGGGATTCGGGGCATTCGGCGGGGGGAGCTTTCGAGCTCCCTATCACGTCTGTAAGAAAAAATAAAAGAAAATGTTTTGTTTTATTTTATTAAAATAACCTTTCATATTAATAAGATATAATATTTTATAAGGGTAATTTTGATATTTTGAAAATTTTTCAATAAACTCAATTCTTTTATCATCAAATATCACTACTTTTGTGAGAAACAAAATATTGGTCTAGGGAGAGTCATGTTCTCACAATTTCTTACATACTTAACCATCTAAACAATTGAAGGGAGTTCAAATCGTTATAATAAAAATCATTTATATATATTAAAAAAAAAATCATTGAACAATTATAAATATAAGAGCAAATCACATTTTATTTTATAAAATAAATAATAAATATAATTGTAGACTTAAACTATATATTATTAGAAATTATATTTATAATTATGCAATAAAACTAATTTTTTATATGTATAATTTTTCAGTGAGGCATTGGAGGTTCCAAAAATAAAAATATATTAAGAAAAATGGTTGGGAGCACTAAAATGGGAGTACTAATGATGTGATAGTGAGTCTCGCCCATTGCCCATGTCTTGTTTTTCTTTTTTTTTATAATATTCTTAATACATTAGTGCTATTAGTGATACCTTTTTTAATGACATGAATCATTGTTAATATATGAAAATACATAAAGAGATGATGTAACTTATATCAAAAGTTAATTTTTGAAAGTTGGGTGGTGGTTATGTTTTTTATATAACTGTTCAAGGTTTAACTTTTAGGATTAAGTGGCAAAACAAAAAAATAAATAAATAAATAAAATTTTGAATTCCTTAACCCTAACTTAGATGACTTACTTCTAAGTGAATTGGAGAGAGAATTAGATTTCGTTTGGCATGTTTAGAAAAAAAAAAAAAAGGTTAAAAAGTCACTATTCTATTTAGGGTTCGTTTGGGAGGTGGCTTATTGGGCTTTTTTGGTTCAATGAGCCACAAAAAACAAAATAGTAATTTTGAGCCACAAAAGACAAAAAATCACATCCAACCCATAATCATTATACTCTTCTCTCACAAAAAAAATTAAAAAAGTCAAAAAATCAAAAAGTCGTTCCCAAACCAAGCTTTTGAGCCCAGGCTCATATAGCCAAAAGAGCCAAAAAGTCAAAGAGCCAACCCACCTCCCAAACGGAGGCTTAAGTTACATTATCGTATTTAAATCACATCACCTCTTTAACACATTATTTTAAACCCAACTTAAATTTTATTAAAAATAAAAAACTACACATACTTAGATCATTTTAAACAAGAGCCCAGTTGGAAGCTCGAAAGCCCCGGCCCTGAAACCCCCGAAATTTTCATTTCAAGGCAAAAAAAAAAAACAGAATTTATCAAATATAAAAATTAAGGGCATTGTGTGCACAATTTTTGTGTGCACCAATCATTTTTCTTTTAAACAACCCATCAATTAGAGATACGCGTGAATTAAGTTGTACGTTTGAATAAAAAATAAAAAATAAAAAATAAAAAATTTATCCCAAAAGTTGACTATATAAAAAAAAAAATTAAAAAAAGATTTTTTTGGAGTCAATACTGGCGAGTATAGAAATGCCAAGTGCGTACAACCGTGACTCCTTAATACAAATATTCAGACAGGTAAGTTTACCACCCACCGGGTATTACTTCTACCCACTTCACTTGGAATTACACTTCTACCCACGTCACTTGGCATCCATTCAAAACCCAACTAAATCCAAGCTCTCTGATACCCTTGACTTGAATAGACTACACAATCTCTTTCTGGATCTCTCTATCTGGTGTTCCCAATGGAGGTCGACACTCAAAGGATTTCTAACTGTAACTTCGATCCCAACTCCAATCCACCACCATTCTCTTACTCCGTCAACCTCGCTGCTTCCGAGTTACGGGGCTCCGAAATGCTTAACTCTCCGCCGCCCGATCGACGTTCTCAATCCCACGGTGAACCGGCCAATGGAAAGTCCAGTGCGGCCATGAAGCTGCAGAAGGTTTATCGGAGTTATCGCACCAGGCGCATGTTAGCCGACTCCGCTGTAGTTGTGGAAGAACTCTGGTACGTCTTCATGACTTCACTTCAATGTCTCTGTTTTGCTTATTTACAGTAGAGATGTTTATATATATAACTATGCTTTTGAAGGTGGCAAGCGATCGATTTTGCTCGATTGAATCACAGTACGATTTCATTCTTCAATTTCTCCAAACCAGAGACCGCAGCTTCTCGCTGGAGTCGAGTCAGGTTGAATGCTTCCAAGGTCATCTACTTCTTCTTCTTCTAAATTTTTTCCCCAATTCAGTGTGATTTCTAAAAATAATTATAAAATCATCTGTGGTAAACTCTTACATCATTAATAACCAAACTCTTTTTAATTTTTTTTATGAATCTGTAATAATTTTCTGATAATACCAGTATCTAATAATTTTCATGTATTTAGAAAAAGACAAGTAGTATTATATGTGTTCACACAAGTGACTTAAGATTATCATGTTAATTGGCTTGGTCAGGTTGGTAAGGGTTTGTCCAAGGACGCCAAAGCACAGAAATTGGCTTTCCAACACTGGATTGAAGCTGTAAGTTTTCTTACTCATTCTCCATGGATGGACCAAAGGAAAGCAACCTTCAAAGATTGAAAAAAAAAAAAAAAAACCCTTATTTTATTTGTGGTTACAATGAATCTCAATTACAATCATGTAGAATAAATAAACAATTACATATAAAATAAACCGCACCCAGATGTGAAAGAATTGAATTCTTGGCCTCTTAATGATATGCAAGAGTTCTGGTCAAATGGGCTAACCCCTTTGGTAAACACACTTATTTATTAGATAGTACTACCTATCAAATTATATCAGTTTGCTACCCAAGACAATTTTTTATTTATTGCTTTTTTGAAAAATAAGTATTAAGGACATGTACAATTTTTGTTGTTGCATATACACTGGCCTTTGAGGTTATAATCTTGTGTACACCCTGCTGATCTTTTGCATCACCCTTTTCCCGTTACATTTTGTTTGTGGTATTATTACGCTACATCAAGATTTGTAAATATTGTTTTACAATTTTGTGAACATTTTAGATTGATCCGAGGCATCGTTATGGGCATTCCTTGCACATATATTATGAAGAGTGGTGTAAAACAGATGCTGGCCAACCGTTCTTCTATTGGTAAGACAAGTTTGCTTTTTAGTGATCAGATTTTATTCTAATTTTATATTTGATTTAGTCTCTTTGGAGGAGCAGCTCCTAATTCCTTCAATGAAAAGCAGGAGAGGCATCTATTTTAACAAAAGATAGGCACCAACTCATTAATAGTTAATTGCCTTAGTGGGAGCAAGAACTGCAGTTCATGTTTTGCGAACCTCCCTTTGTCTGTTCATGTTTTGCAAACCTCAACCTGTAGGCCTTTGGAATAAATTATGCAATGAAAAAAAATTTAAAAAGTCATATCTTGCCATGTATACGGTCAAATAAAATGGTGATTATAATTAGTGATGTATAACACTCCTCATAAAGAAATTCTGGCTATACCCAACAATAAACTTAACTGATGGTTAAGAAATTAAGGTGACCCATGTGTCCTAATCTTGAGCAGAATTTGAAAATTGTAACTAAACTAGGTTCATGACTATAATTCATTGTTCATCGTAATCATCAAGAGAGCTAGTGATGCTAGGGATGCCTAACAAAGTTACATATTAATCTGTTGGATGATGTTGATGAATGTATGCCCTTAATTTGAGGGGGGAAAAAACCGAACTTTTCAATCAATGTCACACTTGACCTGGCAATTTCACCCAATGAACACAATTAGGCAAACAAGTTTAGTATAATCAGCATTTTGTTTATGTCCAATACTGAATTTGAAGCACAAATGTTTTCATACTTGTGGGTGCGTCTCATGCGGTACATTTTTCTTTCTTAGGTAAATAACTGTTGCATCATTTGATTTTGCAAGTGATAACCTAGAAGAAATGATGTATCATTAAATCAAATAATTTGTTTACTTTTTTAGTTGATGCCAATTTACAGGCTGATGGAAGTAAGATAGGAAATTAATACAGAACAAATTTGCTTGCATATCATTCGTATGCCACTTATTGTTGTTGGAGAAATATGTTGTAATTCAGGAATAGATGGAAGTGATAACAACAAATTGCAGAGGCTTATATTTTTCTCTCATTCGGTGTTCTGATGCATTGACAGATTGTAGAGCATATTGTTATCTCAAGTGAATCAGATGCTGAAAACATTCTTAATTCTGCTAATTGCAGGTTGGATATTGGAGATGGCAAAGAGGTTGATCTTAAAGAATGTCCAAGATCAAACCTTCGGCAACAATGCATCAAGTATCTTGGACCTGTATGTGCTCTCATGAATCAGTTTTTCTCGATCTTCATTTTGAAATTATATTCTGATTACGATTGAACTGTTAGCAATTAATTTTTATCCTAATACGTGCTCTCTCTGTCTCTCTCTTTTTTTTTTTTTATGTGGTTGGTTTTTTTTCGGGAAAATCAGCAAGAGAGAGAATATTTTGAATATATTGTTGTGGAGGGGAAAATAGTGCACAAAAGAACTGGAAATTTTCTTAATACAAACAAAGGAATGAAATGGATATTTGTGATGAGCACCTGCAAGAAACTTTATGCTGGTCAGGTGAGACCTAAATGAAAACCAGAATCACTTGTTCAGTGGTTTTGTAATATTTTGTTCACTTCTATTGTGGTTTGGAGCCTAATATGTTTATTGCCTTCAGAAAAAGAAAGGAATATTTCATCATTCCAGCTTCCTTGCTGGAGGGGCTACTATAGCTGCTGGAAGGCTTGAGGCAGAGGATGGAACACTTAAGGTACTGGAAACACATTATTAAATTTTCCATTGCATTCATTGCTTTACTTATCCTGAAATTTACTTTTATGTTAACTCTTCGTCATTTGATCCTAATTGATTTCCTGGCTCTCAATTTTTCCTGGCCATGATAATCAAATTTTGGTTTGATCAGTAGGCAATAATTTTTCTTAAAAAATTCCATGTTTAACACCAATTCTATCATGTATGTTTTGATGGTTGTACAATTAGGACATGGTTTTGAAAACCCTCAGAATTTTAAAATTATTCTTTCTGTCAGTTTCATGGAAAATCTTAGCAGCTCTCTCTCTTATCTGATTGCAACCTCTTTTATTGATTTTCTCTAGAAGATAGAAATTAAATATCAGTTTCAAATATTTCAATCTTGGACATTAGCCTATTAAACAACATATTTCTGTCATATATAAGGAGTTGCGGCTTGTTCAGTGTAGAACTTCCAATTTAATGTAACAAAAACAAGTATCTTCATTGCCTCTACATCAGTTGCTATTATCAATGAAGCTATAATGCACATCAAATGTGCAGGGTCCGTTTATTGCAATTATCAAGTTCACATGTGCACATGCATCTAAGCGCATTCCCATTCCTTCTGCAATTGGCATGAGTTTTGAATTACTTTGGTTTTTGGTCAGTAGTAGGATCGAGAGTAGCTTCAACTTTGAACAGCCCGAAACAGAGGAGGCTACATTGATTATTTTTATTTTTATTTTTTCTGAACAGCCCGAAACAAATGATTCAATTTTTACTCAAGGTTTTCATACCTCTTGCGTGGTGAGCATTAGACATTACTTTTTATTTGCAAAACAAAATGCATACAGGCACACATGCATTTCCAAACACAACCAAACCTGATTGCGATAAATACAGGAAATTATAGACTATTTCCAGAGTACCATGTGTCCATACTCCCTAACCAGTCATCATTTATTATGCCCCTTATGTTCCTCAATCACCCAACATGCCTCACTTACCCACATTCTCCACCAATCACAATATTATGGAATACTACGTGTCTATGTTACAGGATTACTGAATAATTACCCGATAAGTACTCTATAGCATTTGATCTTTGACTGCTTTTTATTTCATTTTTTCAGTCCATATCACCATACAGTGGACATTACCGCCCATCTACTGAAAGCCTCGACGACTTTTTATCATTTCTCAAGGAAACTGGTGTCAATCTTGATGAAGTTGAAGTACGTGACATCGCAGTCCAGTTTGTAGAGCTTCTGGATATCCATAATTTATTTTTCATTACCTACGCTTGCCTGATGGTATTTTTTTCTGGTATCTTTTCATTATCAGATACACAAAGCAAATGAGGATTACGAGAACTTTGAAGGGAGCAAATCGATCAAAGAAGAGTTTGCAGCTGAACTTTTAACAAACTCAGAACCCCCTCAACCTGATACTTCAATGGAAGAGAAAACAGATTTATCCACGGAACTGAGAGTGGCTCTGCAAATTGATACCAAGAACAATTACAAAAGGACTCTTTCTGGTGGTCTTCAGAGCCCAAGAGCTGAGGTGCCCAAGACAGCTATATTGGAAAGAATTAATTCCAAGAAGGCAGCCAGGTCATACCAGTTAGGTGATCAACTGTCGCGGAAATGGTCAACCGGTGCTGGTCCAAGAATCGGTTGTGTTGCTGACTATCCTATGGAGCTGAGGGTACAAGCCCTCGAGTTTGTTAACCTCTCTCCAAGAATGCCGCCAACACCGTCAACCTACAGGCATATGGGTGGTCTTGTATCGCCTACTGTGTGTCCTGAATCAGATCTCTATAATAAAGGTCATTCAATCTCCACTGTCTAGATCTGTATTTTCTTCCACTTCCAACTTTTCATGCTTCGTGCTTCATGCTTCGAGGCTTTTAATGTGTAAAATGTAAATTCCTTATCTGTCTGTATGTCACTTGAGCCTTTTTAAGCTAATATTAGTCTCACCTTAATTTCATCTAATCTTGGTACAAATTTGCATTAATGTTGACTCCACTTTCTTCAAATGCCCACTGATAGTGAAATTTCACATTTTTGCCTTTTTAGTTTGTTCCCAAGGGGTGTTGTCGGACCTGTTAGGTTGGTCCAAAGAAGGCTTCCTTTGGATTTTGTTGCTCCCCAGTATGTAGAGCGGTCGGTTGTTAACTGATTGAGCCTGACCAAGCCCTTATCCTAATTAATTCTCAGGTTCGTATGGTGAATCAAATGCATCTAAATATAGAGGCCCCAAACTTTCGTAGAATTGTTGGGTTGTAGTTTTTTGGGCTTCCACTTACTAATGACCCAAGAAAAGATAAAAAGACAATTCTAAGAAATGTTGGACTTGATGAAAATAAGGGATGAAAAATTGGAGTGCTTTCTTATTATCAAGTAATGTAAAGGGAGTATATCTTTTAGACGTGGCTTCGTTTGACTAGGATTTTTTTTTGGATTAAAAAAAGTATAAAAGATAAAATAAGTTAAATAAGTCAATAAGATAAAATGTCACATTTTAATTATAATCATTTTATTTTTTTTTCTCATAAAAATCACAAAAATCAATCTAAACGAACTTTTTAGTTTCAACTTAAAAAAGTCAACTAAAAAAATTTTTGCCAAACGACAATACATTGGATGGAAGAATAATGATTTATCTCCTAACTTTGCTCCTCCAATTCCATCTCTAATAATGTGGAATTAACAAAGTTAAAGATGAGAGAGAGAGAGAGAGAGAGAGGAGTGTGGGGTCACTTTATATAAGACGAGGTCATGTCATTAGAGATAGAATTAGAGAATACCAATTAAAATTTAAAATTGATTAAAAATGAATCTTAATGTCAAGTAGGAAAAACTTGACTTATCATTAATATAATGAGTAGAAGGTAGTATTCTTTTTCACAGTAAGTCACTAACATATTTATCTTCAAATGAGTCGGTTTGGGAAGTGTTTTTTTTTAAATATTTTTTTGGTTAAAAGATGAGATGATAAAAATTAATATGTTTAAACATATTTTTTAAATTTTTATTAAAAAAATTGTACAAAAAAGTAGAGTGAATGAGAACACTCTAGGGTATTTGAGATGATTTAAATAAATATAGGGCGAATTATACTAACAATCCCTATAATTTGGGACTTATGTTACTTTGGTCCCTAACTTTTTAGTTGCAAGACACTTGATCCTGAATTTTGAATCTTGTTCTAAATAAAGACAATTGAAAATACCATTGCTTAATTTCAATAAAAAAATCGTCAATTTGATAAAATATAAACTAATTTGACAAAAATAAATGTCAAAAAAATATTTTTGAATTTTTAAAAATTATTTGTACCCATTAAAGATAAAATAATATAAAATTAATAAATCTTTTAGATATTTATTTATTTATTACCTAATTAATTTTTATTATGTGTTTGGACGATAATAATGTAATGGGTTGTTGAAAAAATAACTCGGTATCATAAAAAAAAAAAATCTTAGTGTTTATTGTGCTTTTTTATCAATCAATAATTTATTTATTTATTTATAAATATTAAGAGAATTACATTTAAACAAATTCTAACATAAACTTTTTTACGTTAAAACTTTAAGACATGTACATTTTCTTTTAAACTATAATTAATTTTTGAGATAGTAACTAAAATAAATTTTAATCATTATCATATGGAGAGGCATGTGTAATAAAAGTTTGTAATACACAATTTTAAAAAGTAGTATTAGTTCAAAATTTTCAATATAGAAAATATATACCTAACTTTATGTTATGTTTGAATCATAAATTTAGATAAGAATTTCGAATGAGAAATAAAAAATATAAGTGAATTATGAATGAAATATAATTATATTTTATCTAATTTCATACACATTTTCATTCCCCTTTCAAAATTTCTACCCAAAACTATAAACCAAACATATTATCAATATTTGAAAGGAGTTTTGGATCCTTTATTGTATTTATATATATTATCTAAAAAAAACTATATAATATTTTGTGGGAGAAATAAATTCTTAAAATAGATCATCAATCACATTATAAGAGAATAAAAGCTAACCAATATTTTTTTTAAATTATTTAAAAAAATTAAATATCAAGAGAAATAATTTATGGAATAAATAAATTGATTCTAATGTTTTAGTAGTACAAAAACTAATTTTTAAAACTGATTCTTTTCAAATTTTTAAATTTAAATTATTAAATGGATTAATTAACTTTCATTTTCAAATGTATAAATCATGGCATAATAAGATTTTTTTTTAACTGATTCAATAAAAATTAGAAGATTTTTTTAAAAAAAAATTATAACTGTTAGTTAACTTTCTTTTTCAAAATTTTAAATTTAAAATTATAAATGGATTAATTAACTTTCCTTTTGAAATGTATTAATCAAAGTATAATAAGATTTTTTTAAAATCATTCAATAAAAGTTAGAAAAAAAAAAATTAAAACTGATTAATTAATTTTTTTTTCAAACTTTTAAATTTAAATTTATAAATGAATTAATTATTTTTTTTAAAATGTGTAAATCAAAGCATGACTATAAATTTTTTTAATGATTCAATTAAATTAATTAATAATTTTATTTTAATTATTTAAAAAATAATAGGATAGTTTTGAGTTTGTATTATTTACAAGTTGTTACGCCGTCCAAATGATAGGCAAGTTGAGACTGGTGTTGGTATGTATGGGTCCAATGAGAAAGAGAGACCCACGAGGCTTACTTCACTCTCATGCACTTTTTACTGTCTCCTCCATGAAGATCATCCCTTCAAGACAACTTTGCAACTTGCGCAAATCTCATTTATATCTGTCTCCTCTACAAATAGAAAATTCAGAGACAGATTCTCAGACAACCGTAAAAGCCGGCATGCTTCATTGCATGGAAACGTTATTTTCATTAAAAATAAAGTAGTGTTTATAATTATTTATATATATATGAATTGAGATTTTTAAATATATATTTTTTTTTACACAAAAAAAAGAATATAATAAATATAATATATTTTTAATTAATTATTTTATGTTTTTTTATTCAAAATTTAAAATAATGTACAGACAAAATTTATAACTAAATTAAGAAAAAAATTATTTCTAACGATATTTTTTCCTACTATATAAATACTTAAAAAAATAAGCCTGAAAAAAGTAGTCAATATAATATTATACATTAAGTAAAAAAATGTGGTTAGCAATTATGCTTACATAAATTTACTATAGTTTTAATTTCAAATTTAAAAAAAATATATTTTAAAAGCATTTTATTTAGTTAGTACCAAATAAAATTTTCTTAGCAAGAATGAAAGTTAAAAAAATTTGTTACAAATTTTCAAATGTTTATTGTTAAACATTTGATTCTACTTGCTTGTTTGTTTGCTTGCTTACTTTGAGAGTTTTGATCTTTAATTTTTACTCTACATTCATCGTATTGTTTTACTTATTTTTCTTCTTATTGCTTGATTTTCATATGATACTTCTTTCATAATGCATCTCTGAATGTATTAGTGAAAACATCGTATACTTAAAATGCACAAATCTATATATTATATAAGAAAAATAGGATTTTGGTGAAGAGCTTTGTGAGAGTTTCAATATCTTATACTAATTTTCTTAATTTTAAACAATTAATAAAATCTCCATTAGCTAACTTTTATTTAATAATCTCACATCAGGAGTAGAAGGAAAAAAATAAGTTGTTTTACTCATATAAAGTGAATCTTATACCCTCATTCCATTTAATATTGTAGTGTTGTGCATGTTTCAATTCAATATAGTTTAAATTTTAAAAGTTTTAATTAATTAATTTTGACCTAGCCGATTAGGCTAAATCATTTTTTATTTGATTGATTCGTTGATTTAACCACGATTTTAGCGGTTTTATCAAAATATATTGATTAGATTTGTTTGATTTGAAATAAACTAAAGATTGATGTGCTTAAAGATTGAAAGACTGAGATTACTTGATTAGAAATAAACTTTCTGTCCAAATAATTGTTAACTTTTATTTTATAATCCCACATCAGAAAAAGAAGAAAAAAGTGAGTTCTTTCACTTATATAAAGTGAATCTTAATAGTGTAGTATTGTGTATATTTTAATTTAAGATAATTTAAATTTTAAAATTAAAATAACATTTAAAAGTTTTAATTAATTAATTTTTGTATAAGTTAGTTGGTCATTTGACCTAACCGATTAGGCTGAATCATTTTTGGTTTGACCGATTCGCTGGTTTAATTGCAATTTCTTATATTGATTTTATTAATTTTAAACAATTAAAAAAATTTCCATTGGCTAACTTCCATTTAACCATATAAAAATAAAACTCTAATTAGTTTATGATTTATTTATAATCCCAAATCAGGAGAAGAAGAAAAATCAAAGTTTGTTTCACTATCTATCTATATATTATATAAGGAAAATGAGATTTTTTAGGGAAAAATCTTTCAATAGCTCCAAACCCCCATTCTAAAATTATTGAATTTTCTTAATTTTAAACAATTAAAAAAAATTCTTATTGGCTAGCTTCTATTTACCTTTTATTTTACAATCTCACGTTGAGAAAAGAAAGAAAAAATGAATTATTTCACTTACATAAAATGAATCTTATACTCTTATTTATATAAACAAAATGAGATTTTTAGTAAGAAGCATTATGATCAATATCTCATACTAATTTTTTTTTTCCTTAATTTTAAATAATTAAGAAAATCCTCATTTGCTAGTTTCCATTTAACTTTTATTTTACAATCCCACTTAGAAGTTTTGATTTTAAAAATAATTTGTATAAGATTTTGAAGCTCTCATGATCTCTCCTTAAAAGTATTCTTTTGTAAAATATATAGATATATTAATAATTTCAACGTCACTCTTACTGTTCCTTAATATAAAAATTATGAGATAATTATGATAATTTTAAATTTGTATTTGTATTTAAAACTTATAAATCATGGGATAGATTATTATAATTTTAAATTTATATTGTGTCAATTTTAAATTTAAATTAATAGATTACTTCCCATATTTAGTAACAGTTTAAATTTTAACAAAGCAAAATTTAAAAGTTTTAATTAATTAATTTTTATGTAAGTTGGTTGGTTGTTTAACCCAATTGATTAACCTAAATTATTTTTAGATTGAATGATTTGCTGATTTAACCGTAATTTTAGTAGTTTTACCAAAATATATTGATTAGATTTGTTTGATTCAAAATAAACTAAAAATTTGAGATTGCTTGATTAGAAATAAATTTCTCGCCTAAACAATTTTTCATTTTTATTTTACAATACCATATCAGAAAAAAAAAAAAAAAAAGAAAAAAAAAAAGAAAGAGTTGTCTCACTTATATAAAATGAATCTTATAAAGAGGTTTTGAGGAAGAAACCTTCTAGAAGCTCCAAACCGTCATTTTAAAATTATTGAATTTTTTTTAATTTTAAACAACTAAGAATATTTCCATTGATTAGCTTCGATTTACCTTTTATTTTACAATCTCATATTGAGAAAAAAAAAAAAGAAAAAAGTGAATTGTTTTCACTTACATAAAGTGAATCTTATGCTCCCATAAATAATTCAGAAAATCCTCATTGACTAGCTTCCATTTAACTTTTATTTTACAACCCCACACCGAGAAAAGAAAGAAAAAATTAATTGTTTCACTTACATAAAGTGAATCTTATGCTCCAATTTATATAAGCAAAATGAGATTTTTAGTGAGAAATCCTATGATTAATATCTCATACCATTTTGTTGATTTTCTTAATTTTAAACAATTAAAAAAATCTTTATTGGTTAGTTTTCATTTAACTTTTATTTATAATTTTACATAGAGGTTTTGATTTTAAAAATTATTTTGTATGAGATTTTAAAACTCTCATAATATTTAATTTTAAAATAACTACAATCTCACATCGAGAAAAGAAAGAAAAATTGAGTTTTTTCACTTATATAAAGTGAATCTTATATTCCCATTTAATATTATAGTATTGTGTATATTTCAATTTAAGATGGTTAAAATTTTAAAATAAATTTAAAATTTTTAATTAATTAATTTTGTTGTAAATTGATTGGTTTTTTGACTAAGCAAATTAGGCTGAATCATTTTCGGTTTGACTGATTCACTGATTTAATCGCGGTTTTAGCTGTTTTATAAAAACATATTACCTAGATTTGTTTAATTTGAAATAGACTAAGATTGACCTTATTAAAAATTGAACGATTGAAATTGTTTGATTAGAAATGAATTTCCTTTCCAAACAACTGTTAACTTTTATTTTACAATTCCACATCAGGAAAATGAGAAAAAAAAATGAATTGTTTTACTATATAAATATTATACTCCCATTTAATATTGTAGTGTTGTATATATTTCAGTTTAAGACAGTTTAAATTTTAAAATTAAAATAAAATTTAATAATTTTATTTAATCAATTTTTGTATAAGTTGATTGGTTCTTTGACCTAGCCGATAGGGTGAATCGTTTTCAGTTTGACTGATTCACTGATTCACTGGTTTAACCGCTATTTTAGCGGTTTCATCAAAATATATTGGTTAAATTTGTTTGATTCGAAATAAATTAAAGATTGAATTAATTAAAGATTAAACGGCTGAAATTGCTTGAATCAAAATAAACTTCCCGACTAAATAATTGTTAAATTTTATTTTATACAATCTCATATCGGGAAAAGAAAGAAAATGTGAGTTATTTCACTTATATTACATAAGGAAAATGTGGTTTTTAGAGAGAATATTTCTAAGAGTTCTAAACCCTATGATTAATATCTCATACCATTTTTTTTTATTTTCTTAATTTTAAACAATTAAAAAAATCTTTATTGGTTAGTTTCCATTTAACTTTTATTTATAATTTCACATAGAGGTTTTGATTTTAAAAATTATTTTGTATGAGATTTTGAAACTCTCAAAATATTTAATTTTAAAATAATTACAATATCACATCAAGAAAAGAAAAAAAAAGTGAGTTTTTTCACTTATATAAAGTGAATCTTATATTCCCATTTAATATTATAGTATTGTGTATATTTCAATTTAAGATGGTTAAAATTTTTAATTAATTAATTTTGTTGTAAATTGATTGGTTTTTTGACTAAGCAGATTAGGTTGAATCATTTTCGGTTTGACTGATTCACTGATTTAATCGCGGTTTTAGTTGTTTTATCAAAACATATTACCTAGATTTGTTTGATTTGAAATAAACTAAGATTGACCTTATTAAAAATTGAACGATTGAGATTGTTTGATTAGAAATGAATTTCCTTTCCAAACAACTGTAAACTTTTATTTTACAATTTCACATCAGGAAAATGAGAAAAAAAAAGAGTTGTTTTACTATATAAATATTATACTCCCATTTAATATTGTAGTGTTGTATATATTTCAGTTTAAGACAGTTAAAATTTTTAAATTAAAATAAAATTTAATAATTTTATTTAATCAATTTTTATATAAGTGGATTGGTCCTTTGACCTAGCCGATAGGGTGAACCGTTTTCGATTTGACTGATTCACTGGTTTAACCGCTATTTTAGCGGTTTCATCAAAATATATTGGTTAAATTTGTTTGATTCGAAATAAATTAAAGATTAAACGGCTGAAATTGCTTGAATCAAAATAAACTTCCCGACTAAATAATTGTTAAATTTTATTTTATACAATCCCATATCGGGAAAAGAAAGAAAATATGAGTTATTTCACTTATATTACATAAGGAAAATGTGGTTTTTAGAGAGAATATTTCTAAGAGTTCTAAACCCTCATTCTAAAATTATTAAATTCTCTTAATTTTAAACAATTAAGAAAATTCTCATTGGTTAGCTCCTATTTAATTTTTACTTTACAATCAAACATAGAGAAAAAAAGAAAAAAGTAAATTGTTTCACTTACATAAAGTGAATCTTATGCTCCTATTTATATAAGCAAAGTGAAATTTTTAGTGAGAAACCTTATGATCAATATCTCATACTATTTTTTTTTTTGATTTTCTTAATTTTAAACAATTAAGAAAATCCTGATTTGCTGGTTTCCATTTAACTTTTATTTAACAATTTCATATAGAGGTTTGATTTTAAAAATAATTTTGTATGAGATTTTAAAACTCTCATAATATCTCTCCTTAAAATTATTATTTTGTAAAATATATAGATATATTGATAATCACAATGTCACTCTTATTACTCCTTAATACAAAAATCATGAGATAATTATGATAATTTTAAATTTATATTGTTTCAATTTTAAATTTAAATTTAAATTAATAGATTGCTTTCCATGTTTAGTGATAGTTCAAATTTTAATAAAATAAAATTTAAAAATTTTAATTAATTAAATTTTGTGTAAGCTGGTTGGCCTTTTGACCTAACTGATTAAGCTAAACCATTTTTTATTTGAATGATTTGCTGGTTTAATTGTGCTTTTAGCGGTTTTACATATTATGATGCTTCTTTCTTACTCATTGAGTTTTTAAAATTTCTTTAATTATTTCTTTATCAAAAACCAATATGACAATTTTTTAAAATTCATATATTTTTATTCTAAAATAGGGAAATATTAAAACTATATCATTTTTTTTATAACAAAGCATAATTTTAATTATTAATTGTCAATATAACAATTTTAATCTATCCATACTATATGTTATAGTAAAGGAATATTTAAAACAAAACTCTTAAACTTATATATAAAATTTTATTTATGAGAGACAAAATATAAAAAAATTAAATATAATTATCGTATTTTTAATAAATAATATGTTATTTTATCCTGTTCATAGCACGGGTAATATGTTAGTTACAATATATAGAAAAACAATAAGTAATTAACCAAAAACTAAAAGTACTTTGAGAAAAAAATAAAAAATAAAAAAATGAATTATTTGAAATAGTAAATGATTTATTTATTTATTTGTTTATTTTAAAAAATAAACTTTTAAAGAAAATAAAGAAAACTATATAAAAAAAAGTACAGAAACTAAACATAAAATATAATACAAAAAATAAATGAATTATAAGATTTTCAAGAAGAGACTAATAAACAAAATTATAAAATCTTGTTTATTTATATACTTTTTGTATATATTTTTTATAATTCTAATCCCGATAATGACATTAAAATAATCTGTACTTATTGCATTAGGTCCATTTAATAGCTTTAACAAACAAAGATGTAATAAATTTCATAACACAAAATACAAACAATTGTAAGACAAAGTATCTAAAAAAATAAAAGCAACATTTAATGATGATATATAAGTACACCTGACGTTTTAATTAGAGGTATAATCAGATAAATCGTCATAGAAGGAAAAAACAACATTTATTTTTCATCACAACAATTACATAACTCAATATATAATTCTAATGTCTCTCACTTTTTCACACGTCCAATTCTTTATCAATATTAAAATAAATGCAGGAACCAAAAAAGAGAACATTTGAGAAGAGAAAGAGATATAGTTTGAGACTTTTCAATTGCTGAAATTTATTAATTAATAGTAATCAGGCTTCAATGGTCGAACGTCTAATATTTGTTAGCCATTAAAGCTAAATTATTTGGTTTTATCTATATTTAACTGATAATTTGAGAGTGGACATGTGTTAAGTCTTTATACAAATACTTGACACATTTTTTGAGCATTATTAATGAAATGCATAGTTCTCTCTCTCTCTCTCTCTCTCTCTCTCTCTTCTTCTTCTTCTTCTTCTTCTTCTTCTCCCATAATTGCAATTTGTTATTTTTTTTAATAAGAATTTATATTTGTTTTAGATATTTTTTTAATATTCAAATTATTATTTTTGATTTTTTATAAAAATAATTTAACTATCTCATCACTAACCATAGTGTATGTCTCTCACTTTTTCACACGTCCAATTCTTTATCAATATTAAAATGAATGCATGAACCAAAAAAGGGAACATTTGAGAAAAGAAAGAGATGTAACTTGAGACTTTTCAATCGCTGAAATCTATTAATTAATAGTTATCAGGATTCAATGGTCGAACTTCTAATATTTGTTAGCCATTAAAGCTAAATTCTTTGGTTTCATCTATATTTAATTGATAATTTGAGAGTGGACATGTGTTAAGTTTTTACACAAATACTTGACACATTTTTTTGAGCATTATTAATGAAATGCACAGTTTTCTCTCTCTCTCTTTCTCTCTCTCTCTCTCTCTCCTTCTTCTTCTTCTCCAGCAATTGCAATATGTTATTTTTTTAATAAGAATTTATATTTGCTTTAGATATTTTTTTTTTATTTTTTATAAAAATAATTTAACAATTCCATCACTAACCATAGTGTATGAGAGAAGTTGAAAAGAATGCAATAGTATATATGGGAGAAGTCAAAAAGATTTGTGGGTTGAAAAAAATCAATAAATGTTGAATTTTTTTATTTTTTATTTTTTAAATCAAAAAATTAGAAAGTTAAGATTGGGATATTACAACTCCTATAAGACTTGTGAGTTAGAAATCCTATTTTCTTTATATAATATATAAATAAAAAATTTATTTTTATTTTTTTTAAAATTAATTTTTCTAAAAAAGGTAAATTGTACGAAAAATAATTAGCATTCTAGTGCCTTACCAAAATTTGATAGATTTTCGCTTTAGATTTGACACCAATTAATCATGGTCAATCAAATTAAATAATGATAATAAATGTCTGGCTTTTTTATAAAATAATTGAAATAAAAAAGAGAAATGTTATGTATCCCAAATATTTTACTAAATATTCTATCAAATCTCTCATTTGAGGTGGGACTTACACAAATTCACGTGTGATTCTCACATCCATATAAAAAATTTGATAAAATATTTAGTAAAATATTTAAGGTCCCTAATATAACTCAATAAAATATACAAATTAAATTTATCTACAGTACACCTCGAGATGGGTCTTGACAAATAACAATGTTACACATATACAAAAATAAAAATAAAAAGTTTCATCGAAGGTGGAACAAAATATGTAAATCAAATTTATTTTTTATATACCTTATTACATCACGTTGAGTGTAAATTATATCATATATTTTTAAAAATAATAAAAATCTTAAAGGATTTGTCAAAATTTCTAAAGTAACGTTAGGTATCACAAATATTTTATTAAATGTCTTATATAGGTATGAGACTCACATAAGATCACATAGTGTGAGTCTTACACTCATATGAGACATTTGGTAAAATATTTGAAATCTCTAGCATTTTTTAAATTTCTATGTAAAACATTTGGTAAAAATTTTAACAAATCTTTTGGAGTCTATAGCATTACTAATATATTTTAAGATTTTTTTGGTTATGTAACATTTTTTCTTGACAAAATTAAGGTCTACAAACCCATAAATTTACCAGAAGTTAAAATTAAAGGCTTAGATCTATTTTTGAGGTGGATCCACAACAACAAAATCAAATCTACACCATTCATTAGAAAGTCTGGGATAACTTATGGATAAAATTCAAGATTCACAGACTTATTTATTTCTGTAAATTTTTGTTAACGGGAGTTTTTTTAGATATTTGTTAATTTTTTTAAATAATTATATATATTTTACCAAAATACATTTCATAAAAAATGTATAAGCATTTAAAGTTTTATTAACAGCCTATTACATAATTCATTAAAACTATATACTTGAGTTAAATTTTATAAATTCCTATTCAAAATTTTCTCTATAAATTAATTCAAAAATGTTATGGACCATGAAATATTTACCTAAATTTTTTTGAATAGGATAAATGTATGATGAAAATTGAGTTAGTATACGGTAAAATCTACTCATGAAATAAATGTGAGCCATTAATATAAAATTTTGATTTTTTATGTCTAGATTTGTTGTATTAGTGATTTTAATTTAATCATCTTATCATAATCTGAGATAAGTTCTCTTTATATCTTCATCTCTTCATGCCTCTCTATATCTTTTTTGTAAGTACCAATTTAGATCCCTATCGATAATTCAAACCGCTTATTTTGTAAATTTCATAATACAACTTTTTCATATAAAAATTAATCTTTATCGAAAAATTATAAACTTAAGAAAAAATCTTATTTTATCGAAAAATTATGAATTTTAAAAAAAAATCTCAAACAAGATGAGATGTTTTCTTAAGTTTATAATTTTTTGATAAAATTTATTTTTTTGTAGAAATGAAATTTATTACAAAATTTATGAAATAAATGATTTAAATTATCAGTATGCATCCGAATTGGGGCTACAATAGAGGCATGGAGAGGAATGGAGGGAGCCTATCCCATAAGCACACGAAAGAAAGGCGCATTTTAGCAAGAGAAAATAAAGAGAGAGAAAAACCTAATCCACGTTTCCACTCCCAAAAAAGACACGTGTCTTAAGTAAGTCCCCACCGACTCGTTGTCACTCCGAACTCCGAAGTAACTTCCTCGGCACGTGCAAAGTTCGCACACTTGAACCGTCCTACGTGGCCAAAAAACTATACGTGTCAATCGCACATACATGGGCTCGACTATGGAATGTGATCTGGCAACGACACATGGCACTCCCCCTGCATGAGAGAAGAGAGAGTAGAGAGAAAGAATTCCCTCACAACACAAGCCAACCCCCTTCCTCTTCTCTCTCTCTCTCTCTTCACTTTTTCTCTCACTGTGTGTTCTTCCATGGACTGAAAAACCATGGACTCTGAGTTGAATCACAAAGCAATGGAGACTAGGGCTTCGACTTCTTCCGATTCCACCTCCGTGACCTGGTCTGACTCAGTGGCAGCGGCGGCGGCGGAGGAGGAGGAGGAGGAGGAGGAGGATTGCGGCGGCGAGAATTCGGAATGCGGTGGCGACGCGATGATTAAGAATGAGTTGGAAGCGGCGGAGGCTTTAACCTCCCTAGCGCATTCGACTCGGTGCTCGAACCAACCGGCGGGCCCCAGTCAGCGAGTCAAAACCGAGTCGACCACCGTCGACGCGGTGGCGAACCTTGAATTATCGTTACGTTTGTCTTCAGATCCCCCGGAGGTTTGTTATTATGATTAATTTATCGACATATATGTTTTTATCGATATCTATTGTATATATTTGTATATATATATACACACACACAACAGAGAACACACTCCTGATATTCAAATTCACAATAATAAATGTGTATATTTTCCCAATTTGTGCTGGTTAGGTTTTGTGGTGGTGGTGTTGTTTGTGGTCCTGAATCATAAACTTTAGTTTCTGAAATCAATTTATTGAAGGCTAGTACTTTTCACTAGATTAATTTAAGGGATGAATTTCAGGACTTTTAAAAGCAAGTACAAATAAGTGGTAAATTTTATACGCATTAGTAATTAAAGTTATAATTTTTTTTTCATGAATCTGTAATAATTTTTTCATAGTACCACTGACAGGTAATTTTCCCATTAATTAATTGTTTGTTTACGCTTTTTGTATGATGATGATGATGATGATGATGATTAAACATGAACAAAAGAGTGCCAAGTGCAAATTGTGTACTTTTTCTATCAGGAGAGAGGAATCACTTTTTAGATACTTTCTGCTAATAAATTTATTAAGGAAATTAGGGATCAAAGAGTGGTCTCAATGACTTTAAGAAGCATATAAAATTTTAGCATATATGCCTAGTGGGATTACAAACCTTGTAGTCCATTTATGTAAATTCCGTCATATTCACTTGTGTCTTTTTAAGCATTGAGTGGTAGGACAGATGGATCTTGTTTATTGGATATGCTGTCATTAAGTTATTGGTTCTTAAATTTTATCACAATCCTTCAAAATGTTAGCATACGCAGATCATGCCAAGTGGAATTACAACATAAAGCACTATTATGTAAATTCCAACAGATGCTTGACATAAGTGATAGTCCCTCACCCCATCCCAGAATGTGTTTTTTTTATAGATATTTCATTCATAAATGATACCTCACCCACACACAAACAAACAAGAAAAAAGGGGAAGAAAGTAATTGAATAAACCCCCACATACGCTTTTCCTCCTTATCATTAAAGAAAAAATTCCACCCGCATAACAAGTTTCAGCCCCGTGGCCATTTCCATATAGGAAGAATGAAAGTTGTTCAAATTTCTTCTTTTTGGTGAAATACCTAGAAGTTTTTGTTTTAGTTCCTTGATTTTTGGTCACACTAAGCTGAAGATTTGTATTTTTGTTGGTAAAGAAGAAAATAAGATGGAGACTTATAAATGATATAAAAATGAAGAAGAAGAATGGGGAAACAATTAAAACAAAACTATGAATGCCAATATGACTAGCACTGTTTCAGCCACAACTACCACCATTGCTAATACCATTACTATTTCCATCACTTCCGATGTAGGAACACCCAAAAGGCCTAGCAACGTGAAGTAAACCATCAACAAGTTGGCTTGTCTAAGTTGAGCTTTATAAGTAGTTACTAAGTAGATCCTTGTTTATTTAAACTTGAGTAGGTAATTTGGTAAATTTTACACTAGACTACATAACTCACTATTAAGTAGATATTGCACATAATGTATGAGTAGTATTTTTTGTGCTATTTTAGAGAACAATGAGGAAAAGCTCTCTTTAATCACATTGAACCACAAAAGTAACCAAAAGTAAGTATCTTTTCAATTCCCTCTTAATTTCATTTGCCTGTTGTTAGTTTTCCCAATTTTATCTACAATCACCACGATTGTTGCCACGAGCTCTAGGCTTTGCCATTGCCACTGTGTCGCCATTGTATTGGCATTGTTAACAACTCTTTTATCATGACGAACTATCACCATTGCTACCACTACCCAACACTACATCCACCATCATGACACAACAACATGTTTGTACCATGGCCACCATTATACACGTTAGTGTCGGCACCATTAACATCTAAACCATCACCATTACATAGTTATTGTCAACACTTTCCTTCCTTTTGTGTCCTTGACACCATTACCACCATAACTAATATGCCCAATCCTTCATGTCATCGTTATATGCAAACCCCTAATACTACCATATCCAAATTTTTATTATTAGGCTTAAAGTTGTTCCATACATTATGTCAGAATTCAAATTGCATTTAGGTAGAATTTGATCTCAAATGGGAAAATAGCACCGTCAAACAATGAATCCAAACCCTTCATCACTATATCCAAGCCTTCATGTCATCATTTCCAAACCCTTCATTACCACAATTAACATATCCAAATTTTTGTTATTAGGCTTAAAGTTGTAATCATACATGATATCAAAATTCAAATTATATTTTAGGTAGAATTTGATCTCGAATGGAAAATAGCCCCCCACCAAACAATGAATGTGAAATTTCTAGTTCTTAAAGTAAGTAGACCAATTTTATTTTGCTAAACCAAGCGTGCCTTTTTATATTTTAAAATACTTCTTAATATATATTTAAGTTAGGTTTTGTGGTGACCAAGTCTTGAGGTCATTTGGGAAGGAAAGGTGGTTTATTTTGCTTTGTAAGAAGGGAAACAATAATGGACTACCGGTGCTTCTTTTAATTTAGGCCTCGTTTGGGAACATGTTATTTTAGTAACTTTTTGGCTAAAATATGAGGTAAAAAAAACTAGTTTGTTTGGGGTGGCTTTTTGGCTTTTTACGAAAAGATGTGCAAAAAGTAGAGAGAAAAGGGAATCTTTGACTTTTTGGTATAGGTTATAGGCTTTTTGGCTTTTTGAATAACTTTTTGACTTTTTGGCTAAAATGTTAACTTGCCAAATGAGGCCTTAGTTATATGATTAAATGCTTTTCCAAGTTTAGGCTAACTTATATTTGTGAGTTTGCGTTTAACAATATTATTATAACTAAATTTTTCTTAGCCTTTTAATAATCTCTAGAGGCGGGGCTTGTAAGTTGTGTGTCAATGAGGTAGTTGCTTGTAAGCTAAGTAGCATAGATACAAACAAGCCGACACAACAATATTAAAAAAATGCAGGACACGATATGCATAGGACAAATTAAATATTTATATTATTTTATAAATTTATTATGTGTTAAATATATGAATATCCCATTATTCAGATTGTGACGTTTACCCTTTGCCTTTTGTGGGTTACATAAGTGTCTGATGTTGGCAACTGGCAGACTGAGGGCAGTGAGTCTACAAAGGTGAAGATAATTCCTAAAATTATTCAAAGATAATGAAAAACAACAACATAATACTAATTAAGATTAAAAAGCATATATTCTATAATTTAAATATCAAGATGTTATTCATGTAACAATTGTATTCTAAAAAATACAAAATCATTGTAGAACGTTGAATTACACATGTATGTATTCTTTTAAAAAATGTTTCAAAACATATTTAGAGTGCACAAGTTGTATTTCGAAGAATGCAAAACATTGTTGGTTACTATGAAGAGATTCATACATAGGTCATTCGGAGTGTTTAAGAAATGTGGTCAAATGTCTAATATTATAAATTTAAAATTTTTATTAATACAAAATGAAGAAGTGTTGAACAAGTTCTTAGGAGTTTTGTAGAGTGCTGGTGTTTGACATGACACACTTCCTTCATAGAAATGTTCATGCTTCATAGCTTGTAAGCTATTTTTTCACATTTATTAAAGTTGTTTGCCATCATCACCTGTACCATAGATTGACCTTATATTGTGTTGTTACAGGGCTATATTATCTCTTGTGGAAGGGGCTTTTTTGGATAAACAAAATTTAGATTCAAGTATTTCTTGATATTCCTATTTTCCTGTTTTTTAGGGCTTGGTTTTGAGATATGTTAATGAAATGGACTCAGGTATGGATGTCGGGTGCGGGTATGTGTCTAAGTGTTCGATTCATCTTATTCCCATGTTTTAATATGTTTCTCAATATTTCTATTCATCTCATTTCTATGTTTTAATATACAGGTCTCAGACAGAGATACGACAAAATATTCAAATTTCTTAATATACTTTTTTTATCTTCTACGTTTGAATACTTAAATGGTATTTACAAGGTGCCATAGAGCATTTCACTTATAATACGAGAGTTCCATGGATAGTTTCATGGTAAAATTGAATGTGTAATTTCACATGTCGAAACACATCCCCGTACCCCTTACACAAGTGATGAGTATTCAACACAACCACTTTATACATTTAGAAGAGTTCATGTAACAAAGGCTTTGAGATAATTCACGGCTTTGAAGTGTTGCCTATTGGAAATTTCAGAAATTAGCTCTAAAGTCTAAACTTCGGAAAATTTTGGCCATTTGAGTTTTATTCTACCAATCTTCTAATATAATAGTCATTAAAGCTTCTAAATGACAAAATCATGTTGATGAGAATTTCAAACAGAGTCTTGGGCATTAGGTTAAGTATTAGAATTTCACCGACTCTAAGAATTATTGAATAAAGGTCTTTTCTAAATTTGGAGTCAATGTTGTGTCTATACTGACTATTTGGCATCTTTATGAATGGAGGTTGAAACTAACGTTACGGGAGATAATTTAAAAAAAAGAAAGAATGTAATGCAATGTTAATGTAAGGTATGATTCACACAGGCTTAACAATTTGACTTGCTTGAACCTTGTTCCAAGCTTAAGAAAACTTCTAACCTTGGTCAAGAAGAGACATGGATTTTCAGGTGTCCTATTTTTAATTGCCTTGTTGCAAATATACCTCTCATATTTGTTTCTTAATGCCATGATAAATCCAATGTCCTATTAAAGTTTAAACGTAGCTTCACTCTCTAATCATTGACTGTCAATGATAACTTGTTTTGTTTCTGTGTATGTGGCTCGATTTTAGATTCATCTCTTTGTACATATTTATTTTTATTATGGGTTATGTTATTTCATGAAAATTTTAGAACCACTTGGCCACAGGTTGAAGAGAACATTTCACCAACAAGGGTTGGTTTAGTTGGTAAGGATCGTCCCCTTCGCCCATTTGGCTTAGGTTCGAGTCCCGCTGCCGGTAGTCCTTTGTTGGTGGAGCGATATTGCGTAACGCTTTCCCTGGCCCTGTAATGGGGTAGCCTCCCCTCCTCCTAAATTTTTTGATGTACCCAAAAAAAAAAAAAAAAAGAGAACATTTGCTTTTTTCCATATTTTGCATGTACACTCTTAGGTTCCTCTTTTTGTTCATAGTTTAATGAGATTGTTTAGCTTGCTGTGTAGTTTCTAGGAGGTTAGCCCACTGGCTAATTATGTAAAATTTGCACTATCATCAAATTGCAGTACTTTGTTCAGGACTTGAGAACTGTTTTTGTTTGTATCAGGATCAAGCAGCAGTTGCTCAGCAGCAATGTGAAAATATATGCACTGTAATGATGGAAGGGGCAAAAGTTGAGCAGGATGCTGAATTACCTGAACCAAGTCCTAAGTGCTCCACAAGTTATGCATCTTTTAGTGGCAGCAAGTCAAGAAAAAAGTTGACTGAGGTACCTAAAGTTCCAATTTCGTTCTATGAATTTTATTATTATGCTCATCATATCTAATATACGTTTCAATTTCCTTCTATGAATTTTATTGTTATGCTCTTTATATCTAATATAAGTTTTTTTCTCATTCAGGCTGAAAAGGAAGAAAAGAGAATACGCAGGGTTCTAGCGAACAGAGAGTCAGCTAGGCAGACTATTCGTCGCAGACAGGTAAGCTCTATTTACTCAATCCAATACATGTGTGGTTCTTAAAACTGTCAACTTGTGATGTTTTCCATTGTTTTCTGGTTGGCGGAATTGTGTGTTTTTGTTACAATTCGCCATAGGCAAGTGAGCTCTATTTGCTCAATCCAATACATTTGTGGTTCTTAAAACTATCAACTCGTGATATTTTTCGTTGTTTTCTGGTTGGCGTAGGCAAGCGAGCTCTATTTACTCAATCTAATACATTTGTGGTTCTTAAAACTGTCAACTTGTGATATTCTTCGTCGTTTTCTGGTTGGCAGAATTGTGTGTTTTTGTCTGGATAATTCCTCTTTTATTTCTGCAGTGAGCATGTGTTGTGTGTTTTTGACCCTATTTGTTTATCATTAGCTTCACCTTGTCCTGTACCTTGTCTGCCATGTGTGATAGATGCACAAGCAATGATGTGTGACTGTGACTTGCAGCATGATTACACATCATCCTATAGACCTACACATGTTAGCCTTCAAGGACACGTGTATGGTTCACGTGTTTGGTCATAACAAGTAAGTTCAAAAGGACCGACAACACTTAAGCCTCATTACCGTGGTAGTCATACTGTTCATGTCTCATAACTAAAAATGCAGTGGTTGTACTGTCTGTTCTATTCCATTTTGGTGGATCTTATGAACCTTGGTTGAGATGTAGGCCCAGGTATGCCGAGCCATTCGGCATGTGCTGTGATATTTTGGGGATTTTTTGGCTCGGAGGCTAGAGATGGAGGCTTCATTGAGATGTTGTACCCCATGTAGGGGTGGGCTGCTTTAGTCCAGTCCTACTGAAAGAGATACATTGCCACTGAAATTTTGTTTTGGAGGTCTCCTGAATGAAGAGACAATCTTAACAACCTAACTGAATTCTGACAAAGCCTAACCAATTCCCTAAGTATACGACGACCATCCCAGATAGTTAGTTATGGCCACGTACTCACCTTCTATATGTCGAAGGTGGTACTTCATTATATCATTGTTAGAGTACATCATTTTAAGGTTGAGGTCTTCACTAGAGCTCTGTATTTTAAGCTCTGGTTCTCCTCTGCCCCCCTCGCCCTCCATCTCTCTCCCATTCACTGTCATTGTCTTTGGTGCCTCTGATGTGTTTTTCCACTCTCTGGTGAACCTACTTGGGCAACCTTTCCACGAGGCACTATCCTGCTGGGTGGTATAGTTAGCAGGGAAGTTAACAAACAGAAACAGAATTCCGAGTGCTAAATATATACACTATTGAATTAATGTGAATACTGTATCATTGCTTCAAGAAGCATGTATAACAGGGAGTTTTTTCCACCATGGTAGAATACCTACTAAGGATACAGGGTAAACCTTTCTTGCTGTTTAATGCTCTAACTGCACTGTACTAGTGATCTTGCCAACTTGTTTGTCTACTCAGCATCTTATGCTTCGAAAAGTCTTGCTGCTTAGTGATACATGGATTGGTATCTCCATGCTGCATGTTGGTTTTTTTAGCGGAGTAATAGTTTATCAAAGTTCAAGTCCATCCATAATCTATATCACCAAGTCTTGTTGAAGAAATACTTGGGCTTGGTTGTAAGGCATGGTAATTTGTTTTATTATTATTGGGTGGTAAGATAGTGAGAGGACTACTTTAACGCACATTTATGCTATAGGCATCAGGTACATTGATGTCCACAAAATCTTGTTCTCTTGGGAAGGAAGAAGTTAAACAAAAGTTTCTTTTAGGGTTTTGGTATTAGCTAAGCACGAACACGAACACGAACACGAACACGTGACAATACATGGACACGTCGACATGAAATCTTAAAAAATGTAAGGCACAACACGTGAAGAATGTTGCAAAATATGTAGTTGTATATATTTATTATAAAGCATATACAAGGATGAGTAATTATGTCATATATATGAAAATTTGAATAATAATTAGTGTGTTTGGTTTCAATTTTCTGAAAATTAAGTTTTTTGTTTTTCGTATTTTTTTGTTTTTAGTGAATATTTTTAAAATTTTAAGTAATTTTTTTACTTTTTTAGATGCACCGTACTTAGATGTGTCTAAAAAGTAAAATATTTTTAAAAAATCAATAAATACACAAGAATATGAAAAATATACTGAATTCTCATATTTTTATTTTTTATTTTTGGTATTTAGTGAATTTTCTAAAGATTGTTTTTCACAAATATTATACTTTTTAAGTGTATTTATGTTAATTATATCTAGAAATTAAAAAAATTGCTTAGAATATTAAAAAAATCAGTAAAAATAGAAAAATTTAATTTTTTGAAAAGTAAATCCTGAAAACCTAAACCAAAATTTAAATTTTTTTTTTTTTGTGTGTGTGCAAGTTTAAAGGAGAAGAATGTGTATAGATTTATTTTGTTTCTCTTTTATTATGGGATTCTAAATTATTTTATTCGAACTTATATTGTGTTTCATGTTTGTCTAGGTGATAGACACGTGTTCACCAAATGTCTAAAACATGTCTAGAGTCTAGGAAATTTGGTAAAATAAAATATGTTTGGACATGTGCGTTAGGAAGTATCCAATGGGTGTCATGTTATGTTAGTGTCTGACACGACATGCCACCTTCTTTGAATTATTCGTGCTTCTTAGGATATTAGGATCAATATATATATATATATTTAAAGAGCTCAGCTTTGAAGTCAACTTTTTGTTTAATCTACCCCGTTTTCCTACAATATGCTTCTATGTGGATAATAGATTTTTAAATCCAAATATAGGAGCCATACCTGTGTATTCTTTTAAAATATAAAAGCAATTGTTTTATGGTACATAACTATGCTCTTCATCAAATTCCGGTAATCGATATGGCTTATGACACAGGATCCAAGTAAAATAGGAATATACACCTCTAGATGACTGAAGAACCAAAAGATGCTAGTATAATACAGGGATAGTTTCAAGGCCTTGCATATAATTCCATTACCAAAAGTAGTAAGCTGATTTATATGAAAATAATATAAGCAATTTAGCACATGCCCTTGAGCATTAAATTAGAGAAAAGTAATAAGTGTATGCAACGTGGAAGTGCAGGTATAAGTACATTAGCAAAACTTATAAGGTGATTTAATAGAGCCAAAAAATAATAATAAATAAGGAGAAAGTAATAAGCATATGCAATGTGGAAGAGGAACAGTATATACAGTGGTCATAGACAGAGAGATCCACTTGATTGTTCTTTTAATTTACTCAGGATCTAGCTCTGATGTTCTTTTTTGTTTGCAAGTCATATAATTCGGTGAGGTGCGACAGATTATTCTTCACTTATTACTATTAAGCTCATGCCTTTTCCTTTGTTTTAGGCTAATCATGCGGAGTTGACGAGAAAAGCTGCCAGTCTAACTCTGGAGAATCTGAATTTGAAACAGGTAGGTAGTGTTCCCTCCCTTGGATTTTTTGGGTATCATTGTATTTCATGTAGAATGGTGCTACTTCAATGGGAACCATGTGGTTGGCAGTATCATCAAATTGTTCTTGCTTATGTACAGAGTTTCTGGGTCCACCTTCCCGTATATTTTATTCTGTGCGGTAGTTCTTGAGCTTTTAAATGCTAACATCCTGGCTTTTACTGAACTCATTGCTTCTGCTGACAATTCTATTGGGCAGGAAAAGGAGTTGGCTGTGAGTGAGTATGAATATTTAAGGAGCAGAAATGAATACTTAAAGGCACAGGTAATGATTGGTGTAAGATGTTTTAATGTTTTAAGAATTCCATAACATTCTTTCCTACTTTGCAGATGGCTATGACGGAGGGTGAGGTAGAGGAAACTAAAATAGATTCAAAGTTGACCAACGCCGATGTATCTACTCCTCTATGTCCATATTTCATATATAATCAACCCCCATATACGCCATTTCTCTGGCCTGCTATCATTCAACCTTCAAATCCCGTACAAATAAAAAATGGGTCTCAAAATTCCATTATTGTTCCGTCAGATGTTCCCATGCCAGCCATTGCCAAACCCAATTCATTTCATGAACAAGTAAATCCCCAAAATATTAACGGTCCAGGAACTCCCTTGTTCATCATGCCATGCCCTTGGTTCTTCCCTTTTCCTGATCATGGGAACGGACTTCAATCTAGGCCATCCTTCGATCTCAACGATGAACAAAATGGAACTTTGATGAATAACCATGGTAGTGCTAATTCATCTTCTATTGCACATGCTGAGAAACACCATCATTCGTTGCCTATAAAAGTTAAAACTGAAGCGTCTGGTTCAACAGAAGCCATGCCTGCTAACGTAGTGGTTTCTTCAACTGTTAGTCATACTGTAACTGTATTGTCAGAGTTGAAACAAGATCTAATAGTCTGCTCAAGTAAAAAAAACATGGATGCGGTTGCAGCAGCAGCAGAGGCCAGGAAGAAAAGGAAGGAACTCACGAAGCTAAAGAACCTTCACTGCCGTCAGTTTCGTATGCGCTGTTAGCTTTCGAAGCCACAATTTGGTTTGTAAACCCAGATTTCCCCTGATGTTGCCTGTGCCTGGAAGTTGCTGGATCAAAATCTTTAAATAACCATGAAGGCCTTGGCAGGACCGTGAACCAGTTCCCAGGTGGGTTTTTACATTTTGAAGCGTTACTCAAGCTGATGGGCTTTTCATGTTTCTTATAGGATGTTGTAGGGATGGTTGGTTACTGGAAATCTTAGTATAATGTACATATTGTCTGTATGATATAATCAGAGTTTTGAGAGTCTAATAGGCCTGATAATAATTGGGGAAACTACATGCAGGTAGGAGTAGGAGAAAAAATTACCAACATAGGACTTACACCCCAACAGTATTTCATTTACACCCCATCACAGACACACTTGCACCTCTCATGTGTAAGTAATTTTTTCCCCCTTCTCCCTTCTCCCACCTTACGTAGTTTTCCCATAATAATTTTGTTTTTAAGAGAATGTTTCTATTTTTTGAGAAGTAATTCTATACAAGAATGGTTAAATTTTCCAGTTTTGCTAGCTTTGTCTTAGAAAAGGGTGACATGTTGAAGCCTTGGATTTGGAATTGGAGATTATAATCAGTCAAAAATCTGAACTGAGATGGCTTTGAATTCTATTTCCAAGGCTTTGGAGGCTTCGGATTTCACTTTTCATGGTTGCCAAATGTGCTCTCAATGAATTTGAACATATTCTTAGAGCCATTGAGTTTGGATATAATCTATTACTCTGACTTGAGCTGAATGATAATGTTGTTTGGCTGTGGATTTAATTGCCTGTTTGGAACCTTGGCCTTTAATTTTATTAGTGTTTTATGGCATTATTCTCTGCAATAATGTTACATTTATTATTATTTTTGTATTGACATTTGGTATATGATGCACATAACTTGAGAGTGGAGCTTGTCTTCTTGATAGGCCTACTTTTCTTGTTCAACTGGGTTGGTCAGTGGACTAGATAGCAGGGTTTACAAAATGACTTATGAAAAGCCTAATAGGTATTGGGGATATTAAATAATATGATACTGACATCGACCAAAAGAGAGGTTCTGTTCGTTAGAGTTTTGAAATTGTAATTTCACCTCTTGATTTGCACGTGGTGCTTGGTTGGAGTTTTTAAAAATTAATTTTATACTCACTTTTGAAAACTCTTTTCTAGGTGAGAAAATTTGGCTAATTCGGACGTTCAGCCAGTTGACCGGAATAGTATACGGTTTTATTTATTTATTTATTTTACATCTGTTATTTTTATATTTTAAATAAAAAATACTTCCAGAGTTTTTTTAGAATTTTTTATGAGTTTTGAATAAGATTTTGGATTGTGTATTTGATTATGAGTTGTAAGTTTTAAATTAAATATTATATGTCACATCATTAATTTTAAACTCAATTCAAAACTCATAACCAAATAAATTTTTTACACTTAAATCATAATTTTAAAATTCACAAAGTCTAAATACAATTTTTATTTTTAAATCATATTTAGAAAACTCTACTAAACGCTACCTAAGGGTTTTTTTTCTTGAGAGAGGTACTACTAGAAGGGGAAATGAAGTACCAATGGTGCTCTCTCTCCGGAAACTAAGAAATGAGTTTGCGCTTGGTTTTAAATGATGAGGTTGTAAAGCGTATGTTGATTTTGGAGCTTGCGTACTTTAGATGGAATACCCATCGACATGGTTGAGGCTACTAATTAAGCGTGTGAATATTTTTGGGAGAATAATTTTGAACAAGAACATAATAATTATTCCTTAACCTCTTAAATAACTATCTATCCCCTATCCTTATCATGGAGGGGCTTAGGCATATTAATGGGCCTTTGGACTAATATTCACCTCTAAGCTTAATTACACCAAATAAATCCTTCGAGCATTTTTATATGTATTCAAGAGATATCATGAGAATCATATTAAATTAAACAATCAACTATGAAAAAAAAATTCAATAGAACATATTCACAAGTCTAACTCTAACATTTATATCAATATAAGACAAAGTCTCATGATAGGGAAGAAAGAAACAACTAAAGAAAGATAATTTAATAAGAAATAAATAATTACTCTTTGTTTGTATACATGAATGGTCAATCGAACTACTTCAGTTGGTTAGTATTTTTATATGTCAATCACTAATTTTTTTGATCATATGGGTCAAATTAGTGAAATTAGTAATTGAATTTGTAATGGAACTTAATCAAAGGTGATTGGATTCCTAAGTAAATGGATTCCAAATGCAAATGTTAATTTGAGGCCCACATGTTTTTCTTAGGATTTTTTTCTTGTAGTTTCTGAAAGATATTATACAATCAAAGAAGAGAATAGATATAATAAAAATGTGCCCAACATCTTAGATAAAAGGAAGTGTTCAAGTCATATTCAGTGTGTTTGGTTTGAGTTTTTTGAATTAAGCTTTTTGAAAATTGAGTTTTTTAGTTTTCGTATTTTTTTGTTTTTAGTGAATATTTTTAAAATTTTAAACATTTCTTTTACTTTTTTAGATGCACCTTACTTAGATGTATCTAAAAAGTAAAAAATTTGTAAAAAAATATTTTTAAAAATTAATAAATACATAAAAATATAAAAAATGTACTGAATTTTTGTATTTTTAGTATTTAGTGAACTTTTAAAAGGTTTTTTTCAAATTTTTTTTACTTTTTAGGTATATGTATGTTAGGTATGTTTAAAAATTTTAAAAAATTGCTCAAAATATTAAAAAAATTCAGTAAAAACAAAAAAACACGAAAAATAAAAAAGTAAAATTTTTTAAAAAGTATTTTTAAAAAATGATAACCAAGCATAGTGATTAGTGTCTTTTCTAACCAAATAGAAAAGAATAATAAATGGAGCAAGATGCTGTGAATATTCTTTATTTATTTTTGTAGTTAATGGGATGAGTCATAGATCATCAAGGCAACTTTGTAGCCTAACCAAACAGCTCCTCAATCTCACTATACTTATCATAAGCTGCTCAATTATTATGTCACTTAACCTATCCTAAAAGACTTTTAAGAAAATTTTTAAAATTTCTTATTGCACAATGTCTCAATTTTTCGAAAGTCCAATAAGATAATGGCTAATTTTCATATTTAACTTAAGACCTGATATAAAAAAAATAAAAATAAAAAATAAAAAAATTGAGCTGCTACTAATGCTCATGATTTTCTATACCAGTATATGTCTAGATAATATAGAAATAAGAATTTAAGACATTTTAATAAAAAAAAATGTTGATTGGTGGTTGTTTCTTGCTTTTTTTTAACCTAACACATTAGTATTAATAAATTAGGGAAACTACGTGCCGGTGAGAGTTGAGAAATTAAAAAATTACCAACACATAGACTTGTATTCTACAACCTTTTATTTGCATCCTACCACATACACAATTATACCTTTTTTTTCCAATTCTATCTGTATGTAGTTCGCCAAACAAATTAACTTTTGGGTTGATTTTAAAAAGAAAAAAATAATAATATATTGGCGTTGGATTATAGGATGATGAGCAGTGCACAAAGTTGATTTATAAACCGGCCGGCAGCTTAACTTTTCTTAAACCACATATCATAATATTTAATTAAATTCATATTCCAACTTAATTAACTAACATGTGGCCCATGTTTTTATTTTTGGCAAATTAGACTCTGTACTTTCACACTTCAAATTTTACTTTTGTTTTTTTATTTTTTAGTTATAATATTCAACTTATTGTATTTTCAGTCAGGTTATAATGTGATCTTTTTGTTAGTTTGATATTAAATTGCATGACAAAAATTGTCATGTGACCTTCATATGAGATAAAAATACAATTTTATTTCATTTTTTGTACTCTTTTTATATTTTTCATAGTATTTTCTCTATTTATTATATTTTTCAAACACCATCAATAATCCCCCTTTCATGGTGAGTTTGCAATATACAGAAAATACAATTGAAAAAGAGAGAGGAAGAAAAAGAAAATGAAAGAAAATCACACTTTTGCTCTAAAAAAATGCCTCATTTGTAGATCAGATGACAATTTTCGTTAAGTAATTTAACACGAAATTAATAAAAAGGCCTCATTGCAATTTGATCAAAGCCGTAAGAGAATAATTGTTATAATTACAAAATAAAAAATAAAAAATAATTAATGTAAAATATAATTTATCCTTTTATTTTTATTTTCTAATTAAAAAGCAAATTATGCAGAAGTTTAATACATTGGCCAAAACATAAAATATTGAATTAGAGTGCTGTTATTAGCATCTTATATATTATTTTGGACCCCTTATTTTTTGACCTTTTTTTTATTAGAATAATAATCTTAAATGAAATTACTAAAGAGGATATCAAACATTTTGGGACATCCCATTTCACAATTACGGCCATACACCCACGAAATTATGGGATAAGGTTCATGAGAGCAACTATCTCCATCACTATCCATCCATCTTCTTCAAATTCCACAAAATCTTAAGAACCCTCCATCGGCAATATTTCGATGGCAACGATGGTAGCCATTCTATTACACACACTTTTTTTGCATTGGCAATGAGTGAAAGTTTTTCTAATAACTATAACTTCATGAGACGAAAGAAGTACAATAGTGTAAGTTTAGAGAAGACTCATTACTTTGATAGTGTTCTTAGTTTAGAGGAGGTTGGCATTATAAGGGTAAATTTATTGAAAAACACATAAAAAATGATGAAAATTGTTCGTGTTTTTTTTGGTACTGAACTCCTGAACATATAATCAAAATTCGGGAAGACAAGCTCGAACATTGCTTATTTGTTCAGGGAACATTGCTTATTTGTTTGGGAATATAGGTATGAATATAAAAATTTGATACATTTTGAAAGGTTAAATTGTTCACATTTGTAGGAGTTTTCATTTTATTGAGTTCAGAAATACAGACCCAAACATTAGTTATTTGTTCGGAACATCGGCTTGAACATAGCTTATTTGTTTGGGAACACAGGTCTGAACATTCTCAGTGAAAGAGAGAATAGAGAGACTTGGGGAGATAGGTGAGGAGTGAGATTGAGACTAAACAAAATGCGAATGTGCTGCCTTCAAACTATACATACACATAGACATATATTTATATACATTATTTTTAAGGTTTAGGATTGATCAAAGAAATTGATGGAATTGAAAGAAGACATATACACCCAAAGCGGAGGAAAAAAAAAAAAAGATCACAGAGAACACGCTCTTTACACCGACCGATTCATTTCATAAACATTTTTCTTCCACCGTTAGGAGAGAGAGAATGGGTTTTGGGGAATTTTTTTTTTTTTTGTTAGGATTTTTGGAGATAATAGTTGTTAGGGTTGTAGAGGTGTGCATTTGAATATGTGAAATTTTCATAAGAATAATTTTTGTATTAGTCGTGAGAAGAGAAAATAAATTTTAAGAGTTTTAAAATTTATAAGTAGAGATTAAAAAAATAAGAAATTTAAAATAACAAATAGGGTGCAGACAATAGCACTGATCATTGACACTGGCGTTGATTCAAAATTGGGTGGAATTAAAATTTTGGGTAAATTACACTGGCACTGTTGAGATTTTTGTTTAATATAAATCTCTTCTTATATTTGAAAAACTACATTATCTTTTTTGAAGTTTATAATCTCATTACAAATTGCTTCCTGGGTTGATGATGTTATGTCCTAAAATTTTCTAAATGATCATTTTGCCATTTTTCTTATTATTTCTTCTTCCTATCATATCATGACTACATTCTACAATTTTTTATCATAAAATTATACTTGAATATATTCTTATTGAGTGATGATATACAAACAGAAATTTTATATAAAATTTTCAAATACAATGGTATAGTTTAATGGTAACCTTTCACTTTAAAACAAAATATCTATAAACATGATTTATATTTATAACAATATTAGTATCACAACATTTTTATAATATTTTTTGTATAAATTTTTATATATGAATAGAAATTTTCATTTTTATTTTCACCATCATTTTTATTTCTCATCTATTTACTCACATTTATTATAGTATTGCTGTATTTTTATTTTTTATTTTTTGTATTTGATGAATTTAAAAAAAAATTACAAAATATTATATTTCTTAAGTATATCTAGATTAGGTGTATCTAAAAACTATTTTAAAAAATTGCTTAAAATATTTTAAAAAATTAGTAAAAATAAAAAAATACAATTTTGTGTGTGAGTTAAACCAAAGAAGATGATTGTTATTTCTCTTGAAATGACATGAACAAAATATCAGTATTATTTTATTATTTTATAGGTATAAAGGCTAAACGGCAAATATGTCATTTTAATCTGATAGGGGAATAAATATAATTTTTTAAGCGTGAAAGAGGAACCTATATTAAATAGAAATCTCAAGGGCGTTAGTGTAATTTACCCTAAAATTTTTGTCTGGGAATCAAAGTGTGTCAATGTGGGGAAAGATTACTATACACATCTTTTAAAAGGTGTGTAATATATGTATTTTATAATTAAAAAAATAATATAATTTTATATTTTTTGAGTTATAATTAAAAAATAAAAAAAGTCATAATTGAACATTATATGAGGCACAATAAAGATTTTTTAACTGAAAAAAATATTGGTCATAACTAAAAAAAAAAAATAGCGTAATTAAAAGTGAATATGATAAAGGGCGTGTATTGTAGAATTCTCTGTGTGAAATACTAACATCTTTCATATTGGCTTCTCTCCACTCTACTTTATAGATTAGATGGTGTTGTTGGGTCCATAGGGCCCACCACAAATTTCATTTCGATAATTCGAACCATTTAATGTGTAGAGCTCATTGAGTATATAATTTATTTTTAAAATCATATTTACTATTGACAAAAATATGGTCTGATGAAGAAGCTATTAATATCCAAACAACGTGTTTTTTATTTAGCTAAGGTCTCTTAACATTTTCATAGAAAAATTCGACTTAGAGAAATTTTGCTCGACTTAGAGAAATTTTGCTCAACTTAGAGAAATTTCACACGACTCACAGAAATTCCAGCCCCGATTCAAAGAAATTTCGAAATTTCTCTGTAAAAATTAAAATTTCTCTGAGTAGGGCAAAATTTCTCTGAGTTGAATTTTCTCTGTAGAAATGTCGAGAGAACTTAACTATTATGAAAATATTATATGTTCTTTATTTTATAAAATTTTAATATTAGAGATCTTAAAAAAAATTCTCCTAAAAAAAAGTGACATTTTTCATATAAATTAAATTAAATTAAATAAATAAAGCAGTTAGATATGATCTCATTATCATTTTAAAATATTTTATATAAATAAAATAAAATAAAATAAATAAAGCAGCTAGATATGATCTCATTATCATTTTAAAATATTTTATTAAATAGAGAGTTAATAAAGTGATTTTATAAAATTAGAAGTTGTTTTATTATATATATTTTATAAATGATAATTTAATTTTTTTTTCAAATCACCAAAATCTGTGTATCTAATATATATGAAATAATTTTAAAATTACCACACGATGGTATTTTTAAAAATTATTATAATTTGATGTAAAAATTATGATTTTAATAATTAATATTTATATAAAATGGATAAATTACACTAACACCCCATGAAATTTCTGTTTAATATAGATTCCTCTCTCATATTTGAAAAATTACATTCCCCTCATTGAGGTTTCTAATCTCATTATAAATTGTCTCTTGAATTGTTGATGTCATGTCCTAAAATTTTTCAAATGACCATTTTGCGCTTTTCTTTATCATTTCTTCTTCTAATCATCATGACTACCATTTCTTCTTTCTATAAATTCTACCTGAACATATTCTTATTGAGTGATGATATATAAATATAATTTTTTCAAACACAATGATATAATTTAATGGTGACCTTTTACTTTAAAACAAAACACACATAAACATGATTTATATTTACAATAATATCATTATCACAATATTTTTATGATATTTTTTTATATAAATCTTTATGTATGAATATAATTTTTCATTTTTATTCCCATCATTATATCTAGATTAGATCAATTTAATCTAGATATATTTTCAAAGTATAAAATTTGTACAAATTTTTTTTAAAAAATCCATTGAATACAACAAAATAAGAAAATGAATTAATTTTTACATTTTTGTATATGTTTTTTTGGATTTGGTGAATTTAAAAAAAAAAATCACAAAATATTATACTTGTTAAGTATATCTAGATTAGATGTATCTAAAAAATAAAAAATAAAAAATATTTAAAATATTAAAAAAATTCAATAAAAATAAAAATAAAAAATCAATGTTTTGCATGAGTTAAACCAAAGAAGATGATTGTTATTTCTCTTGAAATGATATGAACAAAATATTTATATTATTTTATTACTTTATATGTATAAAGGCTGAGGAATAAATATATCATTTTAATCTGACAAAAAAATAAGTATAATTTTTTAAATATAAAAAAATGATATGTATTAAATAGAAAGTTCAGGAAATGTCAGTGTAATTTACCCTTATAAGATTTATCCTATGTTTTACAATTTAAATTAGGATTCGTTTGGCATGTGGGTTGATTTTTTAGCTATTTTAAGTCTCGTTTAGCAAGTTGTGATTTTAGTCAAAAAGCTAAAAAGTCACTAAAAAAATTAAAAAGTCAACAACTTATATCAAAAAGTCAAAGGTACCGTTTGGTAGAGTTTTTTAAATATAATTTGAGAATAGAGTTATATTTTGAGTTTGTGAGTTTAGAATTCTGATTGAAGTATAGAAAATTTGTTTAGTTATGAGTTTTGAATTTAATGTTACAAAAATGTTTCATACCCCCTTTTCCCCCACCCCCTTTGACCCCCTCTCTCTCTCATTGGTTATATTTTTGTTTTCTTTTTTCTTTTTTTTCTGCTCCTCCAATCACCACCTGCCACGTGTGTGTGGGGGTTGTGGGGGTGGTGATTGAAGGGGGTCTCTATCATGACTCTTAATGTTAAATTGAGTTTTGAATGTTTGATGTGACATGTGAAATAAGAAAGTTTGTTTGGTTAATTCAAAAAGTTATAACTCATAACCAAACATATAACTCAAAATTCTATTAAAATTTTTGATCAACACTCATAACCAAACTCTGTTTAAAATTTAATTCAAAAAATTAATTATTAACAAAAAATAACACTTATAACTAAACTCTTTTTAAAATTTAATTCAAAAAATTAATTATTAACAGAAAATAACATAAAAAAAATTTTAATTGAAAAAGAACTCAAAAAATTATAATTTATAACCAAACACACAACTCAAAATTTTATTGAAAATTCTATTCAAAACTCATAATCAAACTCTTTTTAACATTCAAATAAAAAAAATGTCATTTTGGTTTTTAAAAAATAGGGCTTTTTTTTGATAAATTTTCTTTCTAAGAGTTTTATTTCATTCAATCCATATTATTTTTGACTATTCCATTATATCCTATTTGAGGTAAAAAGACCAAAACACCCTCAATCTCTCATACCTTTATTAATTTTGATATTTAATGTTAATTGTCATTATGTTTTGGTAGTTCCCATGCATCAAGATATTGACTATCATTATATTCATATTAATTTGAAATGAATTTTTGTTATTGTGTTGTCAATTATATGATGTGAATATAAACATCATACAATTGAAATGAATATTTACATCATTATATTCACATTAATTTGAAATAATTTTTTGTCATTGTGTTGTTAATTACATGATGTGAATATTCACACTAAAACGTATGAATGTGAACGTTCAAATCACTATATTAGATGAGAGAGAATGTTCACATGTTGTGAATGTTCACATCACTACATGTTGTGAATAAGAATGTGTTGTCAATTAAAAATATAATGAACGTTATTTTAATGTGTTGTCAATTAAAAATAATAAGGTTCACATGTGAACGTTCACATCACTACACTAGATGAGAGAGAATTTTCTAGAAAGATGTTGTGAGTGTTCACATCAGATGAGAGAGAATGTTCACATTATTTTTAATGTGTTGTCAATTAAAAATATATTCACATTATATAATAATATAAAATAATAACATTAATATTATTTAATTTGTGTTTGAAATTTCCTATGCCTTGATCCTTTCCCTTCTCTCTCCGCTCCCAACATTAAATATCAATATTAAATATGAGGGTATAAAAGTCTCAGAAAATAATGTAAATCAAGAAAAAAGGCGTTATGGAATAAAAATATAAATACATGGGACTAAGTGGGTTAAAAAATTCATTTATGGACTTCTTGGGTGTGGGAATATATTTTCTGAGTACCAACACGTGGCAAGGTGACGCCGACGTATCAGCCGAAGTACCACGTGTCCTGGTCGTTATACTGAGGTAATCTCGGTTAGGCCGAGGTTATCTCCGAAGATATCGGAATCCGGGATAAGTGGATAAGGGACAAGAGTCTTAGATTGGGAGAAGACTTCAGTTTGGGTAAAGATAAGACTCTTAAAGAGTTTATCCTAATCCCACTGGGAGTCCCAGATTAGCAATAATCCTAAGTCCACTAGGGCTAGGCTCCTATTGAGACTAGGATTGTATTGTCCACTAGGGCTAGGCTCCTATTGAGACTAGGATTGTATTGGCTATAAAAGAGAGGCACCCCCATGGGTCTAAGGTATGTTTTTTATGCTTAAGCTTGTGAGTTGAATAGTTGATTGATTATCTTTGAGAGATATTGAGTACTGACTTGATCGTCGGAGTACCCCCGGGTGGCGAACCACCACCAGAGTCTTCTTTTTCTGTTGCAGGTTAGCCAGGTGCCATCTATTCTGCCAGTGTTCTCCAGCTGATCACTAAACGGGCAGTGTGGTAAAAAAACGACTCACACATTGGGTTAGAACACTTTTAAATGAGATTTATCAATTAAAAGTCCAAAAAAGTAATTTTGTATTTAAAAAATATCATATATATATATATATATTTCCAAATAACAGGTGACGATTGACGATTGACAATTGAAAAAAAAATAAAAAATAAAAAAATTATTACACTATTTCAGTCAACCGGCCGAACGTCTAGGGGACGTTTGAGAGGATGACCGGGTAGATCCAAAATTAAAAAATCTTGTGCTTTTCAGAATGGAGAACAAGAAAGAGAGAGAGAGAGAGAGAGAGAGAGAGAGTAACCAAACGTGAAGGAGAATCACATTTTGAAATATGTGATGGAATCACATTTTGAAAACTCTATCTAAACATAAAATGCAAATGAAGGGGTGTAATTACATTTCCAGAACACAACTAAACATAACCAAAGATTCTATTTTCTCTCTATTTTTTTTTACATCTTTTCGTAAAAAATTAAAAAATCATCCCAGCATACTAATTTTTTTTATATTATATTTTAGTCAAAAAGTTAAAAAGTTACTAAAAAGGCCTATTCCCAAACGAGACTTAGTTTGGAGCTAAAAAGTTTTGTTTGGAATAGACTTTTTGATTTTTTTGACTTTTGTAAGAAAAAAATAAAATAATTATAAATTAAATGTGATATTATATCCTATTTAATAAAATAGTCTATCTTTTTTTTATATGACTATTTTAGGAACATTTCAAACAAGTACTAAATTGAAATAAAAATAATTAAGTGCTCTAATAAAAGAATTCTAATAAATTTTAATAGGAGTGGACTTTATTATGATATAATGTTTTAATTTTAATTTTATTTTTTTTATTTTTCTTATTCCCTATCACATTATTCCCTACCACATAATCAGAGTTCAAAAATTAGAGATATATTATTGTTGGAATTGAAATTGGTGGCCACAAAACTTATCAATGATTGGTCCCGATAGAAGGACAGATTAGCTCTCGTGGTTGAAGTCATAACCCACGTGGAGACATCACACGACCCACGTGAACACCATGTCCAACAGCTTATTTTGAAAAGAGAAATGTTAAGGATCATGAAATTTTTTTTATGAAAATGATTATGAAAAATTTATAATTCTTAGATTACTTTGATTAGTATGTGGTACTTTATTGTAATTTCATGACCATTTTCATGAAAGGCTTTTCATGATACCTAGCATTACTATTTTGAAAAGATGGTAAAAAATAATTTTTTGATTTTTATTTAAATTTTTGATTTTTTTAGATAAATAATTTGAGAAGTTGATAAAATATTGATTTTAATTTTTTGATTAATATTTGTTTATGATGTCAAATTATAATAAAATGACTAAACTATCTCCATTTAATTTAAAATATTTACAACTTTACCTATGTAACACATTTTACAATTGTAATTTTATCAGTGGTTGAAAACTAACTTCCAAATAAAAAAAACTATAAAAAAATTGACTTTTAACTTTTACTATAAATCTAAAAAAATCGTTAAAAGTCAAGTTATCAAAACATCCTAAAGTAGTATTTTCTAGGGCTGCTCGCGGGTCGGTTTTGGCCGGGTGTGGGTCAAAACCGACTCGACCCGCACTTATGCGGCTTCACGATATTCCCCTCGGGAGTAGATGTTACAGTTGTCTTCGGTGTCATTGTTGAGTTAACCCCACTAGTAACGGGTCTCACATTCTTCGGACAAGTTCTGGCCAAATGTCCCTTCCGTCCACATTTGTAACAAGCTCCGGATATGCGACGGCAAATACCCCAATGCGGCTTCCCACATGCCCAACAAATGGGGATTCTAACACTTCCACTGATTCTCCTTTTGGTATTATTATCAATGCTCGAATTCAAATTCTCATTCACGGTGGTCATTGATTCACTAACCATTTCCATTTTCTGTTTCTTGTAAGCAACATACTTTTCCACCAACCCAGTTAAAGCTTTTACCTTTCTTTCTAACCGATCTATTCTGGCAGTCACAAATTCTGACTCATCTACGGTCTTTGCATTAATATCTTCCATTGATCTATAGAACCCATAACAGATAGCACATTTCATTTTCAACATCATGTTTCCTCTGTTATCTCATCACTTACAGTTCTTGTTTCTTATATTCATAAAACACACACACACCCATGTACACATGTTATGCCATGCTCTATTTCTTTTCTAATGCACCTAACAGCTCTTATGGACACGTGTGTGGGTAAATTAACTCGTGCGCTCTGATACCATTCTGTCACGACCCAAATCCGCCCCTAAAAGTTTGGCATCGTAACCGGCCAGTAATCCTAGATTACCACAGGCCTTTCTGTACATAACATAAATAAACGGGGCTCGCGGAAGCGAAAACAAAGAAACTAATAGTCCAAAGAGCCGTGCATTTATATGAACATACATTACATGCCAAAAATGAGTTAATTACCCACATTCATTACATAACATGATCTAGTACAACACGTATCATTCAGTTACAACTGTACAACAAAACTAAACAAGAGCTCACAAAACGGCCTTCCAGGCCTCGCCCCAGTTCAGAGGCACACAAACTCACGGTAGGCTTTCAAAACGGCGGCTCGACTCGGGACTCCGCCTAGGCTTGACTTCCAGAATGCTCACCTATAATACATAAATACAAACAATAAGCTAAAGCTCAGCAAGTAACATTTAAGTAAAGGGGTTAGTGAACGAATTCCAACATTTAATAAATCCATAATAAAACAGTCAACATATAAAGACATAACCTTCCAAAACCTTTCCAACGACTAGAGTAACCGGTCCGTACACCGATTAAACACATACCGAGATCTCGTAAACTGGTCATGGGTTTGTCCTTCCATGCCGTCTCCCATGACTAAAGCGCATGGGCCTGCATGTTCTCGCCTCCACGACTGAACTATCTATGGATGCCATACAAGATTTGCAAATAGGACATTCGTTCACAGAAAACATTAACATTTCGAAAACCATATCATAAAATATCACTTTTGAACATACTTTCATAAGAACATATCATTTACAGAAATGTTACTTACAGCGGGTTTCCAAAACCGATGGCACGGTCTTCACAATTTGACCTGCAAACATCAACATTATAACACATTTCTTAACATTCATCATCATCAAATCATATAATTCATGTCATTCCATTCCTTCATTACATTCTTTCATGTTCATTTCACCTCGTAATCTCATTATCTTAACTTAATTAAGACTTAAACATGCTAGAAATGCGGTGAGGATGTCAAATCATGCCTTGAAACATTCCCTGGATTTTCTGAAAAAATAGGTCCCCGCTCGAGCGACCAAACCCTCGCCGGCGGATCAAATCGAGCCAAAAATCTTTGGATGTCGAAATCCCCTCGAGCAGCCAAACCCCTTTCGAGCATTGTGAAAAATCTGGGTTCTTCTTCCAAGCTTCAAACCAACATTCAATCTCCAAAATCATGAAATTCAAAGCTCATACACTTGCAAAACAACTTGATTTACCCATCATAAGTTTTAAACAAACTCCATATGCATCATATAAGAGAATCAAACTTGACTTGAGATGAAAACTCATAATACATGCTCATTTAAGTTTCTTTTCTCAAAATCTATGGAGGTTCTTCCTCAATCATGTCAAACATGTAAATAAACCATGATTTAAAACATAATCTTCATACTATTATACCACAATCTCAAGTCCCACGTGCTAGATACCAAGAATCAACAATCAATTCCATGAAAATCTTACCCTTAGATGGTGAATTGGATAAGTTTAGCTTGATTCCTCCCTTTTTCTTCACTTTCTCTTCTTTCCCTTTGCTTTCTCTCTTCTTCTCCCGAGCTCTCTCTTTTCCCTCTCTTTCTCTAGATTTTTCTTCTCTCTTTAGTTGAGTCAAATGGGTCAACAATCCTTATCTTATATCATATATATCAAATAAATCAATTAAGCCAAAACTCTTGAGCCAAACAAGACTTACGAATCAGACGAAATTCAGTCCTCAATTTATTTTCTCAACTGGTTCTAAAAATTCCCGGTATCACATAAGCGTACTCAATTTCATTTTCTGAACTCATTATGGTCTTCAATTTCAGTCCCGAAGTTATAATTCCAACAAATATTTTCCAAGTCAAACAGATATTCTTCAATTAATTCGTCTAAACACGTAATTAATTACCGATAATTATGACGTATATTTCGGGGTCATTACAAAAGCTGTCTTTTGGACATGCCTTGTTGACTGTTTTGTAGTCGACGTAGACACGACACTTATCGTTCTTTTTTGGCACTACGGCTGTGTTGGAGATCCATCTTAGGTAGTGTACCTCTTTGATTGCTCTTGCCTCCAACAGGTTTCTTACTTCTTCTGCCACAATCTCGGCATGGTGGAGTGCCGATCTACGTGTGCGCTGAATGATTGGTCTGGTGGATGGGTGGACATTAAGTTGATGACAGATGAAGTTGGGATCAATGCTTGGCATGTCGTATGGTGTCCAGGCGAACACTTCGATGTTAGAGGTCAAAAATTCCAAGACCTCTAATCTCTCAGTGCTGGACAATGACGAACCGAGCAAAAAGAACTTATCCGGGTTCTTTTCATCTATTCTTACCTCTACCAAGTCTTCCACCGCTTTCTGATTAGCTGCTTTGCCGACATCTGCGAACAGTTCATTGCTCTCAGGTTCTTCCACCGAATGAACTTATCCTTTGGTAGCGCGGCTGCCATTCACCGTGACAAAGCATTGCTTGGACATAATCTGATCTCCATAGACCTCTTCAATTACACCGGTGTCGTTAGGGAACCGCATTACTTGGTGGTGGGATGACGCCACCGATCGCATAGCATGCAGCCATGTTCTGCCCAAGATGATGTTATAAGTGGAGTGGACTTTTAATACCCAGAACTCCACTTGTTTCGTTACGCTTCCTGCTCCAACTGGAAGGATTATTTTGCCGACTGGCCACTCTGGCATTGAGTTGAATCCAATCAGGGGAGATACGGCAGGCGCCAAGTCTTTATCTTGTAACTTCAATTGTTTAAATGTTTCGTAGTACATTATTTCACATGAACTACCCTGGTCAATCAGAATCCGCTTGACGTCAAAATCCTTGACTCGGAGGGTGACGATTAGGGCATCATTGTGAGGGCAATAAATCCTCGCCAAGTCTTTGTCCGAGAAAGACATGACGTTCGTGGCCTCTGTCTTCCCCTTCTTGGTGGTAGGTTGGGCACTTAGTACCTCTCTTAAGTGCTCAGCCTTTTTGATTGAACCTCTGAGCTCGCATACACGCTCAGGTTCGTAGACCCTATGTATCACATTGATCACGCCTTGAAGTGGGGCGTCGATTGGCATCCCGTTGGGGTTATTGTGGTCCTGGGGGGCTGGTTGCGTCCCTCCTTCAATGTATTTATCCAGGTGACCTGCTGCCACCAACTCCTCCAGGTGCTGTCTCAAGGGCGTGCAATTTTTAGTGCGGTGCCCCTTTTCTTTGTGGAAAGTGCACCGTGATCTTTCGTCATAGTGCTTCTGATCTTCCCCTAGCTTGGCTGGCCATCTGACGAAAGGCTCATCCCTTATTTCACTTAGAATTCGGTAGATCGGTTTCTTGAAGACCGTGGTTATGGCAGTGCGGACTCTCAAGGTCTTCTTCGTTGTCTCGTCTACCACGTCCGTTTCTGCTCGGACGATCTACCGTGTTGACCTTTGCTGAGGCCTTTTTCTCTGCAATGCTGCGGTGCGTGCGATTCGATTTAACGCGTGCACCGTCCTCCTCTGATGTCTTTGGTACACTCTTTCCATCAAGGCTTCCATGGTGAGGGTGGTGTCATGGTGATTGAGTCCCTTAGTGCATTCTGACTAGAAGGCCTCTTTTATCTTGTGTGATAGCGAGATTGGTGGCGGTCCCAATTTGGTTAAAGGTCTCCCGATGGCGACTATTGTAGGATCTTAGGGTCTCTTTGTCGCCCATGTCGATGGAGAAATGGCGTCGATCTCCACTGGGGTTTTAGTGTTAGTTCGGAACCTTATTCTGACAACTTCCATGATGCCCAAGAGGCTATGCTGCCTTCTAGAAGTTTTTCGAACCAAGTCAAGCCTAGGTCGCCAAGGCTAGATGGGAAGAGGATGCACATTAAAGCCTCGTTTCGTCAGTATACCGCCATGACTTGGCGAAAGTGGCTCAAGTGCGAGTAGGGGTCCGTCTTTCCCTCATATGTAGTGAATTTGGGCTGAAGGAAGCCCGATGGTAAGGGCGCGTTTTCAATTGCCGGAACGAACGGCGAGGTCTGCAGCCTCGTTAATGTCTTGTCCGTCGGTTCATAGGCAGGGCGTGGTATTGGCATTCCAACCTCGACGCTTCCGTGCGTCCGAGGAGCCAACCGCTGAAGGGCGGACACTCTGTGCGGATCGTGTGCCCTAGCGTCCTCCTTCCATCGTGCTCTTTCTTCGAGCACGGTTTGTAAGTCGGATGATCTAGGCAACTTTGTCTTTCTGGATCTTGTTTGGTGCGTATGCGAGGGCCAATAGGTGCTTCCTTCAGTGTACGACCTCTCAGATCTCATCCTCTTAGACTTGGAGTGACGAGTTCTGGAAGACCTGGACTGAGTATCGCCTGTCTTGAGGCTTCTACTCTCTGCTTGAGAGGGTGTGGTATTCCTACCATGACTTTCTGAGTGGCGAGGGGGCGTCTTTCTTGTTTGCCCCTCTCCTGTCGCCATTCCTTTTCCCTCCTGTCGCCATTCCTTTTCCCTTCATCTGGCGCTGTAGAGATTCCATGTCCGCTGCCATCCGTCGTATCAATTCGTCCTGTTCCTTGACGCGATCCTCCAAAGCTTGAGGATCAATCCTCCGCCTTTGCCTTTCTGGACTCTGTGAACGAGAGTGATGGGGGCTGTTAGTCCGCCTTCTTCCCCTTGTATCCCTCCTGGGATTCTGTCTTTGTGGTTCTAAATCCGCCATAGGAGGGATGAGAGGTAGACTTTCGCGCCTTGCACCCCCTTCTGGTGTTTGTCTGTCGATGGCGGACTGTGGCAAATCTTCGTTGTGCGCCATTGATTCTTAAGAGGAAAAGCTTGATCAAGAGGTTTTGTTCTTGTCTGAATTCCCACAGACGGCGCCAATTGTACGGGAAAGAAATAAACCTTCTCGTATAATCCTGTTGATCAAGTCTGCGCTCCTACGTACGTCGTCGCTTTATTCCTTGAAAACACAAACGTGAGCTAGCCGGCGGGTGTGTGTCGGAAACCTCTCCGATGCCTAAGTCAGCAAACTAGACAAATAGACAAAAGTTCTGTGTATTCGGAAATCAAAGTTGTGTTACCTCTCCATAGGTGATGTTTCTGAGCTTTTATAGGTTTCGTGTGGCACAATCCTAGTAGGACTCTTACTCCTCCACGAAGAGTCCTCCTAGGAGTCATACTCTTGAAAGATAATGCTATTGATCAACACCTCCCTCACTGCTTAAACCAAGTGAGATTGTTTTCCTATGGCCGGACTACCATACGACTGAAGTAGGCATGGCCACGCCGAGCCACAGAGCGGACTGAACTATATCTAGTTCGGTTCTTCCTTCAATGCCCTTACCTCAGTTCCTTTTGCTCAAGCCGTGGTAAGTCCTAACTCGAGCTAACTTTTAGCAAGGTTTAGATCGATCTAACCATACTACGCCACAACCGGTATAAACTTTAGTATAGAAACCGAGCTAGCCTTCTCTGGACCGGAGTAACTCTAAACATCCCCACGACCGGAGTAACTTATATGGCCATTTTACTCAGTCCTTCGTACTGCGGCCCATAACGGCCCATTTACCCAGCTCGGCCCAATTTAGAATATAAATTACCCTCTCAATTCATAATATAATAATAAATATTGTTTATAACCTAAAAATTGTTTAGATGATTATTAGAACTAGTTCTATCACTTTACAACACTATTGTAAGAGTAAAAGGTTACAAAGTATGTATATATTTGATATTAATAACATAAAATGTTTGTTTAGGTAACAAATTACCACAGCAGGAAAAGCTACCTTTACCGGCGTTTCAAAGGTGCCACTATAAGTGGTAAAAGCGCCACCAAAATACTATACTGGCGTTTTTATATTACGTCAATGATACGGCTGTTGCTATAGGTATAAGGCGTTTTATAAACGTCACTGATACTTATAGTGACGTTTTCATAAACGCCGATATACTATTAAATCTGTTTAAATAATTCTATCAATATAACTGATGACGTCACAAGATTTAGTGGCGTTTTGAACAAAAACGCCACGTTTTTACTTTATTTCATAATTTAATTAATATAAAAATGCTCTGAGTTGGTTATTTACATTCCATTCACAAACACATCATAACAGAAAATAAAAATAAAAGTTGATAAAACCATCAAATTCAATATTTTACAAAGAACAATTAAACTGTACATGTTCATAAAAGCATATTTAAGTTATAAAATTCACCCTAATCTTTAAAATAAAAAATAAATAAAAATAAAAAAAATTTAAAAATAAATAAAAATAAAAAATTCTGAAATTTACCAATCAGCACACTTGGATATTTAAATTTTCCTACAAAAAATAAAAAAATAAAAAAATAAAAAATTTCCAACAAGATTTCAATTTTGGGCCTGTTACAAAAATCAAGCTGCAAATTCCTTACATCTAGAATCTGATCTTTCCCTCAGCAAAATTATCCTTTTGACCTATACATAAATAAATAACAATTGCAAATTATAATCTTTTTGAAGAAAATCTGGAACAATGCGATAAATATTATCAAAATCATTAAGAGATAAAAGCTAAAACATGTTGGACAAGCATAAAAGACCACAAAAACACTAAACCCTCTCATCTCACTGTTGTTAACATGTCTAAAGAACCACTCAAATGATTAACAATGGACAAGGAAGAAAGTGCAGTAAGCAAGTAACTAAATAAGGATTTGGGAAACCAACAAGGTTAGCCATGTGAACAATGAAAGTAAGAATCCACAACAACGGATCGATATATAATAGAGTTGAGTCCAATACCCACCATAAGTCAATAAATTCATCAACCACCCTCAGGAGAACCTTCTTTGTATAACTCGATTGTTATTAACCCTTTTGAGGTATTTAAAATCTGTTAAAGCAGGAAAAACAAAAAAATATAAAGTACATCAATAAACAATAAACAAGAAAATTTTGAGAAGACACTCCAAAAGAACTGATACCCCTGCATGTCCCAATAAAAAGAAAAAAGATAAATGGACATAATGTGAAAACAACAAACAAAGAAATATACAAATTATGACTTAAAAGGAGAATAAAGAGGAAGCCACCTTATTGGTAGACAGAAAGTATTAGAATACCACCAATGCCCACTTTGCATTGGATCAAAATAAGTCGATAAAACAAAATAAAAATTTTACATTTACGTCTGAAGTTGACCATGGGAAAAACACAAGCCACAAATATATATATATATATATACTACATAAAAATAAAAATAAAACAAAGGCAAAACAACAGCAAAATTTATCCAAAAACTCTGTTCAGATGCTGCAAAACATGAAAGTGAAGCAACATATGCATGCTTATGTTCAAATAACAAACTCCAGGCATATTTGCAGGGAGACACATATAACAACACTAGTTAGATATATTAGAGAGAGGAAAGATAAAGGTCCTTCTCAATCAATACCAAGTCATAAGTCAGACAAACTTCCATTGATAATTCTATTAGGTGTGCAATTTTATGTCTATTAAGTAATAACGTGTCTGAAAGGGTGGCTTGGCCCAATAGTAAGGTTTGCCATTAATGTCCTTGACGGCATAAGTTTGGAGGCGTGCATCATGCCATTCCCAGAGCCCGCTATAGCGGAAACCTCATGCACTAGATAGCCCATTTTTAAGTAATAACATGTATTACTGCATAATGAAATTTCAACAACAAACAAGTCTCTCTCGCCCGTTCTCTTCAAGTCTGAAAAGCATAATCAACTTAAGACAGCATAAACTTTTTTTTTTCCCCCAGAAATTAAAGTAAACTGATATTATAGAAAAAAAAATATGGGAAATATATGCATCATACAGGGGGCATACATCATACAGGCACAACAAGGGTGGAAACCATAGATGGGGCCAGCCACAACCAAAGAATAGACAAAAATACAACAAGATAAAGAGGACATGAGCTTACAACAATTTAAACCCCACACAGCAACAACAATTTTTCATGCAAAGTTTTAGGTTTCCTCAACAAATCAAAACACATTCCTTCATTCATCTCATCAAAAAATCAAAACACATTCCTTCATTCATCTCATAAAGAAAAATTGCTGCTTACTAATCTTATTCCCAAAAAATGCTTGGCATGTGCACTACCCCCTTTAGAGCCTGATTGCTAAATCAGCATAATATTTATTCTAAAAGGAGATTAAACAACAAACCGTTTCTTGATTTCAATCTTTTAATCCATAAAAAGTAATGACACTTAACAGGAAGAGCGAGGGATCCAATATAAAAAATTATATTGACAAATAAACTAATTAAATAATGATTGCAACTGCTAATCAATGAAAAGTTTAATTGATTAATAAAGTAGCAGTCATGCTGTGTTAAAAGAAAAATGAATATATATATATATATATATAAGAAAATGAAAGATATCCCTAAAGTCTCTAGATGATTGAGAGCTTTTACCAATGACGATAAGTGCTCAGAAGAAACGACAAAAGTTGATGAAAATAGATAAAACTCTGCTACCACATTCATATTACAAATAAAAAAATAATAATTCAAAAACATTAACATTAACATACACTACTAATCAAAAACATAAATAATAAAAAAAATCCTAAATAATTACAGATCTGAACGAAAACTTACAGATCTGAACGAAAGCAATCAATCGATCAAATCCAGAGAGAGAGAGAGTGTTCAATATCGATCAATGGACTAAAAATATATCGATCGATCGTCGATCGATCTGTGTTCTCTTTAACATAAATTAGTGAATACATATATATATATATCACACAGATCAAAGATCCTAGATACAGATCTGTGTTCGTATATAAACAAAATCAAAAAAATCAGAGAATGAGACTCACAAAATTAATCTTCAAATCGGACATGATCGAGAGCTTTGAGCCAAGATGGAGAGAGCTGGATAAAGAGATCGTAAATCAGAGCCTACGATGCTCGATCTAGTTTCACCATAAGAAAGAGAAGAGTGATGAAGAGACAGAACCCTAGATCTATCTCGGGACTGAGAGAAATGAACAAAATGAAAAAAGTGTAGGCCTTAAAAAAGGGGATATATGTTAGTAAGTAGGACGCGTGTTTTTTAAAATGGTTTGCAAAGTATTTTAAAAATCTTTGAAGTGACGTTTTTTGAAAAAATGCCATAACAAAAACGTGGTTATAGGCCAATTTTCTTGTAGTGTACAAACAAACAAATATATGTATGTCTATATCTAAATAGTCTTATTCCGATTTAAATTGGTTCCGTAACTAAAAAAATCATGGATTGAGCCATGAATCACGTTTCACTTATTGAGAAAATCAAATCAAATAATGCAATTTGATCTGAATTGTATTGATTTGTAATTTTTCGATTTCTTTGATTAGCTTTAAACAATATGTTATATATAATTTGAGTTTATTTTTGTTTAAAATTGATTTTAACTCAGTTCGTTACGTTTGTGAATACAATTATATATAAATTAAAACTTATTTTTAATGATTTGTTATATATATATTTAATTTATTTAGTTTTCTATCTTGTGTTGGGTGATAATGCAAACTTATATATTTAATTGATAAAATTCTATTAAAGACATGAGCATTTTTTTATATTTTACTCATAATTTTTTTTTCTTTATTCAAAAATATTAATTTGGCTTCTTGTTCTTTTTAATTACGTTCAAGCTCAAGTTTGAACTTGCTCATTTGTATAACAAGTTGACTTACTTGACAAGCAGCGCATGTGGTTGATTTGTTTAAGTTCAATTTGAGTGTGAATTTGACTAATTTTCAACGAGCCAAGTTTGAGTATCCCAAAGCTTAACTCGGCTCAAGTCGTTGCAGCCCTAGTAACTGAATGTATGCATTCTTTTCATGATATGTTTTTTTTTCTCAATCTATATTGAGTTTCATGTTGAGTTTTGTTATATATCGTTTATTTATTCACAACTATGGGTCTTTTCGTTAAATTGTTTATTGAGCTTTTATAGTTGTTGGACTGTGATTATTTAAATATAATTTTCTTTATATTCGTAAATAGAGTTGCAAATGAGTCGAGCTGAGTTGAGCCGAGCTTTAGTATGTTTGGGCTTGTTTATTAAGATTTTAACGAGTAACGAATTGAGCTCGAGTTGAGTTGGCTTAGGCTTGACTTGAGCTTGAGTTTGTTCACGAGCCTTAACGAGCCAAAAAATTTATAAATTCATACTAACATGTGAGACTAAAGTTACAATTAAAACTTTGATTATACAATTATATATACAATATATATAAACATACTAAAAAAAAGTCCATATTTTACTAAAATAATAATATCTACTACCACTATTATATAAATGTACTATCTATAGTTAACTATTATTTATATTTATATTTTTTAAATATATAAATAGCATATTTCTCTTATTTTTTATACATATTTTTATATTATTTACTATATAAATAATAAATATTAAACAAGCCGAGCTTTAGAATGTTTGGGCTTGTTTATTAAAAATTTAACGAGTTTGAGCTCGAACGCAAAAAAAAATTAACGAACCGAGTTCGAACGAGCTCTTACTGAGCCGAGCTCGAGCCTGTTCACGAATGATTTTGTTCATTTGCAGCCCTATTCGTAAATATTCTCCTACCAATTAATATATATATATATATATATATAAAAACATATAGCTTCATTAAGAATTTTTTTTTCTATTGATTGGAAATAATTTACAAATATCATGAAAACAAAACTACATCAAATTGGGAGAGCTTCTAAATGCACACATAATATTTTTAGGAAAATGGCTGAGACCCCCAGTGGGGGTACTGGGGGTCCTCTCTGATTGGTCTAAAAATTGATTTTTTTTTTTTGGGATTTCCGACCATTGGCAGTGCCCCACCTGGCACTGGGGGTGTTGGGGTTCGCCCCCCACTAGGGTCCCCAGCATTGCCCATATTTTTAAGTACACCTTCTACATACATTGAGATCCTTGTAACTAATGAAATAAACTCTTATACAATGGGTACAATGGGTGTAGTAGAGAGAAAAAAAAAAAAATTGCTATATTTAGCACCTCATCCAACCACACAAAACCACAATCATACAAGAAACTCAACAGTCACAACTCCGAGATGTAAACAACTAAGTCAGTAGTAATACTTTCAATTTAATGCCCTTGAGTCACATGAGTATCAACTAACAATTATCACCTAGTCTAGAACTTAATTTTCTGTGTATATAGGCTTGTTTGTCAAACACTTGCTCATTTGTAATCTTTCCTTCCAATGTAATTGTACTAATTTCGGTTTGAGTTAGTTTAGTTAGTTACAAAAGCACTATTTTGATCACATTTAGATCTAAGACTTTAGTTTCTCTCTCTTCAAGTAAGAAAATTCCTTAGAACTGTACTAGTGAGAGAATTGGTCAACCCTTGAACAAGATCGAGTGATCTCTTGATCATCAACCTTGGATTGAAGATCTTCATAGTCAACAAAAGCCAAAAAGCCAACTAAAACACATCACATCACCTCTCTACTTTTCTGCACACCTTTTCGTAAAAAGTCAAAAGTTACTAAAATAGCCTGTTCCCAAACCAAGCCTCAATATATTTCAAATTCACTTCAAGAGCAAAGTCCTTTGTTGGATTCCAAAGGCAAGGCTTCCGTGGACTCTAGAGATGGCTTGATCATGGATTCGAAGGTGTTTGGATCAGTTCCAAGGAGAGTGATGAACATTGTCAGACTTAATACCATATGGCCAATCTAAACAACCCAAGCTTGTTGATTTAATGTAAGGGTCACTCTACCCATTGCCAATTGATTCTAAGTTGTATGTTTTAACATGGTATTAAAATTGGGTCTTGGGTGGCTTCTTAATCCCTATCTGTGGTAGTGCAGTTTCCTTCTCTCATCTAGTCTCTTAATCGGACCTCTCAATCACCTCACCCCAAGCTTAGTTAATATAATGTGAGGGTCATTCTACTCATTGTCAATTGATTTTGAATTAAATGCTTTAACAAACATGGAGGCAAATAAAAAGGCTTAACTCCATTGGGTAAGGATTTACAAATTGTTTCTAAGACTATTTTTGTTGTAATTGTTCAATTTCATAGTGGATGTGTAGAGTCTCTCAAAAAAAAATCAATCATGTTAAGATAGTTGATAGATCTATACAAATATATGCAAATGCAAGGGACAGAAATATTCAAACAAATATTTATGCCGGTCAAAAAAAAAAAAAAACAATATTTACATGGTTTAACATTAACCAATACCTACTAGTGATCACAATAAGGAGAAAAAATTCACTAACAAAGAGAATGATTACTCCAATAGGCTAAAATAGTAACAGAAAACTCTCACAAATAACTAAGCATACAAGTCTCACGAAACTCTAAATTTCAACCAAAAGATACTAACACGAGATAAAATCTCACCAAAATAAGACTTCAAAGAAATTGCTAAAGATCTTTGGCAGAATGCCAAAACAAAACCTACAAGAGATTACCAAAGTTGCTGAAACTCCACTTATAGCACACAACCAAGAAAAAATTCACGAACTAGATCTAATCCAGACCAAAAACAAAAAGATTTTTGAACATTAAAGCCTCATTTGGGAGCAAACTATTTTAGTAACTTTTTAGCTTTTTACAAAAAAAATGTACAGAAAAATAAAGAAAGTGATATGACAATTTATAGTGATTTTTTAACTTTTTGACTAAAACTGAATGTTGCCAAATGAGGCATAAGGATCCACCAAAGAGGACTACTAGTAATAAAAGGTCACACAAAGAAACCCCCTCAAGGGGGGCACTCAAGGACTTAAGTCTATGTAGGATCTTTAACAGATCCACCAAGCTGAGAAGTTCAACATGGAAGTGAGAGTTTTTACATAATTATAGCAAAATAATTCATCATAAATCTAATCCAAGTCAAAATTGATTTCTTTGCAATCCAATCCAAAACCAACAAAGAAACACACAAAATAAAGCTTCAGGAAGTCTAAAACCAAGTTCAACTTGACTGAATAAATCTTTCTACAAATCCAATCCCAAAAGAACACAAAAATATCAAAACCAAATTAATTTAGGAATAGGCAATGAATCATAACTCAATAGACATCTTGGAATTATATTTGAAATAATAGTAATAGTCGATTGCGGATTACTTTAAACAATAATAATACATTTGATAGAGCTCTTTAATTAGATCAATTACCACTTTTGATCCGTAGACTCTTTTAACTTGTCTACATGCACCTTATGTAATCTTTTGCACATAATTACCTTATAAATTACCTTTTAAGTAAGAGTAAATTATACTTTACTTTTTATTTTGACTCTTAAGAGAATTGCATGGTAGCTCAAAATTGGAGCAGCTCGAATGCTCCGAGTGCCAAAACGATGTCGTTTTGGCACTTTTTTCTTTTCCTTCTTTCTCGAAGTTGGTTTGAGAGAAACATAGAAACAGAAAGGTGAGAGAAAGAGAGGAGGAAGAGAGGAGAAGTCGGTTTGATCTTCGATTGAACCACAACCCAACCCACCGCCATGGCGGAGAGGCCGAAGCTTGATCTTCGGTTGTGGCTGTGTTGATTTGTTTTGATTTTGATTTTGATTTTGATTTTGATATCTTCGACTGTGGCAGTTGTGATTTTGTTTTGATTTTGTACAGAGGAAGAAGATGAAGGAAAAAAGAGGGGAAGGAAGATGAGGAAGATGAGGAAAAAATGATTTTGATTTTGAGTTCAGAGCTACTGAAAAAAAAACAGAGGGAGAAGAGGAAGGAAAAAGAGAGAGGGATGGAAGGAAGGAAGAAGATGAAGGAAGAAGAGGAAGAAAAAGAAAATAGAAAAAAATTTGGGCCATTCGAGCTCCGTTTTTTCAAGCTACGTAGCGGGAATAGACTTCTAAAGTTGGTTTTTTTTTTTTTTTTCTTACACTTTAACCTTTTATGTTTCAAGTTTTTCCCACTTTACTCTTAAAATTAATTTATGTTAGAAATTAAATAAAAAATGACATATTGACAGTTATGTAGTATAAAAATATTTTATTATATATTAATACTCACACTTCTAATATAAACTTAAACTCTAATATAATCAAAAATATTATGTTATGTGACAATTATTATGATATTTTTTGTCTAATTTTTAATACAAATTAACTTTACGAGTAAAATGTAAAAAATTTAAAATATGAAGAATCAAAGTAAAAAAAAAAAATTAAAAAACCATAGTAAAAAAGTAACCAAACATAAAAAGATCAAAGTATAATTTACCCTTTTAAGTAATTATTTTGCCAAGTGGGCACGTGCATTAATGAAAACGTACCATCCCACATCTACGACTATGGTGCCAAAATTGATATGAACAACAATATTCAACGATCAAAATGTTATCACTTTTGAGTGCATCTGATCAAAATGATATCAAAATGGAGGTTGTATTGGAGTGCATCTGATGCTGTATAGGAGTGAGAAGTCTGCTGCTGTATTGGAGCTGTTTTTGCACTGATCTGCTGTTTTTGCACTTGGACCTGTTTTGCAGTGGAGGAGTTCTGTTCTGTTTTTGCTAAGATCTGCAAATCTGATCCACCGGTTTGCTGTTTTGTTTTTTTGCTTTTTCCCTCTTTGGTTGGTTTCTCATCAACCTATGGCTTGAGCAAGCAGATGATTTGCAATGATGCTCTTTGCTCTTGTCTCCCCTCCTTGTTAATGTATATCATGATATTTTTGGTTATGTTATCATCAACAAAGTGTTTCTTTTGGCTAATCAAAAAAAATGTCGTCACTTTTGCCCCGCATATTCTTTTTAACTTACCCACTATGCACCTTACATGTAATGTTTTGCTCCTATTTTCCTTATCTATTATTATTATTTAAGTTCAAAAATTAAATTAATTACTTTTTAAGTCCAAGAATGTGATAACTAATTAAGATATCTAATGCAATTTCTCTTTCATATCTTCTCTAATCATCTAACCAATTATATCATTCACACATCGCTAATTTAGAAAATTAGTTCCAAAAAAAAAATTTCTATATCATTTTTTTTACCTTATAGGTAATTATTTTATTCACCTAAAAAAGTTATTATTTTGCAAGGGGCACGCATATTAATGAAAGTTTACCACCTTACATCTACAACTATGGTGCCAAAATCCGATATCAACAACAATATTCAAGTATTTAGGAATCAAATGCATAAAGTTCTTCAAATTAAATTCGATTCTTTAAATGCATCTAGGAAAATTCTGCACAATTGTAAGCTTTGGTTTTTAAAAATAAAATTAAATATGACATAAAATTAAGTGAGTACATGACTGCACACTAGTCAAAGCAGCAGAACTCAACAGGTAGAATGTATACATTGTACAACACTGCATAAGAATTATACAAACTAAAATATAGAAACTCATCATAGAATTTAGAAACAACACACCTCATGTGACAAGTTTGCACACTAATGAAAGCAGCAAAATTCAACAGTATAATATATACATTTTATACGGTAGTTATATAGGAAATAAACATTTTAAGAATATAGAAACTAATCACAAAATCGGAGACAATCCACCTCATGTGAGAGGATTGTGTTTCATTTATGATCGACTTTTTGTAAGTAAAAGAATTGCATAAAAATTTTTGCCAACCAATAACCTGCCAAGATTGAACCTTTAGGTGGACAACAAATCATGATCCATAAAGAACAGAAGTTCATTTTACATATACAGTAGAATCTTGTTCTTCCCAACTTTACAAGACAACAATTGGAGACACTGATGTGAACTGAACAGTTAATGTCTTCATCAAACATCTATACACACATATCTGCACACTCCCTAAAAAAAAAAAGCACCAGCCACCCAACAATTTGCAACATTTAGATAAAATCTTACTAGAAAACCAACAAGACATGCTCATGTAGGCCACTAGATCATACGCCAATTTACTCATGATTCACAACCCACCAATCGGTTTGGTGCACAATAGCATATTTCTTAGATCAATACTAATTTGGAAATTCAAGGGTTATTTTTTTTTCGTCATCAGCCGAATTTAGGGTTTTGTGGTATACTTGTACTAGGGTGATAGATACGCATCAAGAATGTGATATTAAATCGGTCAATGTTTGACAATATTAACTATTATATTGGTGAATATCAATATTAGAAGTTCAAAATTTTAATATTTGACCAATATTAAACACTTATCAAATAATATTTAAAACTCTAGTAGTGTGTACTATGATGTTCTCCTCCTTTCTCGAATCAAGACCGGTAGACCACCACGGAGAGAGGCAGTGAGGCCGGGAGAGAACCGGAGGTGGCTGTGGTGCAGTGCAGCTAGTTTGATGTGGAACCGCCCGCAACAAGCGCCACGCTCTTCAGCTCCACCAGTGCCATTTCTTTGCCCAAACAGACCCTAAGCCCAGCCTGAAAAACCGGGTACTTAAAAGGATTCTCTTGAAAGAACACACCATCTTTCAGCCACCTTTCTGGCTTGAATTGCAAGCAGTCTGGCCCCCAAATCTCTTCCATTCGCCCCATAGCATAGGGATGATAAGTAACCCTAGTTCCTCTCTTCACAGAAGTTCCATCAGGCAAAACATCATCTTCCAAACAGAACTTTGAATCAATTTGAATTGGTGGGTATAGCCTCATGCTCTCATAGATTGTTGCTTGCAAATAATGGAGTTCTCTCATTTGTTCCAAGCTTGTGAGCTCTAAACTAGCTCCGATGACTCGATCCGCCTCAGCTAGAATAGCTAGCTCTGCCTCAGGGTGGTTAGCCAGAAGCCAGAAAAGGCTGGTCAAGGTCGAAGCAACCGTGTCACGACCGGCTAAGAGGAAGCTTATGACTATGTCTCTCAAGTATGTTTCATCATTTACAGTACCCATGAACCGAGAAAGAAGATCTTTATGGTTCGAAAACCCCATTTTTCGCCGCTGCCTTATGACCTCTTGAGCTAAAGTGTTGATCATGTTGATAGCTTCGCTAAGTTGCTTCTCAGAACCCAAATTCAACACTCTTTTCATCTTCCAAATCCACGGCGAAGCGGTCATTGCTCTCTCAGCAGATAATTTAGAAGCTCTGTCGAAGGAGATAGCGAATTCCGACATGGGTAGGGTTAATTCTAAGCACTTTGGATCCAACCCAAATGAGAATTTGCAAATACTATCAAAAGAAAATCTCCGAAACACGTCTTGAAGATCCAACATGACATCTTCTTTGTCTGAAACCGAGGATAAGAGTGGGATAAGGCGGTTTTCGATTTCAAAACTGACAATCTCAAAAGCATATGATCTTATTGAGATTCTTCCAAGCTCTAGACTTGCCATTTTCCTCTGAAACCTCCATAAATCACCGTCGACGTTGAAGATACCCCTACCAAGAAGATCACCCAAGATTGCAGAGAAGGGTTTGCCTTTTGGGTAATTCTCAAATCTTGTTTTGAGCATGTACTCAACGTTTTCAGGGTTAGCAGTGATTGTGTTGCCAAGCACATGTATGTGAATGGTTTTGGTTGGAGAGTTTTTGAGGAGATGAGTGTACCAATCACAGAGGTTAGTGAATTGAAGCGACCAACTTGAGGTGATAAATGTGTGACAAATTTCACAGTTGCACCAAAGCCTTGCTTTGAATAAATAGAGGGAGAGGGAGAGGGAGAGGGAGAAGAGAGAGAAGATGGTGATGATTATGATGGGAGAGATGGTGGTGAAGGAAAAGGAGGCATGAAGAGACTGAAACCACCTGGAAGCTTCAGACTCCATAGATGATGATCAATGATGGGATAAAGATAAAAAAGGAGGAGAGGAAGAGGAGAGACCAATGAGAGAAAGAGAAGAGAAAGCAATTGTTGTGTTTTATATATATTTGTCAAAACAATACATGTTTGTGTCTTTGTAATTTTACATTATAGTGCTACTCTTATAAGTTTTCACTTGATAAACTAATGTGTGTGACGTTAGTTATATGGTTGATTCAATCAATCAGATAGTGAAAATTGGGAATATGGTACCGATAGTTTCTATATTTTTATTGGTTCTAGTATTATCTTGAATATATTATTTTATCTCTCAATTCAATTCAATTTTATTACGGTTGCTAGTATTTTTTTTTAATGAAAAATGTGCACATGAATGACATGTGTTATGCTCTTATTTGCAAATTGTAAACTTATTCAATTTAGTAAATTGATCTCAACCAACCCAATAACTATTTTCTTTAAAAAAATCTTGATCGATATTATTAATTGAACTAAATTCATATAAAATTTAAAATTAATAATTAAAATCGAGACAATTGAAATTACAAAAATTAAAATAAAACAAGAGGCAAAATAGGGAAATTATTGACATAATTTACCAGTGAAAATTTTATGGGTTAAATATGTTGATTTAATTATATTAAAAACTTAAGAGAAAAAAAATAATTTATTTGATGATTTTTTTTATTGAGTGAAAATATTACTAAATAAATAACATTAGTATCACAGAATAGTCCGACGGGGAGTATCTAATAATAATTTTAAAAAAGAAGCATATATAAATTATATTATAGATACAAAACAACATATACAATCAGAAATGTGGAGCAAAATAGATGACATGAAAAAATATAGGGGGCATGGATAACGCGTGGGCTAAAAAACAAAGAACAAAGTTCAGTTGATGTTAAAAAAAAAAGTTCAGTTGGGAGACGCATCTTTTTGCATCACCTAATGTAGTTTTGGACCCCTTCACGTGCACATACTCACTATTTTAATTAGTTTTTTAGTTATTTGATTGTTTTAATCGGACTAAAAAAAGTTATATTTAGAATAATAGTTGGCTTTTTAACTATATAGGTCTCGTTTAGGAACAAGCTTTTTTTAGTAGCTTTTAACTTTTAGAAAATGTGATGTAAAAAATTAAGTATGTTTGGGATAACTTTTTGGATTTTTCTGAAAAGATGTGCAAAAAGTAGAGAAAAATAAATCTTTGACTTTTTGGTATGAATTGTTGACTTTTGATTTTTTAATAACTTTTTGACTTTTTTGGCTAAAAGGGCACTTAAAGCGAGACCTTAGTTATTTTAATCGACTAAAAAGTTGTTTGAAATGATAATTTTTAATTTGTAATTGATTTTATAATTGTGAGAGAAAAAGTAAAATAATTATAATTTGAATGTGATATTTTATTTTATTAACTATTTTAACTTATTTTATTTTTATTGACTATTTTAATCAAAATGTCACAAACCCAATTCCCAAACACATGAATTGTATGTCAGTAAATCTATGGGCTCAGAAAAAAATTGTTCAAATTTTTAGCCGAAAGTAAATGTATGGCTAGGATTTATTGTATAGTACCGAGATCCACGATTATAATAAATTTGGATTATTTATTCATGATTTTGGATAATATTTTGGACAAGTGTTTTAGGTATGTAGCATAGCAAGTAATCTATAAACTCCAAAAAAAAAAAAAAAAAAAAAAAAAATTCCGAATTTTTTACTAGAAAGTGATTGTGTGGCTAACTTAGTGTAGTGTAGGTTCCACAGTTATAATAAATTGGAACCACTTGATGATTTTTTGATAATATTTGACTAAATTTTCTGAATATATAGCATGCTTGATTGTATATGGGTGGGAAAGAAAAATTAAAATTAAAATTTTAAAAGAAAATTTTCAATTGTCACATAGAAGTTAGATTATAGAATCAGACAAAGTGATCATCTTTTCAAAAAGAATTAGAAATGTGAGACCTCAAAAAAATAATAATAATAATAATTAATTAATTAATTAATTAGAAAGTAAGAGAGGCATTTAGAATATTTTAGATAATTTACCTAAAATTTATAACAAAATAGAGCTCAAATAGTATAAGCATTTTGTCTTATCATCTTTTAGCTAATTACATTTAGACAGCCTTAAGGATTAGACAAATCAATTTCAAGAATAAATAATATTGTTAAAGTATACACCATTGGCAATACATAGTATATATTTTATGTACTTTTGTTACGGAAAATGATTATTATTATAGAAGTTGATCCAATTTCTCTCAGTTATAACATTTGAAGATTATAAAATAATCATGTGAGGAGTCTGAAAAAGTAGTTCCAAAAGTGATAAAAATAAAATAAAATATGTGGTAAAAATTTAAACATTGTGTGATGATGTAAGTTAATTGATAGCTTTTTCCGTAATTTTTTCAAACTTAATGTAATTATCGTTTTTATTTTGGGGATTATGATTAGCAATAATGCTAGAGACCTCTAAAACACATCTTAAACATACCTCTAATGAGGTGGAAAAGGAAAAACAAAAAAAAATCAAGACACATGATCGACAAAGTAGTGGGTGAGACCCATCGCTACATTACTAGTACCTCTAAATTAGAGATCCCAAGCATTTTTCTTATGATTAGTTGTTCTCAAGACCAAAAATTTATTAGGGTAATGATATAACATAAAATATATATATTTTAAAAAGGAAAATGATTTGTCCCCCAAAAAAAGCCCCCCTAATCCCTCAGATGTCCAAAACGACGTCATTTGGGCTTTTTTTTTTTTGCCTTGGTTTGAAATTTAGGGGATTAGGGGCCAAAAATTAAAGAATGTAGCACAACCCTTTTAAAAAGTACAAAATGAAGGTGTTGAATTATGAGCTTATCATTTAAAATTAAAAACTCAACGATACATCTTTTATATACAAAAAATGGCTACTGTCATATCATTTTGGTGATTGATTTTGTAAAAACAAATATAGGATAACATTTTGTCTCTTGTGTCATTTTGATTCTCACACTTTTAATTAACTCGATTTTGACTATTAATTTTGAATTTTAAATTTTGAATTTTGAATTTTATATTAATTTGATCCAATTGATAATACTGATTAGGATTTTGATGGAAAATATTCACGAATTTGTTGAGATTGACTCACTTAGTTGAGCGAGTTTACAAATTTACCTCTAAAAATATGACACATGTTACTCATGAGCACATTTTTTTATCAAAAAGGTTGAAACAAAACCCCAAAAAAAAAAAGATCCAAGTCAAAGTTAAAATTGAATCAATTGAAATTATAGAAATTAAGATGACACAAGAATCAAAGCATAGAAACCACTAATGTAATTTGTCAAAAAAAAATGAATTTTAAAAGTATACACACAGCTTGGCCTTTCATGGGCCAGATATATAAAATTGGAATGAATGTTCATGTTCATGTTCATCAAAAGGGATTGCTCCTGCCCTTAGCTACCCCATGTGTATACGTTTAACAGTTCTTTTTAGAAGAATCAAAATCACCGTTCTTTTTTAGAAGAATCAGAATCAGAATCAGAATCAGAATCAGTGTGTGCCCTTTGTTCATATGATTGAAACATTCCAGCTAATTCTTTGGAAAACAAATGAACGAAATAGAAAAAAATAGATAAAGAAGAATGGTAATTAAACTACAATATGCCTTTCCAGGTGCAAATTAGCAGTCAACATGTGATTAGTACATTAAATCAGTTTTGTTAATAATTTTGCAAGATAGGCCCTCATTATAAACATATTACTTTAGAAATAAATAAAAATATTTTAGGAACTTAGCAGGGAAGAAAATAAAATGGGCTGTGCATGCTTAATCAAAAAAAGTTGGTTTCAACTTATATGTTGTGTAGTTTGCAAGGGTGGTTGGGAGTTATGGTTTTTGGCAGTTGGTTTCTTACCAACTGATTCTTTTTTCTTTCTTCTTCCTTTTTTATTTTTATTTATTTTTTATTTTAAATTATTACCATTAACAATATACTACTTTTTTGTCAATCAAAAAAATAAAAATAAAAAAATTAGGAATTTAATACCATAATTTTTGCTCACCAATAATGTTACAAACACAGAAAAATGATGAAAATCTAATGTGACAACACTACATTCATTTTGATAGAGTGTTCTGTCCAGACTAAATGACAAAAAGACGAGGCTTCGGTGGAAACAATCTAGTCAGCCAAGTCGGGTCGATTAGAAGTTTTATTTTGATAATTTGATCAGTTCATTTTATAAATTTCAATTTGTAGATTATTCATAAAAATAATTGGCACTACAAAAAATTAAAGTTTTAGAGACCAAAATTTAGGGACAAAATTATTTTTTAGGGACCAAATAATTTTGTTGCGAAAAAGTGTCGTTATTATATTTTTAATAAAAAAAATTGGACATTAGTGATGAATTATTATCTTTTTTGGACCAAAATTTGTCTAAAAAAATAAATCATTTTGAGACCAAATTATTTTATTCCTAAAAGTCTATTTATTGGTGACATTTTCAAAATTGTCGCTAAAAGCTTTATTTTTTATTTTTTGAGATGACTTTTTAGCGACTATCTTCATGACGATAGAAATAAGTCCCTAAATATCTTTTGTAGCAAAATTTTTCACTTTTACAGACCAAAGCATTTAGTTTCTAAAACTTATTTGTTGTAGTGTAGATTAATTCATTAACTGCAACCACATGCCTTTGTCGTATTTATTTTCAAATAAATTAATAATCTATTTTCAAAGTCATACTTGTCATTCATTTCTTTAAAAAAAAATATAATAAAATAGTATGGTTATTTTTTTTTTTTGATAACGCAGGTATCCCCAACCCTCTGATTTTTCAGGAAGCCAGGACTAATCCTGCGGGGTAAGTAGCCTGGGGAAAGCCGTGTACCCCTTTCAAACTGCTGCGAGAAATGCACCCCGTAAGATTCGAACCTGAGACGTGCGCCTAACCCCTTTCAAACTGCTGCGAGAAATGCACCCCGTAAGATTCGAACCTGAGACGTGCGCCTAACCCACACATCCCAGACTCAAATCCCGTGGGAAAACCCACTGGGCTACACCCCCCCCCCCCCCATAAAATAGTATGGTTATGATTGTTTACAAACAAAAATTTACAAAATAAATGATTTATATTATTAAAATAAGACCCGTAATAAACATCATGAACTCAATTAGATGGTCCAATCCAAATACTTGGACTGGAGAGGATCTGATTTCTTTGGAAAATTTAAGCTACGTGTTGTCTATGGTAAGAGATTTCATACCCTTAAGTTTAGATAAGACAGCGATTGTATCCTTTACGTTTTGTAAAAAATGTCATCTAAAGTTACGAAACGTCATCTAAAGTTATGGTGGCATTTTCACGCCCTTTACTGGTGATCTTAAAAGTTTTTTTTTTTTTTTTTTTCTCTCTCTCGCTCTCCTTCTTCTTCTTCTTCTTATAGTACACCTTAAAAGTTTATTAAAAACAAAAAAACAAAAAAAAATTGTAAATGGTCTTCTGAAAACCAAAATATAAAAATAAAAAAAAATAAAAAAACAATAATAATAATAATTGATGAATTACACTAAGGCCAAGTTTGGCATATTGCAAAAAAGCTAAAAAGTCAAAAAGTTACTCAAAATGTTAAAAGTTAACACTATTCACTAAAAGTCAACAATTATGGCTGCACAACTCCCAATCCTAATTTTTCCCTACAAATTAATTTTTGTAATTTTTTATTACACATTTTTTCATAAAAAGTCAAAAAGTTAACCCAAACATCCATATTTTTTTCCTCAATTTTTTAGTCTAAAAACACAAAAAATGTACTTATTTAGAACACCCCAAACAACCTAACGTATCTTTTTGTTTGAGCAGCAAAAACAGCTAAATTTTATTAAAGATAAAGCATGATTACAACAGGCTTAGGAAAAATTACATCATTGTCCAAACTAAGCAATCCTAACTATGTTGCCACCTAAAATTAGACCAATCATGCGTCTATTGTAATTTTTGTACGCTATATCTAATTGGAGAAGAATTATTGAATTAAATATTTTGAAGTTATTAAGGAAGTATTTTATGGCCCTAGAGTATTACATAATCATAAAACTTAATTCTCCACGTTGATGACATTTTTGAGATAAAATAAAGTGCTATGATGAATTAGGAGACTAGAGGCACATATAGTTTGCAACTCTCTGAATGTGGACGACAAGCCCACATTCAAACAATTCCATGGTTGTCCATACAAAATGGGTGGACTGCAATCACTCTAATTAACAATAATAATAATAAAATAGATGGTGTCTTGATTACTTCCAACTTGTATAATATAATCCATAGATAATTTCAAAATGGTGGCTTGTCACCTTACATTTTCCTTCACCATGTGTCCTATTTTTCGATGTCAACTATTTTCGCACAACTAATGGTATCTATCAAAGTAAAAATTAAGAATAATATAATCATAACATTTCGTAACAAGTATTTTAATGCCATAATTTTATTATTAAAATAATTCGTAACATTTTCATTCTAAATAATTCGTAATATTTATATCACACAATCATAATATAATCATGACAGTCATACGCACAATGATTCAAAATTTCTACTTCTTTTTCTTTTTGTTTTGATAATCCAAGACAAGACTTCTATCAAGTTAATCCAAGACAACACTTCCATCATGACTTCAGTAGGAGCGTTGCATTTTCTTCTAATATTGAAGCGGAATTCTGGGCTATGAGAGGTATTGGAGCGGAATATTGTTAATTTGATAATCGAAATTGACGCATTACTTTTGAAGCTCCTCATATTGGGGGACACAAATAAACATTATCAACTTAACAATTTCATCTTTGATTACAGTTACCTCTTGTAATGCCTTGGAGTGGGAACAATTAATCATATCTTTCGAGAATCAAATACTTGTGCTGATGTTCTAGCTAATCAAGGAAACAACTTTATAGAAGGAATTTTGTTTATCAAATTTCTCCTTGTATTGCAACACAAATGTTTGATGATGCTAGAGGGTTGTTTACCCTAAAATATTGTACCCTTGAATTATTTATTTATTTATTTATTTAATAACTGTTCTTGGTTTTCCAAAAATAAAAATAAACACCTATGAAAACCTCACAGGATGAGCTTCCCTCAATACCTCTCCATACTATGTGAGCCTCAGCCCAAAACTACACCAATGATCTTCACTGTTTATCTAAGTGGGTCTTGTAGTAAGGTTATTCATACAAAAATCAACTTTATTGAATAGTTATAAATAAAAATAAATTACATTTTATTTTATAAAATGAATTATTTAAATTTACAATTATATTTTCCATTCATTTTATAAAACAAAATGGGATTTATTCTTTTATTTATAGATATCCAATGAAACTGATTTTTACATAAATGACTTTTATTGTAGGGCCTATGAAATAGAAAGTTCAGATTTTTGTGCAGGTTAAATTAAGACTCACAAGATGAATAATGGAGGGGAATGGAGAGATGAATATATGAAGGGAAGCTTATTCCAACTTGAACATCACATAGTTAGATAAGACACCAAAATCGGAAGGTAAGATGCACCACTCTCTATTACCACGCGAAAAGTAAAAGTCTTGACTTCTTAAAGAATTGACTAGAGATTTAAAATTTGAATAGAAATTTAAAAATAAAAAAGGAAAAGCCAAGCGAAATGTAATCAGCTAAATTTTTTTTTTCATTTTTTTAAAAGTCTTTATCCAAATTCAAACAACAGTAAGGGTTTGCAACTTACATACTGTTATGAGAGTAGAAGGAGAAGAGGCTATACAATAGAAAACCTATATATATATATATATATATAGGCTAAAAAAGAGTATCCTATTAGAAACCTAATTATGAGAAAAAGTATCCTATAAGAAACCTAACTATGACAATACAAATATATCTAGGAAATCAATACCTAATATATATAGGAATATATGCCATATACACATTAACATCCTCCTTCAAACTCAAAGTGGATAAACATCTTGAGTTTGGAGAGAAATTAAAACATAAAATAAAACTAAAATATAAAATATAAGGGAAATAGATTGCAAAGTTCAAGCAGGCGCAAGAGAATAGATTGCAAAGTCTGAGCGGAAGTGCAAAAGGACGCTTGAGATAGATAAGAATTAAAGCTAATCTTGGGAGACAGTTTATAGTCGTGTTGGATTTGTAGGAAGCTAGGAACTAATGGTAGGACAGGTCTAAAGTTGTCTTGAACCGTTGTAGAAAGTGGTTGGAACTAATGGGGGGACAGTTTAAGGTCATCTTAGGACCGTTGTATAAATTGGTGGAACTAATGCCGATGTTTAAGGTCGTCGGGACGTTGTAAGCGGCAGAACTAATGCCGGGACAGTTTAACGTCGTGACAGACCGTTGTAGAAATTGGCTGCAACTAATGCCGAGACAGTTGTATAGAACTGGATGTTGAACCAACAAGCGTGACACACACATAACTTATGACGTGGTGTTGAACGATGATGGCAAGATATGACTGAGTGCGACAGGAAGCTACTTGGATTGTGCGCCAAGGGACGGCTTAGATGGTGCCCCAGGGGGCGACTTTGGCGGGCGGCTTGCGTTATGCACCAGAAAAGGCGGCTTGAATTGTGCCAAAAGAGGCGGCTTGGGTGATGCACCAAGGCGACTTATTAGTCGCCAGTGACTTGAGTTTATGCCTTCTGGGACGGCTTAGGTGGTTTGCATGGTGTATAACCATTCACCATGATATAAGTATACTACCTCAAATTCAAATAAGTTTGAAGATAGAAACCTATTTGAGGTTGAAGTAGAGGAAAGACAGAGGGAATAAAAACACCAAAAATAATAAATAAATAAATAATGGATTAAGTAAATATATATATATATATATGATAGAGATATTTAGGTGCGAATAAGCGGCGAGACAAGGAAAGAGATCACCACAAAGCGATACTAACAAGAAAATATGACAACGGAATATGTTGAGGTCTGACAGGCGACCAAGGTAAGGCTGTTGTCCGCCGGTGAAGTGAAATTACTAAATACTTAACGTAACTCTGATACCATGTTATGAGAGTAGAAAGAGAAGAGAAAAGAGAAACTCTTGTATTCAATGAATTAATTCTAGACAATAAAAGACCTATATATATATAGGTTGAGAAAAAATATCATACTAGAAACCTAGTATTGAGAAAGAGTATCCTATAAGAAATCTAATTATGGCAATTCTTAAATATATCTACGAAATCAATACTTAATATATTTAGTAGGTGTTTGGGTTAATAAAAAAAAGTCAAAAGTCACTACAAAATCAAAAAGGTTTATACTATTCACCATTTTTGGCAAAAATTGGGCTGATTTGTCGAGGGCAAAAGACACTTTTGCCCTTGTTTGTCCCCTACTCACATCGAAGAGAAAGAAAAAAAAAAAAAGAAAAAGAAAAGAAGAGCAGTGTAGTGCAACAATGGTCAACAATGCACTAGCCCCGTTTGGTAGAGTTGTGGGAAAGTGATTATAACTTATAACTTAATAACTTATAGCTTATAGCTGTGAACATAAGCTGATTTTTGACTTATAAATTAAGCTTCTCCTCCCCCCTCAAAGAGTAAGTTGATTTTGACTTACAAAAGTTATAATTTGTATTATTAAGTTGAACCAAACACATCAAAATAGTTTAAATTAAGCTAAAATGAAATAAGGTAGAAATAAGTCTACTAAAAGGACCACTAACGAGTTCAACGACATGCATGGCGAAAAGCACATCAAGCGTTAGTGCACATAAGATCTTTAGTAATTTTGGTAGTTGATATAATATTTTAATACACATTTTTTCATAAAAAGTCAAAAGTTATCCAAAATACATCTTTTTTCTCTACTTTTTTAGTCAAAAAGTCAAAAAAGTACACTTATATAATTCATCACAAACAACCCCTTAAGAATATATATCATATATATATATATATATACTAACACATAGATTTTCCTTAATTCAATTGATGATGCCATACATATGTGATAACCAGTTTTATAGGTTTCTTTGTAAAGGATGGTAAAAAACACCATTGCTGATAGGAAAAAATTATACAGATAATTTTTTTAAAGATTCACTGAAATAATATGATATAAACAGTAAAACAATAAAAAATTGTGAAATTAAAAGCACCGTGTAAATAAATATGATTGTTGACATAATTTGACAAATCCACTAAAGAATTTGGTTGCAAAAGAAAGAGTAATATCTGGTAGCATAAGTAATTGTTAATAATAAGAAAAATAAAATGAATCATTTCTATATTATTAAAATATTTTATTAAACTTTTCTTGTGTGATTTCTATCATGGTGAGTTTTATTATTTTTCAAATATGATGAATTTCAAATATACATGTTGTTTATTGAAAAATTATTTCATGTGGCATGTGACATTGTCAATTCAATCTAAATCATTCATTTGTGTAGGTCTCATCTAGACTCACACAAATGAATGACTTGAATGAATGTCACATCAATACTTTTATGTTATGTTTAATTGAGAGATTTGAGAGAGATTTGGAAAGAAAATGAAAAAGGTAGATGAAATGTAAAAAAATATATCTACATTTCACATAGTTTACACCTTTTTCTTTTCCTTTCCAAATCTCTTCCTAAATTCTCAACCAAATCTGACATTAAGGCAATAAATAATTACTCCGGTTTATTGTTAGATTATATAAATACACAAATGAGATGAGAGTGACAAATATTATGTTTAAAATAAAATAAAATAATGGACAGAAATAGAAGTGGTACCAATTATGGAATAAATTGGTCGTCAGTTCCCAGGTTTCTATTGAAAGTGAATGGAAAGGTTGATGTGGATTCGAACCACTGACACAAGGATTTTCAGTCCTTTGCTCTAACCAGCTGAGCTACCTGAACCACTTTCCTAAAGTTTTTGTTATATTTTATCGTTTGGATCATTTTAGTCTCTATATAATTGGCATACCTCCATGATTTTCTAATCATTTAAACTATATATATATATCAAAATTTTTGTTAATGGTTTAATTTGAAAAATAAAAATGATATTTTTATAGAATTATAGATATCCGACTAATTTAATTTATTTTATAAATAAATCAATCAATAAATTTTATTATATAAATCGTTTAAATCATCAAAATAATATCCCTATTAAAAATCGTATCATTTGCATCTATCCACAACAACCACATAATAATCGGTAGAGAGCGTGAAATTAGAGGCAATGGTGGACCAAAAGGAGATGACACCTTGATGAGACCAGTGCATTTCATAGGTGAGAGAGGAAGAGTGCTAAGAAAAAATTTAGAAACATACTTTATGAAATGGTGGGTGACGTCCTTAAATCAAACAAATTAAACTGATTCAAGTAGTGTTTTATTATTATTAATATTGATACATTACTTTACAAATTGATGTGATGCCTTTTGATGCATAAAATTAATTGTTTTGAAACTCCTTTTTTTTTAAAAAAAAATGAAATTTCTAGTTTATTCCTAGTACTTTTCTTAAGAAAGTAGGTATAAAATGAACTAATTTTCAAAAGATGCTGAAAATTTTTAAAAAATTGTGCTATTTTAATGCCATACTTTAATATATTATCATGTCAAAATATTATATTTTAATAAACTTATTAGCAATGCAAATGCTACATTTATCGTATATACCTAATTATATATATTTCTAGTGTCTTTGGATTATAATTTCAATTAAAATAATTAATCCAATTTTGAATTGAAATGGTTTTACTATGACGGTTAGTATTTTTAAAAACTATTAATTTTATAGAATTTTATATGGAGAACAAAAATATGAAGGAATTGTTGGCGGTGGTAAGCTCGATACCATTATTGAAAATCGTGATAATTTTTTATAAACTCTTATATCACTTGGAAATGGGAAAGGGTGTAAATCACTTGTTGTGATTTACAAATAAAATAATATTTAGCTTGGTTCGATATCACTACCTATGTCCACGAGAGAGTAACCATTTTCACTATATAATGGAAATTGTAAAGAGATTGCAATGGAGGAGGACTCTCTCACTCTACTCTTATTGAAGCTCCGTCTCACAATCAATGAGCTCCTTGCTCTGTCACAGAGGGTTAATCTCTCATTTAGCTCTCTGAAATGAGCAACTCTCTGTAACTCTTAAACTCTCTCACTGAGCTCCCGTCTCACACCGAATGAGCTCCTTTCTCTGTCACAGAGGGTTAATCTCTCATTTAGCTCTCTGAAATGAGCAACTCTCTGTAACTCTTAAACTCTCCAACTTTCTTAGAATCCAATCTCCCTGACTAGAGATGGCTATGTATCTCCCATTCCTAGAGATTATGTTTTCTTCCACTCTATCTAAAACAATCTCACAATATCTCTATTTATCAATTTATTCTACAATGTAAACATCATCAATCGAACACAAGAAAATACAAATAGTAAGAAACCAAATCCAAATTGAACTCCTGGGTTTGGAAGTTTCTTCATCATTCTAGACTCTCTTGTTCAACACATAAACTTTGCAACTTC